>PVHT021183553.1:7453274-7557118 GCA_004024745.2 Catagonus wagneri
GGGGTCTAATCGGAGCTGTGGCCACTGGCCTGCGCCGCAGCCACAGCAACGCAGGATCCGAGCCGCGTCTGCAACCTACACCACAGCTCACGGCAACGCCGGACCGTTAACCCACTGAGCAAGGGCAGGGATCGAACCCGCAACCTCATGGTTCCTAGTCGGATTCGTTAACCACTGCGCCACGACGGGAACTCCCTTTTTTTTTTCTTTCTTGCTTTCTGATGCAATGGCCAGCTTGACCACAAACAGCCACCTGGCACCCAAGTGTCAAGACCCTCCCACCTACTGGGTCTCATTTTTCCACTTGTCTCTCCAGCTCAGTATTCTCTCTTGGCTTCTGATATTGTGTGCCCTTGTGTTTGTAAAGCCAGGATTCATGAAATCTCCCTGGTTAGAAGTAGATAATCAAGTTAAATTCTCCAAAGAAATGAGAAGAATTAGGAAAACGTAAACCAGGAGTTGGTCTCAGGTATGTTTTGTTTCGGATTAAAGGTGCCTCTAGAACGTAGTCCCTGCAGGTGGGACTGTTACTGGGAGCCGAAGAGGAGGCTGAGCTATGAAGAAGAGCATGTTGTATAAAGAGTAGCAAGCAGAAGGTTCTGGACTGCCGTAGACCTTTATATCAGCATGAGCCTGCTGTGACGTGTGGCCTGCGTTGCACTTGGTTATGTAGTCGTGCCTTGAGTCATTTGTCGCCCTTGTTTACACACAGCTGGATCAGCTCCTGTGTGGCAGCAAAGCGGACACCTGGGATGCAAAGACGCTGATGGAGTGCTGCAGGCCAGACCACGGCTACACGCATGACAGGTGAGCGCTGGGGTCTGCCGCTGCTTCTGTTTCTGTTCATTGTACACTCTGATATGTACGTACACACTCTCTCTCTCTCTCACACACACACACACACACACACACAGAGACCCATTTAAAAATTTGTCTACCTATTAAAGAAGGCTTTCTGATATTTTGACTTTATTTCAAGACTGCAAAGGATTTTGTTTTGTTTTTTCCCCCAGATATTTCTGTGAAAATGGGCAGGAGGAGGAAGGGTTGGGAATCCAGGGTGACCCCATTACCCTATTTTTTTTTTTCTTTTGTCTTTTTGCCTTTTTCTAGGGCCGCACTTTGCGGCATGTGGGGGTTCCCAGGCTAGGGGTCTAACAAGAGCTGTAGCTGCCGGCCTTCACCACAGCCACAGCAACGCGGGATCCGAGCCGCGCCTGCGACCTACACCACAGCTCACGGCAACACCGGATCCTTAACCCACTGAGCGAGGCCAGGGATTGAACCCGCAACCTCGTGGTTCTTAGTCAGATTCATTAACCACTGAGCCACGACAGGAACTCCCCCATTACCCATTTTTATGTAAAGGAAAAACACCTCTGTAATCCCAGACAGGTCCTACAGCAGTACTCATTCCATTTGAATTCCAACTATAACAACAAACAAATTTGATTTGAGTGCATTATTATGTGAATTCAGATGTAGTGATATTTACATTTGATAGTCTCTAGCTAATTGTGAGAGTCAAAACTATCTTTTAATATGACGAAATAATTTTGGTGTATTTATTTCTGTTGTAGTCGGGCTGTGAAGTTCTTGTTTGAGATTCTCAGTAGTTTTGATAATGAGCAGCAGAGGTTATTTCTCCAGTTTGTGACAGGTAGCCCAAGATTGCCTGTTGGAGGTGGGTACTCTGTTGATTTATTGTAGTTGTGTGCCGTGCCTGTGTGTGTCCGTGCGTTGGGGGGGCGAGGCGGCGGCGGCTTCGGGGGTGACTTCAGTACCAGCAGCAGGATGTTCTTTGTTTGACCTGCGTGCCTCTTAGTTACTCCAGTATCAGAAGGTTCCTAAGTTTTCCGTTTGTTGGGCACTGTGTTAAGAGGTGTCGTGGGCAGGGCGGTTCATAGGGAAGGTCTTGAACACACGGAGGTAGGATGACTCGTGTTCCTGGGCTGCCTTTTCTCTACGTAAAATCTGACTCCTCGGGCGTCTGTATATTATAAGCTCCTAGATGAGTTAGATGAGAAGGCATTCTAAAGTCTGATTTTTTTTCAGAAATGAGCCCTAGTATGAGTTGAGTTGGTACTCTCAGTTTTAAAAGCACAAGCAAAGCATAAAGACAGCTGGCTGCATGTGGTACCGTGACTTTTGACGGTAACCAAGCAGGGTCAGGATGTCAGTGTGTCTTGAAGGTGTGGATTCATTGTGAAGCAGGAACATACCTTCCGTGCGTGCTTGCTGTGCGGCGAGCAGGGTGGTGTCTCAGACGGTCCTAGATTCCAGAGGGGCCCCATCGCCTCGCTCCCGGGCTGCTGCTCGTCGCGGATGGGACTGCTTTTCTCTGGGCGGCTGGCGGACACCCCGTGAACTCACCGCGTACCCTGGTCCTTCTTCCCTCCCTCTCGATCAGGCTTCCGGAGTTTGAACCCACCTCTGACAATTGTCCGGAAGACATTCGAATCCACAGAGAACCCAGACGACTTCCTGCCCTCTGTGATGACCTGTGTGAACTATCTTAAGTTGCCGGACTATTCGAGCATCGAGATCATGCGGGAGAAACTGCTGATGGCGGCGAGGGAAGGGCAGCAGTCCTTCCATCTTTCTTGATCCCAGCGAGAGACGCAGTGTCTGCCTGTTACAGCAAAAGAGAAAAATCATGATTTCTTTTCTAAATGTATCACCTGAGTCAAGGAAACATGTTACTACGCCTTCTTGTTGTAGGAAAAACGGCTTGCAGATTATAAAAGAGACACTTGGTTCATATTCATTAACGGCCCCATGGACTTAAAGTGATCAGGCCCTAAAACGTTGTTGTGATGAGGTTTCTTTAGCAAGTTCTTGTTTAAATTATCATTTATTTGATGAGTGAAGTTTTTAACTTGCTTTGCTGTGTGAAATTTAAAAAAAGGGATGTTTTTCCAGGCTGAAACAATAAATGTCGCTGTGCAGTTTAATCCTGGGCTGTGTGTATCCATCTAGCTAAGTCTGCAGTTTTGTTTCCTCCAAAGACAAGTCTTGTACATAAGTACAGAAATGCAAGCTGATGTGTATTTGACAAATACCGTTGCGCAGGTTAGCTGCGTGTGCCTCTCCCGTCCCTTGAGCCCCGGCCCCACCCGTGTCTGTCGGCGGCGCCCACGACCCCCCGCGGGCAGACCCCGCCCGGCTCCGTCTTCCCGCGCCCCGGCTTTCGTTGTTCCCGTGTTCGCTCTCAAATTAAGATATAATTTAAAAGTCATGGAACTGACATGTATTGGCCATCTAATTCAGCGTTTGTACCTGAGTAGCCTCCTCTTAGAGCTTAGTGTTAAGGTAGCGGTAGGGTTCGCCGGCGCCGCACCAGGGCTGTTATCACGGCGAGCCCGCAGCAGCCGCCTCCGGAGCCCCGGCCAGGAGGGCTCGTTCGTTTCTTGTGTGCAGGTTAAAACGTCTGCAGCTTGGGCTGGCCGCTATTTATTATTCTACGGCCAGAGCATTTTGAATCGGCGTACGGTTTTAAACAAAATGAGCAGTTTTCATTCCCCGTTGGAGTAAAAAGAAAAACTTCCGCCCTCACTCTTGTTCGTGGTCCCCTCCGCTACGCGCCCCTCCCGCCCAGCGCTCACCTGGGACAGACAGCTCAGCCTTTGTCCCCTCCGCACACACGCAAGCGCCTGTAAGCAATGCTCTGTCCAGTTGTTTCATGTGCTGATTTCTCAAATCTGCAATAATTCATCAGGTTCATGCTTTTACCTGAAAATAAATAAAGTTTCGCCTCACCTTTTTGTTTATAGTTCTGTGCTGTATGCATAACTTCAGTTGTACAGATGTCAGTGTGAGCCGATCAGCACGTCTCAGTGATTTGCGTCGTGGCTGATTCTGCTATTCAAAGAATTGAGAAGAGCAACTGAAGAACATAAAAATGCAGAAAGAAAATGGAAGGAGATTCCTTCCTTCCTCAGGTTCAAAATTAAGCTTCTTGCATAAATTTGAATTTCCATAACTCATCTTTCTGAAAACGAGAGATGAGCCCTTTTTTTTTTTAATTGGACTTTGAGAAATCAATTTCCTTTCAACTGTTCCAAAGTCTTAATTGATGTGGATGCCCTTTGTTCTTGTTCCACTACCTAGAAGAAAATCAGTGGCTTGTCTTATTTAGGTTATCACTTTGTCATTTTACACTTAAATGGCCTTATGTGGAGCTTCGCCTCTTCCCAGTGAATCTGGGCGATGGGACGGAGCTGGAAGAGGAGTTTGGGCACGCGTCTCCCCGGTCCCGGCAGAGGCCCTGCCACGCCAGCCGTCACCTGGAGAAGGGAGTTGTGTTTCTGCAGTTCTAACGTTGACAGTAGAGGCGCTGCGCAGTTCAGTTCAGCGAAGCTACCGTTAAATAAATGTTCTGATACCTTTTTTACCAATTAAAATTAAGCACAAACGATTTTTGCACGGACGCAACATTTTTTTTCCTCATTTTTTGAAGGGTTCTGTTGTTAAAATTTAAGCATATGTAAATATTTCATATCCATACACCTGCATTTAACATTTTATCCCTATCACGGCCCTGGCAGATTTGGCCTCATTGATTTCAGCATCTGACAAGTGCATTTGATGGTTTGGAATCAAACTCTGGCACTTGATTGTTTCAGAGCCCGTAGTT
The DNA here is from genome assembly GCA_004024745.2 of Catagonus wagneri. Lineage (NCBI taxonomy): Eukaryota > Metazoa > Chordata > Mammalia > Artiodactyla > Tayassuidae > Catagonus > Catagonus wagneri. Next base: position 7,457,911 of record PVHT021183553.1, read on the forward strand.
ATCTTGTTTGAAAGCTTTGTCTTCAGCTTCCTCCTTAATTCTTGGGATCTTTGGTTAATTAGGGACAGGAAGACTTCCCATTTTAAAGCAGTCTCTCTCGACAGAGGCCTTAATATTGCAACATAGGGAAAAATCTAGTTCACCTGCTATGACTCCAGGTATGCCTTAAATTTATTTGCTTCGTAATCCCGTCAACAAGCACTACTTTCTAAATACGCTTTACAGACACAGACAGTCGGGTAGTGACCGAGCTTCTGACGTCCTGCAGATTCGGCTGAGGAGTCTGTCAGATGTGAGTCCCGGCTCGCACGGACTGTGTGGCATTGTCGCTTAGACATGTGCTGATTTGATCCGCTTCGTAAATGAAAACGTTTTAAACTAAGAAGGAAGAGTTAGTTAAACGTGCTCCCTGTCCCCCCAAAACTGTCAGTTCCAGGTCATGGGGAACAGACCGGGAGAGAATTCTAGATGCCTTAGCCAAACCCAGTAGAAACCATTTCACACGGCCGCTCGTCGGAGGTAGAATTCTCTTCCTGTGCTTCGGCTCTGGTTTCCTGTGTTTGTGCTGGTAGAACTTTCTTTCACCTCCGCGTTCTGTAAAGACAGGACCCTGGAGGCTCTCGTTCCGCATGTAGCCCTCCTGGTGCGTTTGGCAGCTAACAGGCAGAGGAGAGGGACCCCCCTGTCACTTCCTCTTCTGGAGCGACTTCTTTAGAGCCTCCCGTGCGTCAGGCCGAGGGACAGAGCCCCGACTTCTGCGTCCAAGAGATTAGATTCAGCTCTTGATTTTCCACAGGAAGGATTACCACCAGCGAATTGTAAGTCTGTCTTCCCTTTAGTGCAACAGGTGTTGAGGCTGTGTTCCCGCTTCCTGTCAGTGCAGCAACTCGGGAAATGGGAACGGGGCTGAGATTTCACAGAAAATGTGCTGAAAAAGGAGACGCGCTGGGCAAAGACAGAACCGTGCATTCGGAACGCACATCCTTGGTGGGGGGCGGTTCTGGGTGCCCGTGTTGATTCTTCAGAGAGTAAAGGTGATGAAGCCTTTAATTCATTTATCTTTGGCTTTGTTTTTTGGACCCACTTTATTTTCCCTACTGTAACAGGCGCATTGTTTGGAAATGTCATGCTCTGTATTTCTGAGAAATGCTTCTGTATGGGTCTTAGGCTGGACATTGCAGTAGCTGGCAGAGCCGGTAAAGGATAACCTAGTGACAGATGCTTCCTTTGTTACCTCAGAAGGAAAAAAAAAAAAGAATCCAGACAAAACAGAGCATTTGTATTTATAGGAAACGGAGGATTGGCTGTTTTCTGAGAACTTCAAGTTAATCCTAACGCAAGAAAAAGTTCTTACCTCTAAAGACATGTTTTGCCTAAAGGAGACGTTCTTTAACGATGGAAGAGGTGGTTTTATTTTTACAACAAGCCTACTCTTATTACCAAACCTATAACCAATTGCTGATCTCCTGTATAAAGCATCTTTTTCTCTTTATCTGAAACAGTGATTTATATGAACTGTTGGAATAATGGAACCTCAAACTACAGATGTGTATGTAAAATTGCATAAATGCACTGACTTCTTTCTCCCTGAATATATTTTTAATAAACAGCATTATCCTACATGGTCAGTTTTATTAAATTATGCACAACTAGAGGGTTCTTCTGAGAAGTGATGTATACTTGTACAGGTGGCTTCTGGAAGGCCTCCTGTTGTGGTAACACGGTCCTCTTAAGCCTTTTTTGGAGGCAGTGCAGGAAGTTACAGGAGATGCAGATGTGTTCAGAGAGACTACCTGGATGTTGCTAGTTGGAGAGAGGTTGGCACAGGTGCTGTAGGCTGCGCTGCAGTGAAGTGGTGCCTCTGGGGCTGGGAGAAACTTTGTGCACAGACGATAGAGCCTCCTTTCATTCGAGTCCCTGTGCTTGGCTTTCATGACTGGCTGCTCTGCCCTTGACCAAGATCTGGATCAGCCTATTATTACACAGAACAGGAAAAGTAGAATCGATTTAGGAAATCAGGGAGATGGGGTTTTGTTTGTTTTGTTCTTTGTTTTTGTAAGAGTGATGACTGAACCGGGCGGGGGAAGTTGTCGCTATTTTTAAGAGAACACATGAATGAAATGTCTGCACATATATGTGCTAATACCCACGTGCACACACGTGTTCTTCTGTATTGTCTTTGCGTAGCTGCCTAAAGGTTAAACTGGGAGTTCCCGTTGTGGTGCAGCAGAAATGAATCCTACTGTTATTATCCATGAGGATGCGGGTTTGATCCCTGGCCTCACTCACTGGTGTTGCCTAGTGGCTGGCAGATGTGGCCCAGATCCTGTGTTGCCGTGGCTTTGCCATAGGCTAGCAACTGCAGCTCCGATTTGTCCCCTAGCCTGGGAACCTCCACATGCTGCAGCTGCAGCCCTAAAAAGCAAACCCCCTCGCCCAAAAAAAGGTATAAACTACATTTTTCTGAATCTCTTGGTCTGTAAAATGGCTTTGGATCACAGATGAAAGTTGCCACAGAATCCAAGCCTACCACCAGACTGGCCTGCACGTGTGTAACCGGGCAGAGCCGTCTGCATCCCTGGCTCTGGAGTGGGCGTGAGGCGGGGGAGCGTCACGTTTTTGGTTGATGTTATTCAAAGAAGTGACACTGGCACGTGGAGTTATGTAGAAGTCTTAGATCGCAATGGCAGTTGTTTCAGGCAGCAAACACAGTGTCCCTTCAGACCTTCTTGAGACCAGTACTTGGGGCTGGGGATCATTTCATTGCAATTCTCGTCACCCACACGCTCACCGAAGCCTGTGCCATCCACCTCTGCTGGGACTCTGCAAGTTCCTGGGCTGGGGTTGAATGAGAGCTGCAGCTATGGGCTATGCAGCTCGCTGCAACACCAGATCCTTAACCCGACTGAGCGAGGCCAGGGATCGAACCCACATCCTCATGGATACTAGTCGGGTTCATTACCACTGTGACTTCTTAATGAGGGACGCTAGGCCTGTGGTAAAGGCCCATTCATCTGGTCGGTCCCCTCTATTCCTAAAGTGCCTCCTAACATCACTTGGTGAACAGGGCTTAGAGCTCTTAGAATCCGGGCCTCGCATGGACGTGCCAGGGAGCAGAAAGAGCCCTGACTGGGCCCGACCCGGCCCTGGCCCCTCATCACAAGGGGAGTCACGACCCTTAACCTCACTGGCCTTTATCCTCGGCATTTGTCAGACCAGTTCGGTCATCCCCAGGGTCAGGTTTTAATGGTCATGTTCTTACTGTTGTGAGTGTGAGTCTCGGAAATGTCTCCCAGTGTTTTCTCACGAAGGCATCGTAGGCATTTTCATTGGCAAAGTTCTTCCTGGTGGAGACTGGCTCCCCATGTCAGCAGCACTCACTCGTGTCATTGGGACAATCCAAGTGCTAACACATTCAAATGTCCCAAATATCAGGGCGTTATCCCCTGGCTGAGAGACAGTGAAGAGGTGTTGCAGCTATTGGAAAACAGTCAAGTTTTATATTCAGCCAATAATAGTGGTTAATTAAAAAAAAAAAACCTGCAGCATTTAGGAGCAGGCACATCTTAAGGATAAGAAGGGAAATGTAAGCATTACTTATTTAATCAGAAAAAGCCACAGTTCTGTCCTACACACACACACACACACACACTTCTTCCGCTAGGAGGAATTCTTCCTTCACTCCACTGACATCCAACTTCAGTGAGAATCTCCAGGGCGCTGGAAAGAGAATTTACCCTTTTTGTTTCAAACACAACTAATCTTGAGAGAAATTTAAATTCAGAAAGTGGCATTACAATTGTCCCTTTTCCAATTTAAAAAAACAGCCCTAACTAAATTCATTGAGAAAAGTCCTAACTTGAGAAAAGTTCTAACCGATGTTAGAAGATACTAAGTAAATATTCAAGCCAGTGTTTGCAAATCTCTAGAATTAGTTAATCAAAAGGAGTTTGTCTCAGAGTTGTCTTCCTGGCTCAGCAGTAAAAATTCCGACTAGAATCCGTGAGGACAAAAGTTCAATTCCTGGCCTCCCTCAGTGGGTTAAGGATCCAGCGTTGCTGTGAGCTGCGGTGTAGGTCACAGACGCGGCTTGGATCTGGCGTCGCTGTGGCTGTGGCTGTGGCTGTGGTGTAGGCCGGCAGCAGCTCTGATTCAATCCCTAGCCTGAGAACCTCCACATGCCGTGGATGTGGCCCTAAAAAAACAAAAAGAAAAAGAAAAAGAAAAAGTGCCTCGTATCACCACCAGCACCAAAAGCGATGACTGCCAGCTCTGCATCCATAGTTATGCCTTTTTCTTTGCTGAAAATGTGCTGTTGACATAGTTCTATTGTGTTTTTTTGGTGAAGAGTTCACTTGGGTCAGTAGAGACAAACAAAATCAGAGGTTGTTCAGGAAAGAGACAGATTCATGACTAAGTAGGATCACCTAGGAATTATTAAGGAATGTTAGTGCTGATCAAAAGAGGATAGCATCACTATAACAAACTAATGAATGAAAAAAAGACCTCAGTATCCCTATTGCCAGACTAGATATGATACCAGGGGAGGAAAAAGCCTGTTTTGAAGACAAAGCATTTTTTTTTTAATCAGTTTGAGGAGTTCCTGTTGTGGCTCAGTGGTAACAAACCTGACTAGTATCCATGAGGATGCGGGTTTGATTCCTGGCCTCACTCAGTGGGTTAAGTATCCAGCGTTGCCATGAGCTGTGTTGTAGGATAGCAGCTACAGCTCCGATTCGATCCCTAACTTGGAAACTTCCATATGCCATATGTGTGGCCCTAAAAAGACAAAAAAATAAAATTAAAGTAAGGAAAGAAGGAAGGAAGGGAGAAAGGAAGGAAGGAAGAAAAGAGAAAGAGAAATGAAAAAAGAAAAGAAAAAAGATCGTACTTCCATCTCTTTTCTCTCCTAGGCTGGGGTTGCAGGGCCAGCACAGTGAACGCCAGTGACCATTCACTGGAAAGGTGTATTGGTTAGGTATGCTGTGTAACAAATTATCTTAAAATTTAACATCTTAAAACTGAATTATCACATACATCCAATGGTCATGAATCTAGGAGAAACTAAAGTGGGTGGTTTTGGATCTGAGTCTCTCTTGAGCCCATGGAACTGTAGTTATTGGAAGCTGGAGGATCTGCTTTCAAGCTGTGCACATGACTGTTGCCAGGAGGCCTCAGCTCTTCACAGACTAGCTGCAGACCTCAGATCCTTGCTATGTGTGTCTCCTGCCCAAGACAGAGCCACAGTCTTTTATAACCTCATCTCAGAAGTGGCATTCCATCACTTCTTTTATATGATATTGGTCACAGATACCAAGCCCAGTACAGTGTGGGAAGGGATGACGCAAGGATGCAAATGCCAGGAGGTGGCAGTCCCTGGGGTCCATCTTAGACCCCAGCCACCAAAGAGATATGAGTGGGGATGAAGGCATTTTAGACTGCAGTAGAGAAATTAGAAAAGCTGAGAGCCCAGCCTGCTTTTTCTCCCCTTTGGCCAACATTGTTTGAGCCCCAGCTCTACTTCAAAGGAAAAGAAATAATTCCTTTTTTTTTTTCCTTTGCTTTTTAGGGCCGCACCTATAGCATATGGAGGTTCCCAGGCTAGGGGGTCGAATCAGAGCTGTAGCTGCCGGCCTACACCACAGCCACAGCAACATCAGATCCAAGCCACATCTGCAACCTACACCACAGCTCACGGCGATACCGGATCCTTAACCCACTGAGTGAGGCCAGGGATCGAACCCGCAACCTCACAGTTCCTAGTCGGATTCGTTTCCACTATGCCACGAGGGGAACTCCAGAAAATAATTCTAAAATATTTTGTTTTGTCTTACTACAAAAGGATTTGCTGTAGAAAATATTAAAGTGCAAATAAAGAAAGAAATGTATATTCCAAAAACTGTAGCACCAAGAGATTGTCTTAATTTTAAAAGGAAAAAATGAAACAGACTAGGATAGAAAAGATCAGAGCGTACTGCAGGTAGTATGGGTAAGTATTATTTTGTGAAACATTTTTTTTTCAGCTGTTCCTGAGGCATGTTGAAGTTCTCAGGCCAGGGACAGAAATCTCACCATAGCAGTGAACCAAGCTGTTGCCGTGACAAGGCTGGATCCTTAACCCAATGAGCTACACAGGATCTCCTGTGAAACTTTTATTTCAATTACAAATTTAAGCATGTGTATCAAAAGTATTTGATGCAGTTATAGTGTCAAGTGTATTTTTTAATTTAGTGTTATTATTAAAGTATAGATGATTTACAGTGTTCTGTTGTACAACAAAGTGACCCAATCACACATATTTCCCCGTGCTGTACAGTAGGATCCCATTGCCCGTCCATCCCAAATATAACAGTTTGCATCCAAAAAACACCCCAGATACCCATCCATCCCACTCCCTCCCCTTTCCCTCTTGGGAAACACAAATCTGCTCTTCTTGGCCATGATCTACTTCTGTTTTTTGTTTGTTTGTTTGTTATTTTTAGATAGGATCATCCATTCCATATTTTAGATTCCACAAATATCATACGGTATTTGTCTTTTTCTTTCTGGCTTACTTCACTTAGTATGAGAGTCTCTAGATCCATCCCTGTTGCTGCAAATGGCATTAGTTTGTCTTTTCTATGGTTGAGTAATACTCCACTGTATATATGTACCACATCTTCTTAATCCATTCATCTGTCAGTGGACATTTAGGTTGTTTCCATGGCTTGGCTATTGTGAATAGTGCTGCTAGAACATAGGGGTGCATGTATCTTTTTCAAGGAAAGTTTTGTCCGGATATATACCCAGCAGTGGAATTGCTGGGTCCTGGTTCTATATTTAGTTTCCTGAGATACTTCCATACTGTTTTCCATAGTGGTTGTACCAGTTTACATTCCCACCAACAGTGGAGGAGGGTACCCTTTTCTCCACACCCTCTCCAGCATTTGTTATTTGTTAACTTGTTAATAATGGCCATTCTGAATACTGTGAGGTGGTACCTCATTATAATTTCGATTTTCATTTCTCTAATAACTGGTGATACTGAGCATTTTTTTCATATGCCTGTTGGCCATCCGTATGTCTTCTTTGAAGAAATATCTGTTTAGGTCTTCTGCCCATTTTTCATTTGGGCTGTTTTTTTGTCATTGAGTTGCATGAGTGTCAAGTGTATTTTAGACAATGAATTGTAATTTTTTTTTAAAGTTGTTTTAGAGTCAATCTCTTTATTCTATTTTCTATACATGCTTTTAAAAAATAACGTGAATGTATAGTTTGTGCTGTTTTACAAATCTCTAAAAAATATTAACTATAGAATCAAGTAAGTGGGCAGGCATGGCACGTGAACAAACATGGACTTGAATCCAGTTGCTGCCCGTTATTGGCCAATGACCTTGGGCAAACCGTTATGCCTTGAGCATGAAGATTATGCTTGCCTATCACCCAGTAGCAAACTGGAAATGGAGAGATGGAAATTCTGAAGTAGAGCCAGTTAGGAACAGCTCAATGCACTGGAATTGCTCTTGCAGGACTGACTCAGGCCCATCCAGGTAATTCGTGAGAAATACAAGTACCTTGTTGATAATTTCCTCTTCCGTAAAATAGGAAATAAACATTGCAAGATTTTTGAAAGTCTATCATGAGACAATGAGCATTAAGTGCAGAACTTACTAGTCAATGCCACTAAACCGTGGCACTAGGCTCCTAAAATTCTTTCAATGTTACCTTTTTTTTGGCGGGGGGACTTTTTAGGGCTACACCTGCAGCATATGGAAGTTCCCAGACTAGGGTCGAATCAGAGCTGCAGCTGCCGGCCTACATCACAGCTCCAGCAATGCCAGATCTGAGCCGCATCTGCAACCTACACTGCAGGTTGGGGCAACGTCAGATCCTCAATCAGTTAAGAAACCCACTGAGGGAGGCCAGGGATTGAACCCACATCCTTATGGATACTAGTTCAGTTATCCCACTGAGCCACGACAGGAACTCCTAGGTGTGGCCGCTGGTTGACCTGTGAGCCGGACCCTGGCAACCGGAGGCTCCTGACTCCCGCCCCTGTCCTTGAATTGCGCATCTGCACAGCCTGGAGTGAGGACGGCATTGCTGAGGCCATCTGACTGACTCTGAGACTGAATCCAGCTAAGGGCTCTGCATAAATGTTTAAGATTCTGGCAAGTGTGGAGATCTACTCCACTTTCAATACCGCAAGACAAGCTTCGGAGGCAAGTTCTCTTGCTTATCAAGACCTACCAATCTGGAATGTCTCTCTTTGGTCTCTCTCTCTCTCTTTTTGGCCGCCTCACGGCATATGGAATTTTCCAGGCCAGAGACCAAATCCAAGCTGCTGCCATAAACAGCTGCAGCTGCGGCAGTGCCGGATCCCTAACCCACTATGCTGGGGCCAGGGATTGAACCCACGTCCGAGAGCTCCCAAGATGCTGCTGATCTCATTTCACCACAGCAGGAGCTCCTTTTGGTCTCTGCTTGCCTTCTGTGAATGCGGGCCAGTTTGTGAACCAGCAGACGGAATACTAAGCATTTCATCATTGAACACGCTGCCTATTGTTGGTCATTTAGTCAGTTCTAGTTTTCAGTACTGTAATATTCTAAACCTGCAGGTTAATTTCCTTGTAATGGACACTGCACATTTCCTTGATCATTTCCTTATAAAACAAATTGTTGGGTTAACGAATGTAGTGGACATCTGGATTTCTGTTGCTTTGGGATTGTTCTGTTTGCTTTTCATTGTTGTTGTTCTTTTTCTTACTTTTTTTTTTTTGTACTTTTAGGGTGGCACCCATGACGTATGGAGGTTCCCAGGCTAGGGGTCGAATTGGAGCTGCAGACGCCAGCCTCCTTCACAGTCACAGCGATGAGGGATCCGAGCTGTGTCTGTGATCTACACCATAGCTCATGGCAACACTGGATCCTTTAACCCACTGAGCAAGGCCAGGGATCGAACCTGTGTCCTCATGGATGCTAGCTAGTCAGATTCGTTTCCACTGAGCCATGATGGGAACTCCCTCACTGTTGTTTTTCTTACCAGAACCACCTACCCTCACTTCTCGTGGTTTGGAAGTGGTTTAGCTCCAGATATGGGCATCTGATCCCAGCCCAGTCAACCAGAATATTGTACTGTCTGGGTCATCATGATTAGCTCTGGAATGGACAGGTGACCTAAGACCGACCAATCAGGGGCAAGGAACTCAATGCGTTCACTTCTGTTACAACTTCTGGGAAAGAGACGCTCCCTGGCTACTTGATTTGTGGCAGCAGGAAACAAATCAGGAGATGCTGGGGCCATCTGTCACCTCACCAGAAGCGCTGAGAATAAGACTAGATAGAGGGCAGCAGGACTGAGCCAGGCAAAGAGAACAGATCCTGATGAAATTGTTTGCCTGTATCTTGCTCAGCCTGAATTCTACAGGACTTTCCATTTGGATCACCTATAATTTCGGTTTCTTATTTTACTAAGCCCGTTTGAATTGGGTTTCTGTCACCTGCAACTTTTATCTGATTGATAAAAGGGTGAGACAGCAGTGTTTTTGATACAGTTTGCCACACTGCCTTCCAAATAAATTGTACCAATATTTGTTCTTTCTAAAGTAGGGCATATGTGAGTTTCTTTGGAGCACTCTCTCCGAGACTGGCTACTGTTAAAAAAAATAAAGAACAACCAAAACAAAAACCTTCCTATTTGTGTCTTTGGTTATCCTTACAGAGTGTATTTTCAAATGTGTATGGGCCATTTATATTTTTTGTCTTGCGAGAGCCACTGGTTAATTTTCTCCCACTTGTTATTCATCAAGAAAGAAATTAATTCTAAATGAAATTTTCTGTCTTTATTCCAAGACATGATCACATGATGTTTCCATTGTAATTGTTTTTCTTTTCTCTTTTCTTTTTTTTTTCATTGTGCTATTTTTATTGCACTATTTTTAATGGCACTTTATCCACAAAGTTTCTGTATCGTGCTTGAATAAGGAGTTTCTGAACAAGGGAAATAACAACTATTTTTGTAAAAGTGTATGCAACATAGGGTGTAGTAGGCAATAAAGATGAATAAAACTCATTAAAAGTGAATTTACTGGAAAATGATATACCATTATGAATTTTTTTTTAACTTAATGGATTTTATTTCAATTATAGGTGTACTTCCCTTTTCTTTTCTTTTCTTTGGTTGCACCCATGGCATATGGAAGTTCCCAGGCCAGGGACGGAATCTGAGCCAGAGCTGTGACCTACACCACAACTGCGGGCAATGTGGATCCTTAACCTGCTGCACCACAGCAGGAACTCCTCCACTGTAATTCTTGGATTACAATCTAAGAGCAAAATTGAAAGAGCTAGCATCTACTTAATTTTATGACTGTCTCCTATTGGTATTAGGAAACAAAGTGATTTCTATTTTAAAAGTCTCAGAATTTGAAATTTGTTATACGGGAAAATAGCGGGCAAACTAAGAGAGACATTATATAACTAAATGAAGCCAACTATCACCCTATTGATTGTCTGGGAAGATAAAATCTTCTCAAACTTAGTGATAATTATATACTAAAGGTGATGAGCCCCCCCTTTTTTTTTTTTTTAATACTTTCAGGGCCGCACCCACGGCATATGGAGGTTCCTAGGAGTCGAATTGGAGCTGCTGCTGCCGGCCTTCACCACAGCCGCAGCAACGCAGGATCCAAACCACATCTTCAGCCTACACCACAGCTCACAGCAATGCCGGATCCTTAACCCACTGAGGGAGGCCAGGGATTGAATCTCACGTCCTCATGCACACTAATCAGATTCTTAACCCGCTGTGCCACAGCAGGAACTCTGAGTCTGAGGTTCCGACCTGCACACTGCATGTTCACAGCAGGGACAAAGGAACAGGAAAGAGAGGGCAGACCTGAGAGCCAGAGGGATTCTGGAGGACAGTCGATCCTACTTCATTCTAAACACGGACTAGGGATACTAGCTAAACTTCCAGAGCTCCAGCTGCCTCATCTATGAAATGAGATCATAACAGTACCCATTTCGGGAGTTCCCTTCATGGCTCAGCGGTTGATGAACCCAACCAGGATCCATGAGGATACGGGTTCAAGGATCCAGTGCTGCCGTGAGCTGTGGTGTAGGTCACAGAAGAGGCTCGGATCCCGCATTGCTGTGGCTGTGGTGTAGGCTGGCAGCTACAGCTCCGATTGGACCCCTAGCCTGGGAACCTCCATATGCCGCGGGTGCGGCCCTAAAATAAATAAATAAATGTTTCAAGCTTAAATAGAAAAAAAGTAGAGGTTAGGACCCCTTCCTCGGCCCCTTGGTTCAGGCCCCCATAGCACCAAGGCAGCAGGCCTCAGGCCTGGTCAGGTCAGCTCCTGCCCAGCCACTGCGTCTGCCAGCTGGACCCTGGCAGCTGCCTGGGCAGGTGAGAGGCCTACGTGCCTTGGGATCCTCCCTTCTGTGAAAAAGGCACTCGACGCATGTTTGCAGGTTATGAATTGATGCCCAGAGAGAGAATGCCGCTGGGTAAACACACCCACATCTCACTTCCACTGCCTGGCGGAGGCGCTTAATATTTTAAAAACATATTCAGATATTCAGAGGCATCTCTTTTCTTCATGTGCAGGTGACAAAACATGCTGTGAGCCACTTGCAGCTCAAAAAAAGGAGTTAATCAAAGGGCTTGTTAACTTCCTAGTTTCAGGTTGGTGTCACTAGCTGGTTGACTGGGTCATATTCCCTTTTTTGGACCATGTCCGTTTTGTACAGCTGGGTAAGCATTTTCTTATAGAATTTCATTCTATCCTGGTTGTCTGCTCCCTGAAAACATTTCTGTGATGCTAGTACGGCAACTGTCTCAGCGTTGGTCCAGTTTAATTGTTAAATGGATGTGGAAGGAGTCTGGCAGGCCTCCACCCGCTGACTCTCTGAATCCTGTCATTAGCGCTAGTACAGTTCTCAGTGTCATCTGGACGAGCTTTCTCATGTTTCAAATGAGGGAGGAGGTCAGGTAAGGTCTAGGGACTTGATCATGTATCTGGAAAGTGTCAGAGCCATTGGGAGATGTAAGACTCTGAGCCCTGGGCTATCTTTGCATGACCTGGACACCTGGGAAGCTCAGGATGGGCAGCAGAATTACCCCTCCTCCCATTCAGTGTGGTCTTTTTCTCGGTGTCCTCAACCAGGATCCTGATCTTCACCCACTGACCCCATCCATCCATCCTTTTTTTTTCTTGGTTGGCCACCTCACAGCATATGGAGTTCCTGGGCCAGCAATCAGCTCTGAGCCCCCACAGTTGCAATCCATGCCACATCTGAGGCCACACCAGATCCTTTTAACCCACTGTGCCCGGCCAGGGATCAAACCTCAGCCCTGGCGCTGCACAGACACTGCCTGTCTCTGTAATCGATCGCATTGTGCCACAGCATAAACTCCTCCGTCCATTCTTCAAAAGCTCTATCATAAGATTCTTCCAATGTTTGTAATAACTTCTGCTGGGAAAGCATTTGACACTTATTTTCCATATCTGATTTTTGAATCCATTGACAAAAACATTTAGTAAAAGTCTTTGATGTTTTATTTTTACATCTTTATCATTGGGAAAAAATGGATGGTTTCTAGAAAATAACTCTTTCTAGGGAGTTTTTCTCTCTATTCTCCTTCCATTTTTTCCCCCTGAATTTATTATCAGTAAAATTTACAGAAATCTTTCCTAAGCTACTGCTATCCAAGGGAGCAGCAAACATTGATTTCTTATCTAAATGGCTCTGGATTAATGTTTAGACTGAATCTAACAGAAGGAGGAGGACAAGTCTGGGTAGAAAAGCTGGTGCTGAGAAGAAGTTGAATCTGCCTCTGCAGCTGAGGCAGTGAGTCTGTAACTGGGGACTTTCAGCATTATTCCACTTCTATTTCTAGTTACGATATGATTGTGACCTTATGCTTACCATAAGCTAAGTTCACCATTAGCTTAGCTTGCTGCTGATGGAGAAAGATGCTGACGCATAGCAAGATCGGAGATTCGTGGTTCTATAGGCTCCACCCTTGTTCTGTATGCTCCAGGACTTGCTGACCAAAGGCTTACGGCTCAGATAATGTTCCAATGACAAGTGAGACCTGATGGCCACTTGGAAATGCATGATCTAAACAATCGTCTCTGAAAAGAGAAGACTGTCCCCACCTGAAGGCTGAGGAGGATGACGATGTCTCCTGTCTTTGCAGATCTAGCCCTTGGTTGGATGGATTTACAGAGGAGGGGAAAGCATCTCTCACAGTGGCCCCAAGTGGAAGTGGCTAGGGAGGGGAGCTGGGAAGAACACAGGCAGAACAAAATGAGATTGGACCCTCTTAGAGCTATCAAAGCATGGAGTCTGGCCCTTAGAAATGCACCTTGTGGATCTTTATCTCATATGATCTCTTTGTCTCATCATTTGCTCAAGTGCCTTTGCAACACTGATACTCTGGAAATATAACACCCCAAACTCTTGGTTCAGGAATAAGCTATCAATGCCCTGACCCATTCCTGTGAAGATGGTTGTCTCCTCTCACATGCCCACTTCCTTAGAGATAAAATACAGGGACTATTATTTCCATGCCAAGCTTTATTATATCCTTCCTCCCTGCTTTGCATTTAGACTGCTCTTTTTCTAGTTCTCAAAAGTGGGAGGTTAGGTTATTTAGGTGAGTCCTTTCTCCTTTCTTCGGTATGACATTATAACTACATTTCCCTCCAAGCACTGCTTTCCCTCCATCTCGTACCTTTTGTTTTAATGTGTTTTTGTCTCCTTAATATCAAAGCACTTTCTAGTTTTCCTTATGATTTCATTTTTGGCTTATTGGTTATTTCGTAGCGTGCTATTTAATTATCACATATTTGTGAGAATTTCCAAATTTCCTTTTGTTATTGATTTCTAACTTAATTCCATTGTGATCAGAGAGCATACTTGGATTTCAACCCTTTCAAATTTATTATAACTTGTTTTATGACTGTCATGTGGTCTACCCTGGGGGATGATCCATGTGTACGTGAGAAGAATGAATATTCTGCTGCCGTTGCGTGGAGTGTTCTACAGACAGCTGTTAGTTCTAACTGGTTTACAGTGTTGTTGAAGCCTTCTCTTTCATTGTTGTTCTTCTGCTTAGTTGTCTGATTATTACTGAAGTACTAAAGTCTCTAACTTATTGTTTAGTTCTCCCTTTAATTCTGTCAGTTTAATTATGTGTTTTGGGGCTCTGTTGTGCATGATATGTTTACAGTCTGTATGTCTTCCTGATGGATTTATCTTTTTTTTTTTTCTTTTTAGGATCGCATATGGAAGTTCCCACGCTTGGGGTCAAATCAGAGCTGCAGTTTCTGGCCACAGCCAGAGCCATAGCAATGCAGGGTCCGAGGCTTGTCTTCAGACTACACCACAGCTCATGGCAATACTGGATCCCTAACCCACTGTGAGAGGTCAGGGATTGACCTCTCATACATACTAATTGGGACTGACCTCTTCATACATACTAACTGGGTTCATAACGTGCTGAGTCACAACAGGAACTCCATGAATTTTTCATTTCAGTTATTGTACTTTTCAACTCCAGAATTTTTTTTCACAATTTATATCACTTAATTGATAATCTCTATTAATTGAAACATTTTTCTCAGTCCTTTAATTTTTGATACACGGTTTAAAAAAATTCTTTGAATATATTTATTATAGCTTTTAAAAAAATCTTTGTTTAACAAGTCCAGTGTCTAGGTTTCTGTTGACTACTTTCCCCTCACTGTCTATAAACCTTCTTGTTTCTTTGCATGTCATAATTTTTTGTTGAAATTGGACATTTTTAATAATATAATGTAACAATTCTGGAAAATATATTTCCCCCCTCCCCAAGGTTTGTTGTTGTTGATGTTAGTTTTTGGGTTGTTTATTTAGTGACTTTTCTGGGCTAACTCTGTATAATCTGTATTTTTGGTCATATACGGCCACTGAAGTCTCTGCTTGGCTAGTTTGATGGACAACTAATGAATGGACATAGGTTACTTTAAATGCACGAAACAGTAAATTTCTCAGTCTTTGCTGAGGCCTGTATGTGCATGTATGTATATCGGGACATGCCTTCAATTGCTAGGCAGGCAGTTTACAACCCTGCCTCAGTCTTCACTTCTGGCTTGTGCAGAGTCTCAAAGTCAGCCAGAGGGGGAGATTAGGGCCTTTTCACGTCTTTCCAGGGCACGTGCACAGCTCTGCTAGTGCACACAGATTTCTAGGTTCCTCGGACCATGTCAGAGCTTTTCCAAGCTCTCTGTGGGCATCTCATTCCACTGCTTTTTCTTTGAACTTTTTGGGTCAGTCCCAGGTGCTGTTGCTGCCTCAGGCAGCTACAATGTTAAACAATTGGAATATATTGGGTTTTTGCCTGTTTGTTTATAAATGCCCTAGGAATAGGTTGTTTGAACAGAGTGAGTTTTGAGTAAGGTCATATAATGATGACCTTGAAAAGAGAAGTTTTCAGAATGCTGCCAGGCAGGTCAAAGGATGACAGCTCTCTGGGGATAGGCGTGGGGGAGATAGAGACCTCTTTTCTCTTCCCAGTGGATGTTAGGCTGATGGGTTCCCCAGCTGTGATAGTTGTGGGGCTGTTAGTTTTCAAGGCTACCATGGAGCTTGGGAAATGGGACTAGGACAAGGCAAAACACCACGAGACTCATTGTTCTCACTGAGATCTAGCAGGTTTTCTTGGGTAAGGGTTCCTCAGATGACTGCATACCTTTGGTTAATTTCCAGAGTTCTGAAAAAGTTGTTTTTAAGGCAGTTGCTTTTCTAGAGGAGTGAATTTTTGGAGGTCCTTACTCCATCATTTCAGAAATGTTTCCATAGTGATTAGGTAGTAGACGTGTGTGTGTATGTCTATGTGCATGTGAAAGGCTGCTTGGCAGGGGGCTATATCATCAGATATTAATATACTATAACTTGTAGACCAAGGCCCTTATGGTAGGAGAGGTTTATAGAACGTTCTTCTGACCTCATATAAAAGTACAGTTGTCCCTTGGCACATGAAAGTAATTGGTTCCAGGACCCGTTATAGACATTAAAATCTGCAGATGCTCAAGTCTCTTATATTACATGGTTTAGTACAGTTGGCTTTCCATGAGGAACTTGTGAATATAGAGGGCTGACTGTAACAAATTCCTTGCTTATATCTAAAATTTCACCTTTAGGGAGCTATTCTTCTAGTGGGGATGGTGTGCGTGTGTGTATAAATAACTCTACCTGACTTTTCTGTTTAAATGCATATAACCATGAGAAAGATAGGTGGAACTCTCCAGATTTTCTTTTCTTAGCCAGAATGAGAACTTGGCTGGAGTGGAGGTGGGAGGGAGTTGCTGGGAAGTCAGGATTAGAGGGTGGAGAGGCAAGGAGGATGGAGGCATTAAAGACAGAGATCTTCTGTTTTCCGAATTTCCTGAGAAGTCCTTCTGTGTAGATTGGGGGTGGCGTGTGTGTGTGTGTGTGTGCATATGCATGCCCATGTATATTTGTCCATGGTTAGAAAATCTCAGATGAGGACACATAGCAGGCTCCTGGACTATGTCGACTGAAAAAAAAAATGCATGACCTACAAGCTGAGAATTGTATTTTATTCATCAGACACACTGAAGAGTTAAGCCTGGGAGAAAGTCTCTCAGATCAGTTGCGATGAAGGACGTTTCCAAAGAGGTAAGGGAGAAGCTGGGGTATTTGGGAGTTTTTGAAGCAAAAACCAGGTAATCAGCATCAAAAGATTGCTGTTAATTAAGGAAAACTAGGAGTTCCCTGTGGCTCAGTGGGTTATGAAACCAACTATTAGCCATGAGGATGCGTGTTTGATCCCTGGCCTGGCTCAGTGGGTTAAGGATCCAGCGTTGCAGTGAGCTGTGGTGTAGGTTGCAGACTTGGCTCTGATCCCGCGTTGCTCTGACTGTGGGTGTGGGCCAGTGACTACAGCTCTCATTGGACTTCTAGCCTGGGAACCTCCATATGCCGTGGATACGGCCCTAAAAAGACAAAAAGAAAAAAAAAAAGTAAAAGAAAAGAAAACCAGATATCTCAAGCTAGTGAATTTAGTGCTTTTCTACGTATAGGAAGATGAAAGACTCTGGGGTCATTAAAATCATTCCTTTGATATGTACCTTACCTATCTAGGGCCAGTAGCCTGTTTTTTGTTTGTTTGTTTGTTTTCCACCCTGAATCGCCTCCAGGTGCACAGTCAAGGTGGCTGCAGTGGCTGATGGGTAGTCGATTTACAAGGTTGTGTTAGTTTCAGGTGTATAGCAACCTGATTCAGTCACACACACATATATACATCTATTCTTTTTCAGATTCTTTTCCACTATAGGTATGGATTAAGAATGTTGCCTGCCATATCAGTAAACAAAGGATGCTGCAGCTGTCAAGCCACCACATTACAGCAGCCCCAGGCCCCACAGTGAGCCCTGAGGGAACCCAGGAAGAGAAAGCAGAGGATGCTGGCCCCAGAGAGCTGAGGTACATATGAATGAATTATTTCAGCGAGGCCAGACTTTGCATCTTCCTATTAATAGAAAAGCGTGAATTTCATTAACCTGAGATGTCTGGTTTTCTTTAATTAACAGTTATCATTTGATGTTCTGACTACCTGGTCTGTGTTGCAAAATCTCCTGTACACGCGGGCTGCCGCTCTGCCTCTCTGGAGGAGTCCCTCGGAGCCATCTCAGAGTCCTGTCTCCTGGGATTGAAGTATATTGAATAAAACATAACTCTCAGCTTTTAGGTTGTACATTTCTTTTCAGTTGACATAGGTTATTGCAAGATACTGCATATAGGTCCTTGTGCTATAAGTAGGGCCTGGGTTGTTTGGTTGTTTCTGCTACAGTGATTTTTGTTTGTTTTTTGTTGTTCTTTGCTTTTTGGGGGCTACAAGCTGCGGCACATGGAAGTTCCCAGGTTAGGGGTCGAATCAGAGCAACCGCTGCCAGCCTACACCACAGCCACAGCAACTTGAGATCCAAGCCGAGTCTGCAGCCTACACCACAGCTCAAGGCAACGCTGGATCCCTAACCCACTGATCGAGGCCAGGGATTGAACCTGCATCCTTAAGGATACTAGTCGGGCTCATTTCTGCTGAGCCACCATGGGAACTCCCCTGCTTCAGTTTTAATATCCATGAAAACAATGTTGATGAGCTAGTCTAAAGTGTTTCTGGCTAGAAATTCTTTAGTTCTCGGAGGTAGAAGCCTGCAAAATATAGCAAAGCTCATTTAAAGTAAAATAGTAAGAGTTTGAAACTCTTTTTGTATTTATTTTTTGAAAGCATTTTTCCCTTTTACATACACAATGAAAAAAGGAACTACTGAGTCCCACAGTGAGCTGGGACAACTTTCCTTTTTACCTTTTGTTTGAACCGAGAAGTAAAATATTGCCTGCCTCATCAGGGAACAAAGATGTCACAGTCATCCCTTGCAGCCACCTCCAAGGATGAGCCGAGCTCTAAGGGAACTCAGGAAGGAAACAAAGCATGCCTGCCACCCAGCAGCCACCAGACTGCAGCCGCTCCCAAAGGAGAGCCCTCAGTATGTGAAAAGCCAGGAGACTGGCCCCAGATATTGGAGGGGCATATCAAAGCATCGCGGGAAGCGGGACCCCTTTCCAGGGTCCTAGAGTGGGCTAACACCGCGAAATGAACTGTCCGAGGAGACACACGTGCTGCTGACAGTGCAAGAGACTTTCTCGGGGAGGGGCGCCCGGGCGGGGAGCGGCGGGGTGAGGGCACCCGGGGGAGCGGCAATGCGGGTGGCTCCCAGTCTCTGGCGGGCTTTATGGCTTAGTTTCCGGGTGGTCTCTGGCCAGTTGTCTAGCCTGGCCCCTGTTTGGTCTGGCTCGGGGTCCTTCTTGGTGGCACCTGCAGCTCTCAGGCAAGATGGATCCCAGCACCAAGGAAACTGGGAGGCCGGGCGTCTCCCGCCTCCTATTGGCCCCTCCCACCACATCCTGGTTAGCCTTCAGGGCAGCACCACGGTCCTTACCAGAACTTTCTGCTGTGAGACAACGCATGCAAGCGGCTGTTATATTACCTACCCTTTGTTGCAAAATTCCTCTATATCCTAGCCGCCCCCTCCTGCTCTGCCTCCTCAGAGTCTTCTCGTTTCCTTGAGATGCTGCCTCCTGGGCTTAAGTTTTGTCCACTGAAACATATCTCTCAACTTTTACATTGTGCATATTTTTTATTTTTTTTGTCTTTTGTCTTTTTAGGGCCGCACCCATGGCATATGGAGGTTCCCAGGGCAGGGGTTGAATCGGGGCTGTAGCTGCCGGCCAACGCCACAGCCACAGCAACACGGGATCCTTAACTCACTGAGTGAGGCCAGGGATTGAACCCACGTCCTCGTGGATACTAGTCGGGTTCGTTAACCACTGAGCCACGATAGGAACTCCCTGTGCATATTTTTTAATCGACAGAACAAATGCCCCGACCCAGGAACCACCCCCATCGTGGCCTTTCTTTCTGGGGACAGAACAGGGCGTGTCTCATTAGAGGAAGGAAACAGCAGATTGCAGGCGGGTAGGATGGGTCACTGTCACCAGCATTAATAATGAAAGATGGCTGGCTATGTAGGGCACAAATGAAGCATGCTGATAAATCCTCTTGCTGAGAATGGATCGGGGGTTCTGCTGAGATCAGGAGTTCAGTTTTTAACAGTACAGAATAATTGCCCATAATGTGAGCTGCAATTCACGCTGATGATCTCAGGATCCCGTTTAGTTGCCCTTTATTTCCAGGAGGATTAATTTATCATCTTACCTTTAATCTCCAAGGCTAATTCTACTTGAGGCAAAATAGCGGGATAAATAAGTTTCCTGCAGGGCCTTAGCCATCTTGCAGCGCCCTCTGAAAGCTCCAGACCTTTTTTATTCTTTCAAATATCAGCTATTTTATTTTATTATTTTATTTTTTATTTGTTAGGGCCGCTCCCATGGCATATGGAAGTTCCCAGGCTAGGGGTCAAATTGGGCTACAGCTGGCAGCCTACACCACAGCCATAGTAACTTTGGATCTGAGCCACATCCTCAACCTACACCACAGCTCCCCACAACTCGGGATCCTTAACCACTGAGCAAGGCCGGGGATCGAACCCATGTCCTCATGGATCCTAGCTGAGTTTGTTACCACTGAGCCAACTCCTGGACCTGTGTTGATTGCATAATTTCACCTCTGCTCCAAATTTACCCTGCAGTGCTCATTCATAGCCAGAGGCAAATAACAGGTAATACTTCTCAGCTCTTTCCCAGAACATTTTCAAATGAAGAGGGACAAAGCAGCAAAGTATCAAGAATAGCAGATAAGTGGAGTTCCCACTGTGGCACAGTGGCTTGAGGATCTGGCATTGCTGCAGCTGTGACACAGGTTGCAGCTGTGGCTGGGATTGGATCTTCCATATGCCTTGGGTGTGGCCGAAAAAGAAAAAAAAAAAACACGGAAGACTAGCAGATAGGTGACACCCTGATCCTCACTGTTCTATTCTTTTTTTTTTTTTTGTCTTTTTGCCATATCTAGGGCCGCACCCGCGGCATATGGAGGGTCCCAGGCTAGGGGTCTAACAGGAGCTAGAGCTGCCGGCCTTCGCCACAGCCACAGCAACGCGGGATCTGAGCCGCGTCTGTGACCTATACCACAGCTCATGGCAATGCCGGATCCTTAACCCACTGAGCAAGGCCAGGGATTGAACCCACAACCTCACGGTTCCTAGTTGGATTCTTTAACCACTGAGCCATGACGGGAACTCCTTATTTTTATTTTTTGTTTTTGTTTTTTTTTTGTTGTTGTTCTATCATGATTGTCAAGGCAGCTGTGATGGCGAAGACGGGGCTGCCACCCCAAAGCCAGGGAGTGGAGAGTATCCTGATTGATTAGGATACTCAACCCAGTGAGCCAGTAGGAGTTACCATGGTAAAGATGACACAATGCTAAGTCTGGTGTACAAGTTAAGATATCTCTTCTGCAGTTCATCTGACTTGTCTATGATTATGAGTCGTGCCACTGACTTACAGACTGAAATACTGGGAGAATTAGAGAGTTGTGAATTAGATGAGAAGATGTGTATAAAGTGTTTAGGAGGGTGTAAGCTTAGAAAGCGGTTCTGCTTCTTTAGGCTGTGAATTCCCAAACCTATTTTACTCAGCTTTGTATTCTGGCATGATGCCCGCCCATAATAGGCACTCCATAAATATTTGTTGAGTTAATGCATGTTGCATAGAAAAACGGGAACGAATCTAATGGTTGGATCTGAAGATTCAGCTCAACACATAGGGAAATTTTTTGGTGGTCACTGGAACTTAACTACAAGCTCCTAAAGTTACTCTTTATAGAGGTTTTCCTTCTATTTTTTCCCCTTGATTTATTCAATTTTATTTTTTATTTTATTTTTTTAAAAGCTTTATTAGGGAGTTCCTGTTGTGGTGCAGAGGAAATGAATCTGACTAGTATTCATGAGGATGTGGGTTTGATCACTGGCCTTGCTCACTGGGTTGGGGATCAGGCGTTGCCAAGAGCTGTGGTGTAGGTCACAGGGATGGTTTGGATCCTATGTTGCTGTGGCTGTGGTGTAGGCTGGCAGCTATAGCACCAATTCAACCCCTAGCCTGGGAGTTTCCATATGCTGCTGATATGGCCATAAAAAGCAAAAAAAAAAAAAAAAATTGTCTTGAAGTATTCTTGGTTTACAATGTTGTGATCATTTCTGCTGTGCACGAAGTGATTCGGTTATAGTTATACATGTAGACGCCTCCATCCTTTTTCACATTCTTTTCCCATATATCCTCCTAGTCCTTTACACTTAGAAAAATGTTATTAAAGTAAAGCAAACACACAGAGAAGTGCACAAATCATAAAGGGACACAGCTCTGTGAATTCTCATGCACCACGTAACCATAATCCACATAGAAATGGGAGCAACACCAGCACCCCCAAATGCTGGTATTGCCTCCTCTCAAAGATATACTTATCCTGACTTCTGCCTCATGTATTATTTTATTCTGTATTTTGTTAGATTCAACCATATTGCTGCATGAAGTTGCAATGTGTTCATTTTCATTCCAGTAAATGAATATACCATAATTTGTTTATCTGGTGGACATTTTGATGGTTTCCAGTTTTTAGCTATTACAAATCAAGTTGCAATGAGCATGTATTACGGTGCTTTTGATCTGCACTTTTGTGGGATGTGAGTAAAACCCTGGAGTGAAATTGCCAAGTCATAGGGCATTTTATATTTGACGTTAGCAAGTACCACCACCTCTTATTTTTTGAGACTGTGCTTTATAGTTGGAATTTTAACTTTTAATGAATATATATTTTTGATTATACTTTCTAGAAGTTACCAAATTCTAGTTTACATATATTCAGGACTCCTATGGGAAACTTGTTGCTAATTTCTGTAAGGAGAAAGATCAGCAATTAGATATGTATTTTCTACACATTCTCATTCCCAAGAAGAGGTCAGAATTTTGGAATGGCCATCAAACACTTTCTATTGTATATTTTTAAATGTAGTTAAAATAAAAAGGAGGGAGTTCCCTGGTGGCCTAGCAGTTAATGAACTGGCATTGTCATTGTCAGAGTTCCTGTTGTAGCTCAGTGACGCACCTGATGTGGTGTCCAGGAGGATGCAGTGTTGATTCCTGGCCTCAGTCAGTGGTTTAAGGATCTGGCATTGCTGCAAGGTGTGGTGTAGCTTTCAGATGTGGCTCAGATTGGGTGTTGCTGTAGTAGTGGTGTAGGCCTGCAGCTGTAGCTCTAGTTTGACCCGTAGCCCAGGAACTTTCATATGCCACCAGTGCAGCCTTAAAAAGAAAAAAAAAAAAAGATCTGGCGTTGTCACAGCTGAGGCTTGAGTCACGTCTCCGGTGCAGGTTCAGTCTCTGGACTGGGAACGCTTGCATTCTGTGGGCGTGGCCAAATAAAGAAAGAAAGAAAAAAAGAAAAAGAAAAATGTAAAACATTCTCCCACCCAGCAAAAGCTCAAGGCTGGACTAGTGCTACCATGTGCCTTTCTACGCGTCCATTTGCTAGAGAGAATCAGAATGCTGGGCGCGTTTTAAAACACCCGGAAGTTGCTCTGTGCTTTACCTCATCCAGCAGCCCTGGTTACAACCCATCCCCTGTCCCTGGACTCTGCCTCCTGCCGAGTCCCTTGAGCTAAACCCTTGATTGGATCGTCTGTCCCTGGATGCCCCCTGTGGTCTCACCTTTAGCTACCGGCATGCAGCTTAGAGCCTGTAATGTGTCTCCTGCCACCATCGCTGAGCCCTGTGATGAAGTGCCCCACACTTCCAAGGCATTTAGTTCCGTCCATGGTCCTTGGGGTTTATTCCCAGAATGTAAGTGTAAGCCAGCATAAAAAAAAAGTCTATTATTTTTCCTGGAATTAAAAAAAGATATCCTGTGGATCCTGGATTATGTGATGAGAATTCCTAAATATTGGATTTCTCAAATTCATCATTGTTGATAACCAGGATAGTGACGCAAAACCCTGACAGCTTGATAATGCAGCGTAGTAAAAGCTGTAATTATGAGCAATTGTCTAAACCGTCTGAGGGGTGTGCTCACCTTGGGCTAATTTGTACATTCAGAAAAATGCCTGAGCCTGTGCCGCGTCCCCGATGAGCTGTCACGCGCTTATCAGTGCTGTCTGCCTTGCGCCTATTAAGTCTCGTCTCAGCAGCAAATGGCCTCTTTGCTACTGAATAGTTTTTAATCATCGGTGACATCTGCAACTAAATAAATTGGCTTAATCTTGAGAAAAATGATTGCAGTTGGTACGGCTTACAGTTATACGAATGTCCTTTAAGAGTCACAGCCTGTTCTTTGAAGGATCCTGAGACTGCACATTATCCCCTGACGCACGAAAGGTCACATGATGCTGTGATGACATTGATAGTGACGTGCACCTAATGACCAGGCAGAGTGACACGCCAGCCCAGGAAAGCGGGGGCACTCAAGTCTCACAGGGAAAAACTCCTGCCTGTTACCCAGTCCTGAGCTTTTCCTTGTGACTTAATTAGATTCTATAAAATAAATCTGCTTTCTCTTGTGTGCCATCAGCAAAAATAGAATGTACACAAACTGTCTTATGAGTTGCTGATTTTACCCAGAGAGCTGTTAAGCCTACTACTGTGTTCTGGATTTCTTTCCTCCTTTCTCCCTTTCCTCCTCTTTTTCTTTCTCTCTCCCTCTTTTCCTCCCTTCCTTTCTCTCTCTTTCTTTTTCTCTCTCTCTTTCTTCTTTCTTTTCTTTCTTTCTCTCTCTTTTCTCTCTCTTCTTTCTTTCCCTCTCTCTCTCCTCCCTCCCTCCCTTCCTTCCTTCCCTCTTTCTCTCTTTCTTTCTCCCTCCTTTCTCTCCTTCTTTATTTCCTTCCTTCCTTCCTTTCCTTTAAATCAGCATCCTCTTATTTCATTAGTGTCTTTGGAAAGCTTTATTAACAAATATGAAGAGGGACACACTGTCCTTTCAGTAGAAGCACAAGACTTGCCGTGTAAGGACATGGATCCAAACCCTGGCGCTATTTTTGGAAATGGGTGATAGGAAAGTTTTACCCGTACCAAATAAAATTAAATGATTTCGTGGGTTTAAACATAGCAATTTGGGTGTCAAATTTATCTTTACTGATAACATCTTGGAAGTAGATAACAAGCCCTCTGTGATGGGATTTGAGACAGCCGGTAATCTTAGCATCTCTTCCAGCTCTGTCGACTCGCTCCTCCCGTATGTCACTCAGCCCTGTCTATCCTCAGTCACTCAGCCCTGCCTATAAAGGTGGCCTCACCTGTCCCCTACTGATGGATCTACTTATCTACCTCCATCACAAACACACCTTCCGAGTTCTCCGTGTGGCGCAATGGGATTGGCGGCTCTGGAGCGGTGGGGCAAGTTCCATCCCCAACCCAGCACAGTGGACTAAGGATCCCATATTATTGAAGCTGCACAGGTCCCAGCTGTGGTTGGATCTGATCCCTGGTCCGCGAACGCCATATGCCGCTGGCGGCCATAAAAGAAAATAAATAAATAACGAAACACACCTTCTCCAACCTCGCGCCCCTCCCCCTTTCCTCATTATTTCAGGAAACGGCAACTCTGTGTATCTGATTGTTCAAGGACCCAAATAGGGGTCGTCTTTGACTCCTCTCACTCCATCACACCCACGGCCAGGGCAGCCACGTTGCTTCTATGCCCCCAATATACCCGCAATTTGACTGTCTCTCCATCTCCAGCACCACCCTCTAGTTTAAGCAGCCCACCACCCCTCCTCACCTTCTTTCACAGTCCCTCCATCCGCAGAGTCACACTGATCTTCTTACAATGTTAATTCAACCCTGTCATTCCCTAGCTTCCCCACTTTCTTTGTCTCTCTCCCCTTCCTTCCTCCCTCCCTCCCTCCCTTCTTATATAGTTGATTTACAATGTTGTGCCAATCTCTGCTATACAGCAAAGTCACTCAGTTGTATGTATATATACACACACACATTCTTTTTTATTTTTATTTATTTTTTGCTTTTTAGGGCTGTAACAGCAGCATAGAGAAGTTCCCAGGGTAGGGGTCAAAGCAGAGCTGTAGCTGCCGGCCTACACCACAGCCGCAGCAATGCAGGATCCGAGCAGCGTCTGTGACCTACACCACAGCCCATGGCAACGCCGGATCCTTAATCCACTGAGCGAGGCCAGGGATCGAACTTTTGTTCTCATGGGTCCTAGTCGGGTTCGTTAACTGCTGAGCCACAACGGGAACTACCTTAACAATTTTTTAAATACTAAACATCCTAGTAGGTGTGATATATCTCATTGTGGTTTTGAGGTGAATTTCCCTCAAAATGCTGGAAACGATGATTAGTGATGTGGAGCACATTTTCATATACCTGTTGGCCATTTATACGTCTAATCTGAGGACTGTGTCTGTTCTATAGGTTCCCTTTTCCTTTTCTTGATAGTTTCCTTTGCGGTGCCTTTCCGTTTGATGTAGTCCTCCTATTTGTCCCTTTTGCTCTTTGTTTCTTGTGCTTGTAGAGTCCTGTCCAAGAAATCGCCGCTCTTAGATGTTCCTCTGTGTTTTGTTAGGATTAAGTTTCACTTGAAGTACGCGAGCTCAGAGCTGGATAGGGTTGGTTCCTCCAAAGCAAAATAGGGGTCCAGTTACCAAAAAAAAAAAAAAAGGAGGGGTACTAGGTGGAGAAAACAACAGACCCACCCTAGGCAGAGTGGGTAATAATCACGTTGGATATTTCCAGCTGCGTTTGCAGGGGAGGCAGGAAGTTTCTCTGCTGATAAATTGTGTGGGTTGTCAGGAGAACTCCTACTAGCTCTGGATTGACAACTCCCAGACTCCTTTCATGAGAATAAACTCCTAGGAGAACACCTTCCATATGGAAGTAAAAACTTGAAATATTTTTCATGTTGGCAAAGCCAACGTGGGCGTTTCCATTCCACCAGTGTTCATGGTATTCCATTACAAGGTCCGGGAGTGACTTCAGGAGCTAAAAAGAGGTCTTGAATTCAGTCTTCTTTTCAACCTAGTCGATGGAGTTTCCTTTTTGAAAACAGTCCCGTATCCCAGTATAACATTTATATCCCATAATAACAAAAAGTTGGAAGGAAAAACAATTATTGAGTTTAATGTAATTCTCACGTTCTCAGGAGTCTTCATAAAAAGATCCTATTACCGTTTGGTGGTAGCAGAAGTGCTTTATGAAATATTTATCTAGGGAAGACAGGCTTCCTTGCTGCCTCTTTATTCAAGACTTCTCATTTAAACTTGCCCTAGATCAAGTCAATATTAAAGTGATAATATAAAAGAAATTAAAACCTTTAAACAGCTGCTAGAACAGTGGTTTAATTCAAATCAGGGCAAATCTAGGGGGAAGAAAGTAAATATGGAAGCGAATCTTACACAGCGTTTAGGAATTGTTCAGTGATCACTCAGAGTAAGGTAACCTGGATCTACATGTTAAAACACTTAAATGACTCATTTCAAAAAGGACACCACTAATTAAAGGGATAAGAGAGCAGTTGTGGTGGTTGTGACTGGAACGTATATGCAAATCATATTTACTCTTTGTGAAGACTCTTCAAAGGCACTTAAAACTCCTTTTTTTTTTTGTCTTTTCGCCTTATTTGGGCCGCACCTGCGGCATATGGACGTTCCCAGGCTAAGGGTCTAACAGGAGCTGTAGCCACCGGCCTACGCCACAGCCACAGCAACGCGGGATCCTTAACCCACTGAGCAAGGCCAGGGATCAAACCCGCAACCTCATGGTTCCTAGTTGGATTCGTTAACCACTGAGCCACGACGGGAACTCCTCTTACCCTGCCTTTTGATTTGAATGCCTCTTACACTGGCAATACTGGGCGTGGAGGAAAGGCAGTGTGGGGACGTGGAAAGAACTTAAACTGGAATTCCGACGGGGACACGATTCTTGAGGGTCTGCTGCTGTCCAGCCTGGAGCAGTGGTTAGTTTCCTCAGTGCCTCAACTCCCTTCTCAGAAAAGACTGTCAAAGTCTCATCCCATTTTCACAGCCTGTGATTCTGCAAGTCAGGAGCAGAAGCAAACCTTACAAGGAAAGCACGTGAGCAACAAAACCAAGCTTTCCAGAGCCTCTGCCAACAATAAACCAAAGTCCCCCAGTCACTGTACTTCGTACCTTATATTCACTCATACGTATACATGACACACAGTATATACATCATACACAACACGTCACACACACACACATTACACATCAAGTATCCATATGAAACATACATCATATAGACATATAAATAATATATATATATCATATGTATGTTATATAGCTGTGTATACACACACATATTGCAGCATCTACCAAGTATCAGACCTCGCATTGCACAAGATCCATACTGCAGATGCTGAGTAGAGTTTCAAAGTACAGACTTCTCTCTATGAGTCCTGGCCACTATACTTGCTAGGTGACTTTAGATTAGAACTTTATTTTTTTTCCTTTTTTTGTCTTTTTGCCTTATCTAGGCCTGCACCCACGGCATATGGAAGTTCCCAGGCTATGGGTCTAATTGGAGCTGTAGCCAATGGCCTACACCAGAGCCACAGCAATGCGGGATCTGAGCCGCGTCTGCAACCTATAGCACAGCTCACACCAGATCCTTAACCCACTGAGCAAGGCCAGGGATTGAACCTGAAACCTCATGGTTCCTGGTCGGATTCGTTAACCGCTGCGCCATGATAGGAACTCCTACATTAGAACTTCATATATCCCCAGATCCCTTCCCAATGGGATGAACCCTCTTTTTTTTTTTTTTTTTTCTTCTCATTTTACTGCTTCAGGTGAGGCATATGGAAGTTCCTGGGCTAGGGGTCGAATTGGAGCTGCATCTGCAGGCCTACGCCACAGCCACAGCAACGCCAGATCCGAGCTGCATCTGTGAACTATGTCCTGCAGCTTGTGGCAACTCCAGATCCTTAACCCTCTGAGAGAGGCCAGGGATTGAACTCACATCCTCATGGTCGAGCCACAGTTGCAACCTATGCCCCAGAGACGCTTCCAGCCCTGTTATGCCTCAGCAGGAACTCCAAGTTTCTTATCAAGTTTTCTGAAAGGCTTGTGAGGATCCACGAAAGCTGATCTTGTCTGCCTGGACCATGTCCAAGAACTGGCTCCCATCAGGACCGACCATGTACAACATCCCCCGTCCTTGGGCAGAGCCCTTTAGACCTTCTACTTAACCCCACTGCACCTCAATTTTGCCCTTTTAAAACTGGGACAAATCCTAGTTTCCACCTCATGGTGCCGGCATGAGGACTGAATGAGTGAATATGTAAAGACATAGCCATGTTACCGCCCAGGACGTTGTACCTGCTCTGCTCATTACCACTATTGCCCGTTGAATTCTCCCAAGACCTTTATCAGGCACGGTGTTGGTTCAAAATCTCAAGGACTTTCCGGGTGAAATCTGAAACTGGCCTTATAATGCGGAGGGCGATGTGCGATGGAGGGAGGAGGCAGGCAGCTCCAGATTGGTAGATGTGGCTTTAACAAGCCAGGGAATTTACATACGGGGCGTGTCTTGGGCACCGCAAGCCGGAAGTAGATCCTTATCCAGGGCCATTAGTTTTTATGCAGGGGCCTTAACTAGGTTCAGTCGCAGATTCAGCGTGATGGTCTCAACCACACCCCTGGCCAGCCTTGAAACAACTCCCTGAGGGAGAAGGTCAAATGCACGTCCTAAGGACAGGGGTGGGAGGAGCTCACAGGTCAACCGGCGGTCAAGTCCTCAGGCAGACAGTCAGCAATGCAGATATTTTTATCTCCATATCACGTGGCATCACGTGGTCAACGTGATGAGTAAATTGCCCAACATTACCCTGGGTCCTGATACAACTGTTACGGTCAGAGTAGGCAGTCTGATGCTGTTCTTCATGGCAGAAAATTGTCACCAGGCAAGGTGGCCCTTGTTTCTGGGTTGCGTGGCTGACTTTGTGTTTCAGGCTGATTCCAGCTTCAGTCCAGCATCCATGTCTACCCTCTGTAGGGGGCAAGAATGTTCCCTTTCATCCATAAAACGTAAGGGACTGTGGGAAGGGGCAATAGTCATGACGTCACCAACTCCAGGCTGCTCTGGGCGCAGAGAGAGGCACTGGGACCAACTGGCCAAGGGCTGCAGAAAACTTAGGTGCTCTGCCAGAAAAAGGGAGTGCTAAATCATCAACAGATGCACGCAGGCACACCTCAGAGCTACTGCAGCTCTGTTCCAGACCACCGCAATAAAGTAGACGTTGTAATGAAGCGAGTTGGGAATTTTTTGGTTTCCCAGTGCATATAAAGGTTATGCTTACATTATGCTGGAGTCTGTTGTGTACAATAGCATTATGACCAAAAAAACCCCGCAATGTCCATATTTTAAGAAACACATTACTGCAGGAGTTCCCCTGTGGCTCAGCATGTTAAGGATCTGGCACTGTCACTGTAGCGACTCGGGTCGCTGCTGTGGTTCGTGTTCTGTCCCTGGCCCGGGACCTTCCACATGCTGCAGATGAGGCCAAAAAAAAAAAATTTCTTTTTTCATTGCTAAAAATGCTGTCATCTGAATTTCTGGTGAGTCAGTGAGTAGTAACATCAATGATCACTGATCACAGATCCCCATAACAGATATACTATTCATTATGGTTAATGAAAAAGTTTGAAATATTGCAAGAATTACCACAATGTGACACAGATAGGAGGTGAGCAAATGCTGTTGGAAATAATGGTGCCAACAGACTTGCTGGAAGCACGGTTGTCACAGAATTTCAATTTGTGAGAAACAAAACATCCGCGAAGCACAATAAAGGGGAGTGCAATGAAACTAGCTATGCCTGTGTGTTAGTACCATGGAACTCCAGGTAAAGCTGAAGTGTTCCTGGTTGGATCTTAGTTCATACTCTGGGAGATCAGGGAGTCCCCCTTGTGGCTCGGTGGAAACAAATCTGATTAGTATCCATGAGGAGGCAGGTTCAATCCCTGGCCTCGCTAAGTGGGTTAAGGATCTGGCATTGCCATGAGCTATGGTGTGGGTCGCAGATGTGGCTTGGATCCTGAGTTGCTGTGGCTGTGGCTGTGGCTTAGGATGGTGGCTGCAGCTCTGATTCGACCCATAGCCTGGGAACTTCCATATGCCACGGGTCTGGCTCTAAAAAGACAAAAACAAACAGACAACCCCAAACTCTGGGAGATCCTAGCAGGTAACATCAGGACAGCATTCCCAAAGGATATTCTAGAGGTCATAGATGTGGGCGCCTCATTATTAAAAGAAGTGTTGTTCTTACTGAGGCCAGTGGTTCCTAAATGACTGTCTATGAACATACGCTGGCCTGGGAAGATGTTTTCCACTTGTTGTGACAAAAGGCACAGAAGAAAGACAATTATGTTTGCATTGCTTTGTAACATTTTTGAAACAGCTAAAGTACACTGCAGTTGAGTTATAACTCTGGAGTAGATCCATGAAAAGCAATGAGCCAAATTGTTTCTTATGATATTTATGGGAGTTCCCATTGTGGCTCAGTGGATTAAGGACCTGACTTTAACTCTGTGAAGATGTGGGTTTGATCCCTGTCCTTGCCCAGTGGGTTAACGATCCAACGTTGCCACAAACTGTGGTATAGGTCACAGATGCTGCTCAGATCTGCTGTTGCCGTGCCCGTGGCGTATGCTGCAGCTGCAGCTCTGATTTGACCCCTGGCCTGGGAACTTCCATATGATGCCGTTGTGGCATAGAAAAAGAAATGTTTCTATTCCATCACATTCAGAGGCTTTGGAATTCCTCACTGGACCCAGCCTTCCACCGGGAAGGAATGCCACACCCGACATAGCCAGTCATGCTGCACTGTTCATTGGGAACTGCCAGCCCTGCCTTGCCATTTACTTGTGTGTGCCCTGGAGTTATTTCACACGGCTGGGGCTCAGCGGCTTAAAATGGCAATGGTTTACCCCACACGGCCACTGAAAGTTCCCATTGCTTCACCACATTGCCCTGTCTCAGGGACACAGGCTGGAGGAGACTTCATCTTTTGGAATCTTACTCATGAAGTGAGTTGTTCACTGGATTTTAAAAGCTTCCATCTGGAAGTGGTGTATGCTCTTTCTCTTCACATTTCATTGGTCAGCACAAGTCATGTGACTGTATTTAACTTCAAGAGGGAAGGAAAGTACAGTCTTACAGAGAAGTTCTTGGAAGGAGGGGAGGCAGAAATATTGTCAAATAGCGGGTGAGGCCAGATGTACAGTCATTCACTTCATATTCCATTTTCTTTATTTTAGATCTTGAATTTTTTTCTGGCTGAAATAATTTTCTGTCTTGATGCTAGTGTGACCTGTATTAGCTACCAAATGTTAAGAGACCATGGCATTTTCCTAAAAACTTTCTCTAGCCTAATAGTGATTCACCGACTAGAATCAGACTACAGCTGTTCAACAGTTTCAAGTCCACTTTCTCCATAAGGGGATGATGACAAATTCTATCACACTCTTTGCTGAAATCAAGACACATTACTTGGGTATTTTGCCCTTGGTTTATTAAAATAGCATCTCTATCACAGAAAGGAAATAAGGCAGATTAAGGTAAAGATTTGACATTCCCTAAGTTTGGGATAATATGAACCAAAGCCTTGGAAAAGTGGATTTTTTTTACTGTTCATTTAAGCATAGAGCCAACATTATTTTAATAACCTCTGTTAATAAGACATAGTAATATGTTAGCTGGACTCTTTAGTTAAGTATTTGGAAGTCTTTCAAATAGTTGGAAACTGTCAGTCAAGTACCAAATCAACCTTTGGAGCCACGGCAAAGACTCACTTCTTCGAGAGTGATAAGAGTGATATAAATAGTGAACACTTGCATGGTATTTAGTGCCTGGATGTTTTGGAGCCAGGGCATACAATGCCATGTTCTACTGTCCAGAGCTAATCATACAGCTCCACTTATAAGTAAGGAGGCTGGGAGATTTAGGCTTCCTTTTTAGCTGGCAGAAAAATGGTCTTGTACTGTCTCTTTCATGATATGCCTTTTAAAGATTAAAGACAGAATTAAAAAAAAAAACTGGACAGCATTTGGAAAACTTAGAAACCAGCATCCAGAAAATAAAACCACTGTTAGTTCTCCCATATTTCAAAGCGCTGTGAAATCCACACATAAGGGGGTTGGCTGGGCAAAAATGTAGTAAACTGAGGTATGATTTTTAAATTAATTAATCAAATTATTAATTAAATTATTAATTAATTAAATTATTTAATTAATTAAAATTTTATTTTTCACTTTGTTTTGCTTTTTTAGGGCCACATCTGCAGCATAGGGAAGTTCCCAGGCTAGGGGTTGAATCAGAGCTGCAGCTGCAGGCCTATGCCATAACCACAGCAACGCCAGATCCAAGCTGTCTCTGTGACCTACACCAAAGCTCAGGGCAACACTGGATTCTTAATCCACTGAGCGAGGCCAGGGATTGAACCTGCATCCTCATGGAGACTAGCTGGGTATGTTCCCTGCTGAGCCACAACTGGAACTACCTGAGGTGTGATTTTAAGTAGTTCTCAACGTTTCTTACACTTCATTTTGCTTCATGGCGTGTGTGTGTGAGTGTGTGTTGGTGGAAGGATGCTCAGCAGCACTGTTATTGTAGGGTTTAAGGTAAGAGAAGTTAGTTTCAGGAGAGAATGTATACTCCAGGAGCACAGAAACTGCAAGAAACACCTGTACTGAGACTAGTACCAGCAGAGGGTGCTGGTGTGGCACAAAATTAAGATTTTTTTTTTTTTTTTTTTAAAGGAAGTCTCAGCTAAAAGACAGCAGGTGTGAGGGAAATGTAATAACTGTTTGGGTCCACTTGGAGGTTTGAATCCCCCTACTACATACAGCTCTGCCTGGGTTTCAGTGATTCCTTGCAATGGCCACATGAATTTTAGGCATCTCTTAACGCCCAGTCTCCCGACACTTGCTCCTGTGTCTGAGCGAGAGGCTATGCAGTTTGGCTGCTCTTTTCACTGGAGACTTTTTTCTCTGCCCCTGGCTGCTCAACTGCAGCACCCCCCTGCTGGGTTCATGTTCATTCTCTACTTTCTTTTTGCCCAGCTTTTATGCAGTTATATTTATGTGCCCTAGAAAATTTGCCCAAACTGTTAATCCAATAGGGTCACCTTTTCTTTTCTCACAGGGCCACTTAAAGACAAGGTGACCAGTACCTAGGAGCCTATGCACAGTAGAGGCTGTGAAAGGCCAGGTGGCGACGCGAGGTGGGGCCGCCTCTCCTTGGCTGTCAAAGCCGGAGCCAGCCTAACCCGGACGTTTAGAGGAGCCCCCTCCGCCGCCTGACCCCCTTCCCAAGTAGGTCGCGGCGAACGTTCCAGAGCTCTATAACAATAAACCCCGGCAGGGCTTTGGTGAACCTGCACTTCTGAACTGCTCTTTCAGAACTGACAGCGTTCTGGGCTGGGAGTCAAGTGACCCACTGGGGTCCAGTCCAGCCAGTCTGGGCCTCAGTTTCCTCCTCGGTTCAGCGTACAGGGCTGGACACTCTGATCGCTAGGCCTCCCACGCCACAGCCAGACATTTCTGAGCCGGTGTGGCCGGCTCCGCCCTCAGGGCAGGGCCCGCGAGAAGGGAGACTCTCGTTCAGCACCAAGGACAAGGGCCCAGGGGCGCGCTGAGCAGACGCAAGGTCACTTCCTAGCAAGCCCCGGGGATCTGCGGGTGCCCGGGCGCTGGGATTCGGAGGTGGCGCGAGGAGGGCTGTGTGTGCTGCTGGGGGAAGTGTTGTGGGAGGTGGAGAAACACCCCTGGGGAATGAATTAAGGCTGGTCCCCGCTGAGGTCTCAGATTCCGCGCCAAGGGCCCCGGAAGGCAGCCGGCAGTCGCCCGCCCTGCCCTTCGCGGCCCCGCGCCCCCTCCCACCGCTGTCCCGCCCATGGGGCCGCACCGCCGCTCCGCAGCTGGAGGCCCGGTAAAGTCCTCCCAGCGCCTGCGCTGACCTCCTCCACCCTCTTTCCTTCTGAGCCCCGCCTAGCTCCCCGCCAGGCCCGCGCCGCCACCGCTGCCCCCCAGGGGTTCTTTTGGACACACCCATAACTGTAACTGCACCCCTCAGGGCCGGAAGCCTCCTAGGGCCTTTCGGCTTCACTGTCCCCAACTCCCTGTGGGGGAAGGGTCCCCACGCCCCTTTCCTCCACAGCCCGCCCCGAGCCCCGCCCCGAGCCCCGCCCCCGTTTACCCCGCCCATAGGCCCCGCCCACAGGCCCCGCCTGCCGTTGCCCCGGGAACCGCGGATCCCGCAGCTGCAGGAGGCGCCCGGCCCCGCCGAGCAGCTCTCGCAGCCACTGCCTCTGCTCCCGCGGTCACAGCCACCACAGCACCTCAGCTCCGGCTCCCGCTCCTGCGCCCACTTTGTCGGCCATGCCGCCCCGCCGCGCCTCGGCGCCTGGTGCGCAGCTGCTGCCCGCTCACGCCCTACTGCTCTTGCTGCTCGGCGCAGGGCCCCGCAGCGGCTGCCTGGCCAACCCGCTGCCCGCCGCGCCCCTGCCGGGGCCGGGGCCGTGCGCCGCGCAGCCCTGCCTGAACGGGGGTGTGTGCACCGCGCGCCCGGAGCCCGGCCCGCAGTCCCCGGCCACCGCCGGCGAGCCTGCCTACAGCTGCACCTGCCCCGCCGGGGTCTCTGGCGCCAACTGCCAGGTGAGTGGCTCGGCGGGCGCGGCGCGGGGCGCCGGTCGGGGACCCACAGCTTCTCTCCTCCGGCCACGGAGTGCTGCCCCCCTCGGGGCTCCAGGATGCCTGACATGAGCTTCTTCTCCTTCGGGAAGGGGATGGATCTGGCTTCTCGGCCCTCTTGGACGCGTACCCCTGGCCGACCTTGCAAAAGTCGCTTTTCTGCCCATCTTAGTTCTCTGGTGTGCCAGCCCCGGGCTCTCGGGGCGCGCCCCCCGGGCCTGGCAACCACCTTAGCCCTGGTTCTCCCGGCACGACCATTAGCCACCAAGTGGCGTGCCACTCTCGGCCCGGGCCGAGCCGCGCACGGCTAGGGCCGGATCTCGGTGCCCGCCCTGGCAGCGCAGAGGGGCCAGCTCTGAGGGACCCCGGCGAGATGTTCATTGTCCAGGTGGCCTCCGCTCCTTGTTCTGCTGGACCCAGCTTGTGTCGAGGGTGAACCGTGTAGAAGGCAGGGAATGGCGGGCTCCTTGCCAGGTGGTCGGGCATTTTCCTTCCTTTCCAACACCCTTGAGGGTTCTAACACAGCAGCCGGAGGCCGAGAGGTCAGCAGCTTCTCCGCGGCCTGCGACCGGCCGTTTCTGAGCTTACGAGGATGTGTTGGTTCGGTAGCACGCGTTCGAGGGGATGCTGCGCCCGGGGCTCGGTGTGTCGCCTGTCCCGCCGGCCGGACGCTGCTGGAGGCGCACGTTTGGGGCGGGCAGCCAGGGCGTGAGCTGGGCACTGGGAAGCTTCGAGGAAGCGTGGGGGCAGTGCGAGGGGTGGGAGATGGCCATCTGCTGCCCGTGGATTTGGGATTTCCAAGAGAACTTGGCAGGTAATAATACACGAGGCAGGTTTACAAGTGTGTTAAAGGTGAAACCTACTCGCCTACTAACATCAATTCCATAGGCGATTTGGTAGCGCTGTGTGTGCAGACAAAAAACCGCAAGTCTCTGTTCCAGGGCAGAGGTCAATAATGGATTTGCCTGAGGTGATTAAATTAAACCAAGGGAACGTGGAACGAATTTGGGAGCAAATACTTTCTTTTTTACATTTGGAGTGGCGGGGTTTGCTTCATATAAATTTGATAAAATGCCCAAGAGTTACTTTGAAAATGCTCAAATACACCACTCTTATTTGTGTGGGAAAGTGGCCACATATGATATGTTATGATTTGATATGGTAGGATATGATAGGCTCTAATTTTTTAATAGAGGTAAATGGGATTGAGAAGCTTGACCTTGACAATTTTTGCTATTTTCCAGAATCTCTTTTCCCTCTCATTAGTGAGTAGCGAGTTATCAAATGGAATCTATCTTTTCAATGCCGTGCTCTTCTTTAACTGGCTCCAGTAAGCTTTAATTCCCTCAAAAGATATCAGGAGGAGGAGGAGTGTGTGTCATATGATCCTGCCGAGCAGGTTTAGGGTGTGGGGACTCTTTGGGGAAATGCCTATTGGAGCCATAGGAACCATTAGGACAGAATCCTGCTTACCAGGTTCCCCTGTTGATTGATGATTTATATGACTTTTACTGAAGAAATGGGTTGCCTGAATGCTTCTATCAAATCATTTTTATATTTACGTTAGAAATCCATCCTTGAAAAAAAAACAGTTGATTTGGACTCAGAGTGTAGTAGAGATGGAATGCAGAAGATAGGTTGGAATGCACTTCAGTTTAAGTACATGGGAAGAAAGACTGGACATTGAGACTTGAACCCAAGGCTGAGAGTTTTGTGTGTGTGTGCGTGACTCTAAAAATATAAGAAATCTTCAGCAAAGGGAACAGCCTCCTTAGGGCTCCCTAAAGATGACTCACAAAGAAGCATAAATATTTTTTGTCCTAAGTAGCGGTTTGCCACATAACGTATTCATTCAGAAACAAGTCATGAACTAATACACAGATATTGGAGAACTAACCGGTTCAAAACAGATTCGGGTTTCTAGCTCACAGTCAAGGCAGTCTTAGCTGTGTGAATGCTACCCATCTGAAAAGAGGTAACACTGGCTGTCTTGAGTTCCAAGTTGAAGAGAGCTGGAGTAACTGTAATTCTAACGGGCAAGCTTAGCAAATTTGGAACCTGATCCGGCTTGGTTACCCAGAAGACCTTAACTGAGATGATTCAGAGCCTTATAAGCCCATAAAAAATTGATTCCTGATCATTGTAATTTAATCTCTCATGATCTTGCAGTAAACACTCGAGACTCTCGTTTTCTATAGGCGGAAAAAAAAGGAGACGATCTCAATAGAGAAGTTAAACAGAGGAAGAAAACCCCTTACCCATACTCAATTACAAATAAAGGAAATGGGTGTTAGCCACTGCAGACAGTGAGGTTGCTGAAACAGAACTACATGCTCATCAGATAAATTGAAAATGGAATTTTACCTGTACGTGAAGAGAATTCTTTAAACAGCAAGTGTCACCCCTCCCCCAGCTGCAAAGACAATAATATTAGCAACGGAAGCATTCAAACCCAATTCTGAACTTTCCCTTCTTCCTCCCTCCCTCCTTCCTTTCTTTTTTCTTCCTCTTTCTTTCTTCTTCCCTGCGCCCCCTTCTTATTTTATTTTATTTTTTGGTGTGTGTTGAAAATTAAGAAACCCACGAACTACTAATAAGGATTAAAATGGATTAAGGCTGTCTTCAGCTTTTGTATGGTCAGCTGACTGAGTTTTGGCCAAGTCCATGGGTCCAGGCGGTGCTCCCGTATCACCTGATAACAGGAACTCACAGAATCTGGGAACTGCGTGATGTGAAGGGAGGATGTGTGGGTTTGAAGCTGAGCTGCTGCTCTTAGACCTGTTGTGACAGGTGATCTAAACCAACTCGGTTTCCTCATCTTCCAGGATGGGATCTGCCTCACAGGTTTGGTGATAAAGAGTCTGATTCTGTTTTTTGATGTTCAACTGCTGACGGCTTTAAAGCCTCACCTCGCTTCCCCTGCTGCTTGGATCTAGGCAAGCTGATGAGAAAGACTAGGTGTCCTTTCCTTTGGTGCTGGTGAGAACTTTCATGCAAGCCCCTGCCATGCTTAAGATACATCTTTTCTAAGTCCTGTGACTTATATTAAATCATGAGGACTCAGTGGATAATTCTAAGATGTATATGGAAATCTAACCCGCAGAGACATGACGATGTTGACGATGATGGCGATGATGATGATGGCTAACGCTTTTCTCAAGCACTTGCCATGTGCCAGCACTGTTTCAGGGGCTTTACAGACATAGCTCCCCGAACCTTGTAGTGTCCGATGAGCTGAGTGCTGTCACCATCCTCATTATTTAAGCTGAAGTGCAGATTTTTTTTTTTTTTGGTCGTTTGTCTTTTTAAGGACCTACCGGAGGCATATGCAGGTTCCCACGCTAGGGGTTGAACTGGAGCTACAGCTGCTGGCCTACACCACAGCCATAGCAACTTGGGATCCAAACTGTGTCTGTGACTTACACCACAGCTCCTGGCAATGCCGGCTCCTTAACCCACTGAGCAAGGCTAGGGATTGAACCCTCGTCCTCATGGATGCTAGTTGGGTTCATTACTGCTGAGGCACGATGGGAACTTCGAAGTGCAGAGATGTTAAATGACTGGCCCAAGATCACCCTGTTGGTCACTAGTGCAAGATTTGAACCTGGTAGCTGGCCTGAAGTAGAGCTATAGAGTCTGAAGGATGCTGAGACAAAAGTCTAGCCCTGGCCCTTTTATTTTTATCTCTCTCTCTCTCTCTCTCTTTTTTTTTTTTTTTTTTTTTTTTTTTTTTAGGGCTGCACCCGAGGTATATGGAGATTCCCAGGCTAGGGGTCGAATTGGAGCAATGCCAGATCTGAGCCATGTCTGCAACCTACACCACAGCTCATGGCAATGCCAGATCCTTATCCCACTGAGTGAGGCTAGGGATCAAACCTGCAACCTCGTGGTTCCTAGTCAGATTCGTTTCTGCTGCACCATGAGAACTCCAGCTGGCCCTTTTATTTTAAGCTGTGGGACCTTAAATAAACCTTATAACCTCTTTGGGTTTTATCAGTAAAAGAGGATGGAATGATTTTGGAGTCTGGTTTTGCTCTGAAGCACAGCTTGTACGGTTGTGCCCAGCAGGAGTAGAAAGCCTCAGGAACGACAGAGACACCACAAATCACCTTATGCCACCTCTCAAGCAGTGTCGCTTCACTCAGAGTGAGGATTCCGGGTCCTGGCTGAAGTAATTTTTACCACGATGACAAGCATAGGGACACTACATAAAAGAAACAACAGTATTTCTGAGGCTGCTGTCCTTGCCTTTCTGGTTCGTTTCGGCGAGCAGGCGGGTATCAGAGGTGGCAGCTGTTGGACCACATTTTCTTTTCCGGTGAGTGGTACAGGAACTCTTCCCTTCCATTGGGCCTTCCATCCAAGGTAGGGATTATTTAAATTTGTGTTATTTTGTTTGTGAAGCCTCTTCATTTTAATGAAATAATTCTTTGCCAAATATTCAGGCAGTCAGTCACATGTTTTGTTTTAGTTTTTTTTTTTTTTCTTTTCCATTTTATGTTCCCTAGGAATCTTATCCTTTGGGATTAGAATGAAAATGTGTCAGTTTCTGCACTTGGAGGAAGAAGGGGCTTGTGTAGCTGCTTTTTGTGCAGTTTTTACCCACTAAGCTGATTCCATAATCCTCTCTCAGATTAAACATGCTAACTTGAAACAGGGGTTCTGCTTCGGATGAATCAACTTTTGATTGAAGTTTGGTAATAAGCAATGACAAAGAATTCTAGTTCTTTGCACAGCATCAGCATTCTCTGATGGACTTTTTGCACACATGCATACACACGCATGCATACGCACAAGCCTGTGCTGTGATACGCGCAAAATGTCCTATATTAGCTCGCAAGAGACATTGTTTCTTTCTCTGGCTTTTCTGTTAACTTTCTGTGACCTTGGGAGAGTAACTGAACATCCCTGAACGTCAGTGTTCATATCTCCAAAATGGACTAATGCTGCTTATCTTATTCTCTTTTTAGAAAAGGTGAAATTAATAAGTGGAAACACGGTGAGGTTTTTTCCGATGAAGAATATGGGAAAATGAATTTTAAAACGTTTTTAAAAAGTGAAATGTTGCACAAATACAAGGCATGCTACTAGGAAAAGGATTATATATTTCTCATAGAAAATATAATTACACCAGTCTATTCAGTGAGTAAGGCGGTTTTCCTTCAATGAACAGACTCAGCTCTATCTCCCTATTAAGATGAGTTATGCTTCAGTATCAGTTCTAAAAATGAAAAAATTCATTGTTCTGAAAGTTCAGTAAATGTAGAGTTCTTTTTACTCTGAAATGCACGAGTAATTTCTCAGAAAATGCTCAGTGACATCATTTTCTTTTGAAATAAATGAACAAAGCTCATCCAAATCCTTTGAACCGTTTTAATAAAGGAAAGAAACAGCTGTTTTTCTTGATATTATTAAAATGGAGTGATTTTTCTCATTTTGTTTATCTCGTGCATTCTTAAGAACATCATTTTTCTTGGCTTGGCCACCTGACAAGAAGGCATTTCTGTCTTCAGTGTCTTTGTGCTTAAGCTTCTCATGTGACACGGTACCTTCCGAAGTGGTTTTGTTTATGCCCTCATTTTGCAGGCATCGAACAGGGAAGAAAACCTATCTGAAGCTGAAGGGTATTTGAGTCAGAAAACAGCCTTGGCTGAGTTGTATTTTTAGATCTTCTTACCAGTTCAGGAGGCAGCTGTGGTCAGCGCTACCGAACCCAGAAGCAAGGCCTGCAGAATCTTGGCCCCCCAAACAGAAAGTCCAAGAGCACAGTAAATTAGCACTAAGGATAGAATTTCCTTGTGTCTCCCCCTTACCCCTTCACCTACACTGGCGCTCTGCCCTGGCTGCATGTTAGAGTCTCCCGGGAACTTGGACAGAAATGAGTGCCTGGGTCCAGCTGTTCCCCCCTCCCCTCCACCCTGTTCTGACTGAATTGGTCTGGTTGGGGCCTGGGAACCTGTGATTTTTTCAAGCGTCCTCCAAGTAATTCTATGGGAGGACCAGGCTCGAGAAGCCCCCACTAGACTCTTGTCTTCTCTCCCGCCCCTCACAGCATGTAGCACCCGGCAGAGAAGAAAGATACAGTCTACCTGCTCTTGTTCCTTCTCATCCCCAAAGTGTCCAGTTTCGAAGGGCCTGGAACTTCTGTCCACCTTCTCCTCCAATGGCAAAGGTGTATCTCACAGTGGACTTGAGGTCTCTAAGAAAGAGAGTGGTGGATGGTGTGTGTCGGAGCGTTAAGAATCCAGGTGTGGGGGTCAGACCTAGAAATCCAGCTCTGAGTGTCCTCAGCAGTAGTTTTTCTGCAGCTTGGTTTCCTCGTCTATGAAAGTGAGACCCTGATGCCAACCTTGAAGGTTGTGGAGGTTTCAGAAAATATCTAGCCCTGCGACTGGCCAAGAGGAGACACTTAACAGGAATCTTACTTATTTCACGCTGTTCCCTTGAGCTAAAAAAATTTTTTTTCATTTCTTCCCTACCTGATTTCCAAAGAGACTAAAATCCCACCAGCAGAGATTCATTTCTTTGGCTGTGATGTGTCAGAAGCTAAAAAACTCAGATTTTGGTGCTGCCTCCCCACAGCATACACTTCTGTTAGCTCCTCCTCTGTACCCCCCTTACCACATGGAGGCCAAAAGCAATGAGAACAGTGTGAACTGAGCATGCGCTGGCCACCTAGCCTTTCATGGAGTGATTCTGTTGTGTCATTTGAATTCTGACCTGTCTTCAATCACCAGTCACGGTGTGAGTCTGAGTGCAGTTGTTTTCTCAGAATCGCTCCTCCCTGCTCCCCAGGATGAGTGCGGGCAGAGCAGGACCACAGACGGGGCTGCAGCTTCAGGACCCATGGAGCACCAGGCCCCCGGACAGCAGATGGGCACCCAGCTAAGAATGGTTTTAACGTTTTTAAATGGTTGGAAACAAATCCAAATAAGAATATTTTGGGATGCATGAAAATGTTCTGAAATTCAAATTTCAGTGTCCATCAGTAAGACTTTAGGGAATACGGCCACACCCGTTCATTTGAGTCTTCCCTGATTGTCTGCTGCAACCACAGAATGGAGTAGTTGCATAAGACAGCATGGATTACGAAGCTGAAAATATTTATCTGGCCCATGACAAAGGAAAAGGTTGGGTGAATGTTTCTGTAAACGCTGGTGGAAAGAATGTGTTTGTTCATTTCTATTTATTTGACTTAGCTAAAGGCTGGTCCCCCTTCTTTCTCCTTTCCTCGTCCTGCCTCTGTCCCTTTTTCTCCAGGGTATTGATAGCCAGGCTCTAGGGCCTGTTGCTAAGGCTGGACAGTGATGGATGGATAACAGAGCGTTTGTCTTCAAATTGCTTAAAATCTTGATAGTCATGCTACACAGACTTTAACTCTTTTTTTTAAATTGCCCTTTTTTTTTTTTTTTTGGCCATGGCATGCAGTGTCTTGATGTGGGGTCTCAGTTTCCAGGCCAGGGATCGAGCCTGGGTTGTGGCAGTGAAAGCACTAAATCCTAACCCCTAGACCAACAGGGAACTCCCAGACTTTAAGTTTTCGTTGTACATCGGGTCTTATTTCATGTTTGCATACCTAGTTAGTTTACTTCCAGGGAGGCGTGTGCTAAATGGAAAGGAAATGCTAGCTGTAGGGTTGGGTGTGAATTCTGAGGTTTAGAATCCCCACCCAGTCATGACAAGCCTATGAGCTTTCCTAACCCCAATTCCTCATTCATTTATTGGCTGGTTGGGAGAGTAGAGAGTAGCTTGTAAAGCCCCTGGCATGGAGTTGGCCCTCTGTGCCTACAAACTTTTCTTTTTGTAAAAGCCACTGTCCATTTCACAGCTAAGGAGACTTACCTGGGGTCGTACAGCTGGCCAACCCCCAGTTGGGGGCCTGGGTCCCAATGCTGTGGCTTCTAATGTAGTGTTTTTACTATTATTACCCTGTACTTGCCTCAAACTGCTCTGAGTTTATGACTTTCAGAGTGAGTGCTGGAAGGGAACAGCAGAAGAAAGATTGGCCACGGCTCCATTTCTGGCAGTTCTATTTCCTGTAGAGATGCTTTGGGTTCGTGTAATATGCAGGTTTTTGTTCCTTAAGAGAGAGAAACGGCATAGGGCTTTTGCAAAAGAGTGGAGGTTTGAGCAATGAAATAAGTGTCCTTAGAAGAAAGGTGCTTGAAAAGAGAAATGTCTGCTATCTTTTGCTAACAGTTCCTGAAAGCCAGCACATCCTTTAGAATTTCCGTGCTGGCACTTATCTGCTGCTTGTAGTTAATTTAAAGGAGCATTTGTAATTACTTTTGGGTTTCAGAGGCAGATTGAAACTCCTTTATGGAAGGCATGTTGTGGTGGAAGTAATCACATGAGATGAAAAGGACTTCGTCCCTGTTTCCAAGGTAAACCAGAACCTCAGAATCTAGTAAATGCACTGCTGTCCACCTAGTGGAAGGCAGCCCAGTAAAGATGATGACCAGTGTCTCCCAGCGTACAGGTCGCATTTCCCACAGCTGTTCTTCGGAGCAAAATCCCACCCTTAATTTTCAAGCAAAATGGAATGTACTTAAATAGGAAAAAATGTTAAATACATCCTCAGTCTATTGCCCAAGAAAGGGAAGACTTTATATAGGAAACATGAAAAGAAAAGCACATTCTCTAACTTCAAACTGTCCTCCACCATTATTCCTTACACAAAGGATTTTCAGACTCTTTTTTAAAAATTAAGATATGGAGTTCCCTGGTGGCTTAGTGGGTTAAAGTTCTGGTGTTGTCACTACTATGGTTTGGGTCACTGCTGTGGCTCGTGTTCAGTGCCCTGGCCTGGCAGCTTCCACTTACCATGGGTGTGGCCAAAATAAAAATAAAAGTTAAGTATTATTTACATACAGTAAATGCTTAAAAGTATTGAGTTGTATGATTTTGGAAATATAGTTGTGTAACTGTCATCACAGTCGGGCTGTAGAATGGCTCATCTCCTTTATAAATTTCCTCATGGCCCTTGGCAGAACCCTCTCCCCAGCCCCATCCTCTGGCTTCCACTGGTCTTATTTCTGTCCTTCTAGTTTTGCCATTTCCAGAACATTATATAAAGTAAATCACACAAGAAGTGTACTTCTTCCACTTAGTGTAATGCTTCTGAGATTGATGCCTGTGGTTGCTCGCATCAATAGTTTCTTTTTATTGCTGCGTAGTATTCCATTGTATGGATATACCACAATTTTGTGTATCCTTTCACTGATTGATGACATTTGGGTTGTTTGCAGTTTTTGGTGGTTATAAATAAGGATTCCTTAAATGTTCATATACAGGTCTTTAAGGGGATGTGTTTTCACTTCCTTTTAGTAAGTACCTAAGGGTGGGATTGCTGGATGGTGTGGTAAGTTCATGTTAAACTTTCTAAGAAGCTGCCAAACTGTATCCCAGGATGGCTCTGTCATCCTGTGTTCCAAACAGCGTTAAATGAGAGTTCCAGCTGCTTGCATCCTTGTT
Source organism: Catagonus wagneri (assembly GCA_004024745.2). Lineage (NCBI taxonomy): Eukaryota > Metazoa > Chordata > Mammalia > Artiodactyla > Tayassuidae > Catagonus > Catagonus wagneri. Next base: position 7,502,607 of record PVHT021183553.1, read on the forward strand.
GGTTCTCGGTATTATTGGTGATTTAGATTTTAGTTATTCTGACAGGTGTGTATTGGCATCATGTTATGGGGTTAATTTGCATTTTCATAACAATTGATGATGCTGAATATTTTTTATGTGTTATTTCCCATCCATACCTTTTCTTTGATGAAATGTTTGTTCAAATGAGATGTGAAAGTTCTCTCTATATTTTGGACACAAATCCTTTATTCTGTATGTGACCTGCAGATATTTTCTCCCAATCCATGACTTTTCTCTTTTATTTTTTTGACAGTGTCTTTTTAAGGGCAGACTTTTACTAGCAATGAGGTCTAATTTATCAATTTTTTCTTTTATGATTTGTGCTTTTTTGGGTCTTAAGAAATCTTTGCTTAACCCAAGGTCACAAAAATTTCACCCTATGCTTTCTTCTAGATTTGTATTGTTTCGGGAGTTACGTTTAGGTCTTTGACCTGTTCAGAGATGATATTTACATTTGTGTTGCAGTGGATAAGTAGTTCTAATTCTTGGCATATGGCTATCTTAATTGTTCCAGAAACATTTGTTGACAAGACTGTCTGCCTCCACTGAATTACGCTGGCACCTTTGTTGAAAATCCTCTGACTATATGTATGTGGGTCTGTTTTATTCCATTCCAGTGACTTTATTTATCTGTCCTTTTGCCAATTTCATACCATCTTGATTACTGTGGTTTTCTGAGAGTAAGTCTTGAAATCAGATTGTGTGAGTCCTTTAAATATGTTGAGATGACATAGAATTCTAAGAATTAGGATATCGGATCACACCTCAGTAGAATCTACAGACGGCTTCAAGAGTATGTAGGTGTCTTGAGAAGCCAACTTTTATGTGTATATATTCTCCCGGGGAAAGGAGAGCGTTTAATGAGATTCTTGAGGTTCTCATGTGGTTTCATGAGATTCTTGAAGAAGTCTTCCACCAACCAAAGAATCACTGGAACAGAGGAAGAAACAGCTAGTTAAGCATATGGGATACCTCTGAGCCTGGACTAAAGCATGTCCCAAGAACCAGCCTGAGGCCATGAAGTAACCCCAAAAGAGGGTTGCCAGAAAAAATATAGAATGCTCAGTTAAATTCAAAATTCTGATAAGAAATGAGTTTTATTTTCTATATGTCTCAAATATTGCACATTGTTTCTCTGAAATTCAAATTTAACTGGGAGTACTGTATATTTAATTTGCTAAATTTGGCAGCCTTACGCAAAAAGCCCAACTAATCCCTGCTCTGATTCCCAGCTTTGTTCTGAAGGGTTCGTCAATGGCAATTTAAATTCTTGCCAAATAATTACATGAGCCAAATTTTATTAACTTTTTAAATTTTTGTCACATTTTTGCGTTTAAAACATTAATTTAGCTCATATTTTTACAGATTCATGGGCCCTTTTAAGAGAGGCGTCAAACTTTGTTACGGTGTTCAGAACCTGTAAAAAGATGGTGAAAAAGGCCCATTAGTAAAGCTGTCTTACTGCACCTCTTCTGCTAATCTTATGTCTCTGCAGGAATCTCTGTTCACATTTTGGTGTGTAGCTTTACATTTTCCTCTCTGTACGTATAAACATATATGAAGCATATGTAAATACTTATTTATCCATTTTATATAAAAATGAATTCATCTTAAGCATACTGTTCTGCAGCTTTCTTCTTAATCTATTTTGAACACCTTACAATATCTTAAAAGAAAGCAAACTCATTCTTTTTGATGGCTCACTAGTATTCCATTGTGTGAATATTTCTGTATTCAGTCCTTATTAAAGCACACTATTTCCATTTTTCATTATAAATAATGTTCCAATGACTGTATAGATAGTATATATGTAGTGACATATATATCTGTGTATATATGTATCAAAAGTTAGATACATTAAACATTTTAATACATATTGCTAAATTGTCACCCAAAAAGATCAAACAATTTTGCTTATTTCCTAACAGCATATGAGAATGCCTGTTTACTCAGATTTTTGTCAATATTGGCATCAGAGTTTTAATTTATTTTTGTGTTAACTGATAAGTAAAACATGATATCTCATTGGGTCTCTTTGAATTTTTAAAATTGTGAATGAGGAGAGCATTTTTACGAATTGCCTATTCTTATTTTTGCCTAATTCTCTTTTGGGTTGGTCATTTTAAAAACTGAATTGCAGTAACTCATTATTAATGAGGAAATTAGCCCTTTGTCCTTTATGGTGTCAATATTTTCATCTTTTTTCCTTTTGACTGCTTATGCTCATTGTTTTGTCCCTTAGTAGCTTATAGTTTTTGGCTCTTATTTAAACAAACCCATCAATGGGGTGGTTGATAATTTTAATTAAAATTCTGTTTTTTTAAGGAGGGAAATTTTCTCTATTCAGGTATTCTTTATTTTATTTTATTTTTTCTTTTTAACAGCCACACTTGCAGCATACGGAAGTTCCCAGCTAGGGGCTGAATGGGTGCTGCAGCCGCTGGCTTATGCCACAGCCACAGCAATGCCAGATCTGAACTGCATCTGAGATCTGCCTCGCAGCTTGCAGCAACACCGGGTGCTTTATGCCAGGGATTGAACTGATCAAGGCCAGGGATTGAACCCTTGTCTCACGGACACTATGTTGGTTCTTAACCCTCTGAGCCATAGTGGAAACTACCTAGAATTCTCATGTTTGATGCCAGTATTATCATGTACAATACTTTGAGATTACCAAATATGAGCCAGGAGTTTGGTTTCAAAGAATTCCATTTGGACCAAGATTTATATCGATACGACTAATCTTGTTGTCATTTTAGAATGTATAATTAAACATGGCCCCAGTTTATGCCTATTTTAAGAAGAGCTGGCATAGATTTTCTAAATCGTATTTAAATACTTGTAATCTGTCTTGACTCTTTTTGAAGCTGAAATACTGCAACCGTTGTATTAAGATGCTTCGTTTATTTTTTTAAAAAAAGAGCTGCTCAGCACATTTCCCCTTTAATAATTGGCATGGTTGTCTTAGCATTTTGTTAAAATCACCAAGTTAATTTTAATGGCATTATTGGATTATAGACTATTTCTTAGAAGTTCTTAATAGTGTAAAGGTCTGATTTCAAAAAGCGTTCTTGATCCAGGCTTGGGCAGAAAAAGGCTCATCTTAATATTCAGCAAAATGCAAATTTCCTTTCTGCTTTAATCTCCATGTTATATTTTTAGCACTTCTCCCCTTGAGAACAACCACTTTTCTCCCGACCAGGGATTTTTTGTAGTCCTCTATCTTTATTTTTACTCTTTAAAATTGGCCATTGGCTTTTTTTTTTTTTTTGGTTGTACAAAAGAGAATTCTTTTATTTCTGTAGAAAAGCCTCATAATGAGAGAAATAATCAGAGAGACAGAGAAATGAGAACTAATATTAGCATTTCTATGAGGCCTAAAATAAACCCTCAGCTAGAGAAAAGAAAATTTAATATTATGTTTTTCTTTTGCCAAGAGAGGGTACGACGGGGTGGGGTGGGGATTTGGGGCTATAGTGACTGAAAGGGAAATCACTCTTCTTTTCGTTTCCCAAGGAAAAAAAAATCGTTATTATGTTCAGCCTTAAGAGTGTCAAAAAAGCGAAGCTCACAGTGTTGCTGACACCTCTGGAAAAATCTTTTCTGTGAGGTTTCCTTCACTTCCTTCGCCTTCGGCGGCCCCTCGAGATGTTTTCTGTGGTTGGAGGAGGCTTTTTTCAAGCAGAGCCTATGCGAGTTTAGGAGCAGTCGAGAGCCCTTTTTCCCAACCTGGGCTTTTCCTACCAGCGCCTGAGTACGTGTGATTGTGATTCCTCTGGTTTTTCTCCCTCACGTTTGGAAAAATGGTCCACGTGCGGTCTCGTCTGGGGGATGGAGAACAGTAGATGACGGAGCTCTTGACAGGGACTGTGATGTTGGGTGCCCTGCTTCTCCTCTCCTTCCTTTTCCATGTGTATCTTTTGAGAAAGTCCTCCTTGGTGAAGACGGGTTTTCTTTCTCCCACAAAGAGGAGTCTTTTTTCTTGTCTGGGCTTCCCAGCTGATTGCTTCCTTGATGGATCCTACAAATGAAGGGGTGCTTGCCTCTTGCTCTAAACTCTTAAATAGAAACCTGGAAAGAAGCCTATATCCAGAGAGTTCTAGCCTTCCATTCTTAGGCCTCTGACCACAGGGCGTTGGCAGGAGCCTTAACGCACAGAAAGGCTCATTAATGGCTGTTGCATGCATTGCCATTGACAGAGAGTAAAAACGCCTGAGGTTTCCCATGGCTTCTTGTAATCCCATATGGCCTGTATCATATACCATCCCAGGTACTTCCACAGGATCTGTGCTATCTTTTTTAAAAAATTTAATTGGGGTATAGTTGATTTACAACATTGCATTAGGTTCAAGTTTATAGCAAAGTAAGTCAGTTATAGACATGCATATGTCTATTCTTTTTTCCCATATAGGTTATTACAGAACCTTTTTTTTCTTTTTTTGCTTTATGGGTACAGCTTTATAATGTCACGATTTTTTTTTGCAGCACTGTAAACCTACCAAATACAGAACCTTGAGTAGACTTCCCTGTGCTGTGCAGTAGGTCCTTGTTAGTTAACTATTTTATGCAGAGTAGTGTGTTTATGTTAATCCCATCCTCCCAATTTATCCCTTGCCCTCACAGTTTCCCCTGTGGTAACCCTAAGTGTGATTTCAAAATCTGTGAGTTTGTTTCTGTTTTATAAGTTCTTTTGTATCATTTTGTATTAGATTCCACATACAAGTGATACCGCATGATATCTGTCTTTCTCTCTCTGACTTACTTCACTTAATATGGTAATCTCTAGGTTCTTCCATGTTGCTGCGAAGGGCATTATTTCATTCCTTTTTATGGCTGAATAATATTCCATTGAATATATGTACCACATCTTCCTTATCCGTTTCTCTGTCACTGGACATTTAGGTTGCTTTAATGTTTTGTCTCTTGTAAATAGTGCTGCAGTGAACATGGGGGTACATGTATCTTTTTAAATTCTGGTTTTCTCTGGATAGATGCCCAGGAATAGGATTGCTGGGGCTCTGTGTTATCTTAAAATTCTTTTTTCATTAATGCAAATTCAGATGATATAAAAGTAACCGTTTTAAGGTGAACAATTCAGTGGCATTTAGTACATTCACAGTGTTGTGCAATCAACATCTCTAGTTCCAAAACATTTCTGTCACCCCAAAAGGGTTGTACCCATTAATCGGTTGCTGCCCATTCCCCTAATCCTTAGCAGTCACCAATCTGCATTCTATTTCTGTGGATTTCACCATTCTTGATATTTCATATAAATGGAATCATGCAATTTGTGACCTGTGGTGTGTGGCTTGTCACTTAGCAGAATGTTTTTGCAATTCTTCCACATTATAGCATATATCAGCACTTCATTGCTCTTTTTATGGCTTCGTTCCTATTGATGGACCTTTGGGTTGTTTCCAGCTTTTGGCTATTGTGCCTAGTGTCCTGTGAACAATCCTATCCATGTAATTGTTTGAGTACCTGTTTTCAGTTCTTTGGGGGATATAGATACATATATAGAATTGCTGGGTCAGATAGCAATTCTATATTTAACTTTTCAAGGCACTGCCGAGTGCATTTCCATCTGTGTTATCCTCTTATACAAGTGGAGCCCCAGGATCCTGCCTGGGATGGTTACTTGCAGACTGATGTCTTGTTGCTGCTCCCCTTGTCCAGGCTCATAGCATTCTAGATATTCTCTTTCTGATCTGGTCCGTGGGCCCTGTTCTCATGATGCTCTGCTTGCCCGGCCCCATTGTCTCCTCATGAAAGCACCCAGCCTCCCGTGGCACCCTCCCAGGGAGTTCTGAGCACTGGAGAGCTCTGTCCTCTGGCTCAACCTGGGCCCTGTACACTGTCCCCCATCCCAGTGAGTCATGCCTCATTCTAGTGCCTGTCACCTGCTGAGCTTTAGGTGAGCCACCATCAGTAGGTGGCCCTAGACATCATTGGTCCAATTGCTTCATTTCAGAAAACTGAGACCAGAAAGTTGAAAAAAAAAATGCAAGGCTTTCCAGATCATAAGTAGCCACATACAGCTTGAGAAAGGTCTTGACATCTCATTGGGCCTTCAGATGGGCTCTGTGGTCCCCTTCTCCTAGGCTCTGGCACCCACTGGGCGTGTTCAGTACACATTCAGTACACCACAGGGAAATGTGGAGTCTCCTCAGAAATCACCGTGGGTCGCGGTACTGTCCGAGCACACTTGCTTGTTAAGGAACTAGCTCCTGTGAGTTTATGTGGAGCACTTACAGTGCTAGTTTTTAATGAGCTCAGTACAAATGAGAAATTCAAGAGCGCTGGGGGTGGGACCTCCTGCACTTGATGATGGGCCTGAAGGGTTGCAGGCCTGGAGGTCACTTGTTACTTAGCAACCACCACCAGTGTCCATGGTTCCTACAACCAGAACTTGGGTAGTGTCCTCAGGGCTTGGGATTTGGGCAGTGTGGTTTAGAAAGGAATGGGAATTGGGTGTTTTGTAAGCTCTGTATGGCTCCTAATGCATAGCCCTCTACAAACAAACAGGCAAACAAACCATTTTCAGGGAGCTGGCACCTCTGGACAGTGTGTAGCCCTGAGAAGCTCATAAGACAACTGACTCCTCAGGTCAAGGGTCAGCATGCATCTCTGCTTCCTACCCATCCCTCCATTCTCATGACCTGGAATCTTCCAGACTTGTCATACTCACAGTCTGACACTGAAACGCGTTTTTTATAGAATCCTGAGAGAGGGGATGAACAAGGTGAATGATCCTAGGGACTCATCCTTTTCCCGGCAGTTTCTGAGCACTGGTTGAAATGGCACTGGAGGAGGCCACTGAGAGAATGATTAAGAGGACCTGACTGCCAGTTGACCCACCAGCTCCACCTGGGCAATCAGTGGCTCCTTATCCCCTCCCTGTCCTTGGAAGGTGTACTCTGCCCGCCATCCCTGCAGTGGGAGTCATTTTCAAGGATGCAGCCTTGAGAGAGGAGTGTGATGTTGAGATCGTCTGGACTGAATACAGGACTGAACCTCTGTATGTACATTTTACAATTCTAGACGTGGGTGCAGAGATCTTCTTGTCCTGGGGCGCCCCAAACACGCCTTGTATTTAAGTTCCCTTGCTTATTAAACCTGCTGCCTGCCAATTCAGAGGGGTCTGCCTTGTCTTCACTGTACAGGGGCCCGTTGCCAGTTTTACCCTGAGAGTTCCTGAGTTTGTGAACCAATAGATAGCAATACACTCTGTAGACTTTTTGAGCTTGGAGTTGTCCTAGAATTCATCTTGGCCATTTCTCTAATTTTGCAGAATAAAGTGAAGGCCAAAGAGATGGATGTCAGAGTCAGGGTATTGAGTACTGCTGACTCCCCATCTAGGGCTTCACCAAAGCATTTACGCTTAGACATTCTGAACCCCAAGGACGGTCCTATGGGGGATGGGGATGGGTGGGGATTTAATATAGAAATATTCTTACGGGCATTCAAATTCAGTATTCGTGCTTGACTGTGCCTGTTTCTTTGGAGGAAGCGTTTCCTCCACTTGATAGGTGAGGAGACTAGAGTGGACACAGGTTCTTGGTGACTTCCCAAGGTTCTACAGCAGGTGGGTTGAGGTTGAAGTCCCCTGTCTACAGAGGTGCTCTCTTCACCTTATCACAGCCGTCTGCTTATCCTGTAATAGATAAGAAAAATTCTTTATATAAGATGCTGAGCACAGTTCTGAAATATAGTTGATTCCATACTTAGAATGGTGAAATATTAACTGTAATCATGGCATCATTTTATTTTTTGGCAACTACAAAACATCTCAGATAGGCAGGCCATTGTTTTAAGATGGACTCATAATGGAAAAACTGTTTTCATCTGGATCAGAAACAGATTTCCTACACAGCTTAATGCTTTTGCCAGCACCTTCAGAAATAACTATTAAAAGTGTAATTTTGCATTTTAACTTACAGAAAACCGCTAAAGACAAAATGTGTTTTCTTAAAATAGTAATTAACTTGCATAATAACTTGTAATACAAAAATCAGTAATTTGGTTGACCACATCTAAAAGCTGATAGAAGCAGTAATCTTAAGATGATTGTGAATTTTGTGTTTGCATGAGTATGAACAGACCAGAAATGCAATGAAGCATTTGAGTTTTTATTAAGTAGACACAGAGTATCTTAAATAGGGATGCATTAAGCACTCCTATAAGGACTTTACTGATTAAATTTTGTTTAATTTTATTATTTTATAGATGAGAAACATGAAGATGAAAGAGGTTTGAAAACCAGGCCAGATGAGGGTTCTTCCACTCTGTATGTATTAATTAGAACGTTTTGGGTAGCAAGCAACAGAAGGTCAATTCAAATAGCCTGAGCAAGAAAGGAAGTCTGTAGGTTCAACTGACTGAAAAGTATAGGCATTGTGGTGTCAGGAGCTCAAATAATGTCACCGGAGCCAAGAGTCTCTTCATGTTTCAGCCCTGCTTTCCTCCATCTTGGCTTTATTCTCAGATTCCAGATGGTGGCCTCTGGCAGCTCCAGGCTTACACCATCCTAAGGGCCAGCAATTCTAAAGGAACGGAGAGCTTCTTTTTCCAGTTGCTCTGGAAAGTGCTGAGATTAGCTCTAGTTTGTTGACGTGGGTCACATGTGTGCGTCTGAGCCAATCATTGTGGCTCCAGGTTTGGATTCTGCCGATTGTCCAGGCCTGGGTCACGTGTCCATCACAAAAGTAACCCCAGTCAAACCACAGGGACCGAGATTGGAAGGAGGGCTTTTTTTACGGAAATTGTGATACTATTCTCAGATCCAGGGGTAGTAGCTGTTGAGAATGAAGTCAACAGATTTCCAATACGCCCTCTGCCTTTCTCTTTAATGGCTTTTGTTCATATTTGAATGGTGTTTCACCAGAAATGGACTCCTTCTGTCTGCTTCTTTGCGTCCGTCGATCTGTCTCCTCAAGACTTCCTGGAAGGGCACTTTTTATGGTGGCTGTGTGTAAGTTTTGGTGCCCTATTAATCTCTATTGTTCTTCTTTTAAGTGACTTTTTTTGGACATGTCCACAGCATGGAAGGATCTGAGGCACTGCACTGACAACACTGTATCCTTAAGCCTCTGTACCACCAGGGGAACTCCCCTTTTAAGTGATTTTATTTTATTTCATTTTATTTTTTCTTTTTAGGGCGACACCTGTAGTATGTGGAAGTTCCCAGGCCAGTGGTGGAATCGGAGCTATAGTTGCCCATCTACACCACAGCCACAGCAATATCTGATCCTTAACCCACTGAGCGAGGCCAGGGATTGAACCCACATCCTCGCGGACACTATGTTTGGTTCTGAATCCGTTTAGCCACAAGAGAAATTCCTTAAGTAATTTTACTGTCTTACCCTGGAGAGCATATCTGGATCAGGTAGTTTCAAAATATTATCGTATATATTTTAGGAGGACTCTAAATATCTGTTTTTATAGCACCTCTTGCTCAGACACATAGGCGCAGACATAGACACAATTTTAGAAAATGTGAGTATGTTTCAATATCTGGTATTCCAGAACTGTTCAGAACTGTTTATCTGATATGCATTTCACCTTGATGACCTAGGTATTAAAATGATAATGAGCTGAAGTTCCCTCCTCAGTTAATGGACTCTGAAGCAAAAGTGATCCAGGGACTGGAATGTTTCAGGGCTTGGTGCAGTAGGAGGCCTGAGGCTCTGAATCACAAGACCCAGGTTCTGGCCACTTATTGGGATGGAGAGATTATTGTTTTGCAGGAAAGACATTTAAACAGCTAACCAGAAAAGAAGACTTCAAATCAATCCATCAGTCAGTTGATGGAGAAGAATAGACAGCTCTCTGGAACCTCAGGTAATTTATGGGAACACTCTTCCCTTCAAGAGGGAGCCAGCTCCCCTTCCTTAACTGTGGACTGCACGTAGTGATTTCCTCCCAAAGAATGGGACGGTGTGCAGAGGCTGGGAGCGTGGGATGGGGGGAAGAGCAATGTTAGGAACAGCCAGACGAATACACAGCCAGCTGACCAGGGTCCACATCAGCAATGATAAGGCATGTTAATAGCATATGCCCTTGACATGACATGATAAAAGTGGTGCTTTACCTCTGTGGTTTTCCTCGCCCCAAATACATAATCCCAGTCTAATCAGAAGAAAAATGGCAGTTAAGTCCTAATTGAGGGACCTTCTATAAAATGCCTAACCGTTACTCCTCAAAAGTGTCAAGGTCAGAGTTCCCATCACGGCTCAGTGGTTGATGAATCTGACTAGCATCCATGGGGATGCAGGTTTGATCTCTGCCCTTGCTCGGTGGGTTGGGGATCCGGCTTTGCTGTGAACTGTGGTGTAGGTTGCAGATGCGGCCCAGATCCCCAGTTGCTGTGGCTGTGGTGTAGGCCGGCAGCTGCAACTCCAATTTGACCCCTAGCCTGGGAACCTCCATGTGCTGCGGGTGTGGCCCTAAAAAGCAAAAAAAAAAAAAAAAGTGTCAAGGTCATTAAAAACAAGGAAAACCTGAGAAGCTGTAATGGCTATCTGTAATATGGGATCCCGTGACGGAAAAAGAACATTAGGAAGAAGCTAAGGAAACTTGAATAGAGAACAGACTTTAGATTGTAATAGTGTGTCAACATTGGTTCATTAGCATGACAAATGCACCATGCTAATGTGCGGTGTCAGTAACAAGAGAAACAAGTTTTGGGGTGTATGGTGATGCTGTACTCTCCCAGCTTAATGAATCTGAAACTATTCTAAAATTTAAAAAGTTTACTAAAAGGATATGAGCTTCACTCCAAAATAAATATTTTATCAGAAGCTGGTTCTGTCCAGGGCCTGGCGTTGGGCAAACCAGGATGACTTAGATTTGTTCTCTGCATCTAGTTCTTAGGCCTATGGGAAAGCAGCCTCAGGGAGGTTAAACCATTTGTCCAAAACTACTCAGAGCATAGAAGAGCTAAGATCTGTCATTCCTTGAGACTCAGAAATAGACATCGGTGGGCATATTTTGTATTACAGACAGAAGGGATCCATCAGTGGTTCTTTCCCCTGGCTGCATGTTGGGTGAGCTGTAGATGAGTTTTAAAATTGCAGATACCTGGTCCCCACCCCCAGACCTCTTACATCAGAATCACTGGGGTGGTGTCTGAGTGGTGTATTAACAAATGAGCTCCCTAGGTGATTCTGATGGGCAGCTGTGGTCCAGGACTGCTGGCCAGGTCATTTGTGTAGGTCACATAGCACGTTTTTGTGTTACTCCTTTCCCTTCTGGAATATCCCCTTTCTTTCTTGGCTGAAAGCTTGGTTTGGTTTCTTCCACTAATACTGGTCTGCTCTGAGATAGAGTAAGCTCCCTCTGAAGAGTGTGGCAGGGTTAGGGTTAGTAGCGGTCAAACTTCTCATTTTTACTTTTTGGCCACACCCAAGGCATATGGAAGTTCCCAGGCCAGGGACTGAACCCTATCCACAGCAGCGACCAGAGCCACGGCAGTGATAATGCTGGAGGATCCTTAACCCACTGAGCCACAAGGGAACTCTTTTTTTTTTTTTTTTTGCCTTTTTGTTATCTTAGGGCCGCACCTGCGGCGTGTGGAGGTTCCCAGGCTAGGGGTCTAATTGGAGCTATAGCCACTGGCCCACGCCACAGCCACAGCAACACAGGATCTGAGCCATGTCTGTGACCTACACCACAGCTCATGGCAACGCCGGATCATTAACCCACTGAGCAAGGCCAGGGTTTGAACCCGCAACCTCATGGTTCCTAATCGGATTTGTCAACCACTGTGCCACAACGGGAACTCCTCCTTTTTTTTTTTAATCCTCCGTTAATTGCAACTTTTTTTTTTCTTTTTTGGTCGCACCCCATGGCATTCAGAAATTCCCAGTCCGGGGATCGAACCTTTGCCACAGCAGTGACCCAAGCCACTGCAGTGACAATGCTGGACACTTAACCTGCCAAGCCACAAGAGAATTCCAGCAGTGATCAAATTAAACGAGCAATGTGTGTATTGTCCTGTCCTTGTACCTATTCAACCCATGGAATTCTATGTTACATATCCAGTCCCTTCACTCTGTGGACCCAGGGGTTTGAATCTTAGTTCTGTGGCCTTGAGCAAAGTTACTTAACATCTCTGAGCCTCATTTCCCTCAGCTCTAAATTAGATCCAATCCAGTGTATCTCTTCTGGTTACTGTGAAGGTGACCACAGTGCAGCTTCCATCTGAACACATGGAGGGATTTGACCCATCATCTTCCATCTCCTTTCTGTTCACCAGGAACTATCCTGCTCCATAAGGAAGAATTTCCCAAAGCTTTTCTTTCTTTCCTTTTAAAAAATAAATTTCTTTGCACGTTTGGCTCTAATGCCTGTAGGAAGTGGACTCAAATATTTGCATAATCACTACATATACTTTCTGTAAAGCATCCAAGGATATTCTTTTCCTGCTTCCTTTAGTCTGGACTCCTTTGAAAGCAATTAGAAAAGACAGATGTATTTGGTTTTTGTTTGGCTCTGCAGAAGTGATTGGAATAGATTGGGGAAGATGACTTTCCTTTGTCTCTGTCACCCTTGTGTTGAATTTAAATGACAGTCATCATGGTGGAGGGTGAGTTGTCTTCAGACTAAACCCTGAATATATGCATTGTGGTTTCACTGTTCCCACTGATGAGAAGAGTTATGGCCTCTAATTGGTGAATGAAGATATGTCATAAGGGCCAATATTATAGCACAAAGGAAGCATTTTGCTAGGGCCTGCGTGGCTTGTAATGATCTCCCTCAAGACTCAAGATTGGATCCATTGCTTTATTGTGTTCCAAATGTCAGCTTTTGTTTCTGGAGAGAAAGTAAGGTATCTATTATGTTGTTGTCTGAATCAAGAAATCAGTTGGGTTTTGCCTAGTAATTCCCTCTTTGCATTATTTTCTATAGAACTTGACAGATGATTAATAAACATGACCCATTCTTGTCTTGCATATGTTTCTTTGGGGAAATTACTGGCGTTAGTTGCCTGCATGGCTGACTACTTAGTTGATATCCGAGCGTGAAAAAGAAACTTTAACATGGGGTTGATCATTTGGAAGATTTACTCTTAAACATTCTGAGACGACAATGACCCACTGAAGGGAAATAATTGCAGGCTTCGAATATAATTACTCAAATTATACTTGCCAAAGGTTGTTACAGTTAGGAGTCCTGCATTTGAATGGAAGAACAAACTTGTGCATCTTGGCTAGGAAGAGTTCCAGGTGGGGGTTAGGAGGCTAGATTCTTTTTTTTTCCTTCATTTTTTAAAAGTTTTATTGAAATATAGTTGATTTTGAATGTCGTAATGATTTCTACTACACACAGAGTGATTCAGTTATACATATACACACGTCCTTTCTTTTTCAGGTTCTTTTCCCATGTAGATTATTGCAGAATCTTGGGTAGATTTCCCTGTGCGATACAGCAGGTCCCCATTGGGGGCCATATACCTCGGTGTGTAGAGGACAATCCCAAACTCCCAGCTCACCCCCCCCCCCGCCTCCAACATATAGCTTTCAGAGAATCTATGGCAAATACCTAAACTTTCTTGGACTTAGTCACAGCATCTCAGGGATGGAAGATTGACTTTTAAGTTCTCCGAGGTTTCTTTGAAGGCTGTGCTCATTACAGTGAAAGGAGCGTTTACATCTGTCTCAAGGAGCCAGAGAGGGCCCTTGGCGGGTCTGCCCGCCCCCCGCCACGTCCCACCACTTCTGATCAGCAAGAGTAGGGCTGTCTGTGGATGTGCTTTCAGAAAGCAGAGTGCCAAGGGAGTTTCACACTCGTAGGTGGTGGCATTTCCTCTTCATCCAAATTTGAGTTAAATGGGACCAACATATTTTTTTTTTTTCCTGGCTTGCTTTTCTGCCAGGTTACATCTTCAGCGCTTGCTTGGTAGGCTGATGTGAACACTGTCATCTTGCTTCTTTTCTTCCAGGATATTTTAAGGCTTAGATAAATTGTGTGAAGAAACACATTTTAAAATGGTTTTAAACTTTGCATATGTTTAAATGGGTTTTCACAGGAGAAACATGTCTCGACTTTTGCATCGTTAGAAAGTTATGGCTTTGCCAAAACCACCTGCCTGGTGGCTGTACTAGAAGCAAGGGAGGACTCAGCCAAGTGCCTACACAGTGGAAGAAGATGGCTTAACCCAGGGCCCAGGAGGAGAGGGTGCATCAGGCAGGAGGGCTAGGACCACAGATACCTTGGGCTTAAAGTGTGTATGTTAAACTGGGATTTTTTTTTTTTTAATTAGTGTTGTCATCATTTTTATTGTTTTATTTTTAATTTTTAAATTAAAGTATAGTTGATTTACAATGTTTACTAATTCCTGCTGTACAGCCAAATGGCTTAGTTGTACACATGCATATTCTTTTTAAAATATTCCTTTCCTGTATGGTTTATCCCAGGAGACTGCGTATAGTTCCCTGTGCTATACAGTGAAGCCTTGTCCTCTATCCATTCTAAGTGTAATGGTTTGCATCTACTACCCCTAAACTCTAAACTGGGATTCTTTTTTTGTTTTTTTGTTTATGTCTGTGTCCATGGCATGCAAAATTCCCTCAAACTCGCGCCACAGCAGCAACCTGAGCCGCAGCAGTGACAATACTCCCTAACCACTGAGCCACTGGGGAACTCCTAAAATGATATTCCTGAATCTCTTTAAAATATGTGCTCAGGTGACACCTGCTTTCTGATATCTCCCAGAAACCAGTCTTGTAGGTTCAATCTTCATATGTGCTGAAGATCATAGTCTTAGAAACATAATGTTTCGTTCATAATTCATCCTGCTGCCTAGAAGGTCAAGGTCCTAAAAAGAGCCTAGTCCACCATCTAGTGGCATCTGCCACAAACTACAGACATAGGATCCCAAGACCCAAAAGATTGCGTGTGTGTGGCCGCGGCAACCTCCCACTCTTTTCTGCATCTTAGTCTTCCACTCAACTTCTCTTCTTCTGGGAAAATCTCCATAATTCAGTGGGAGGAAAGTGGCCTGGTTAATGTTGCTGAAGCTACAGAAATTCAAAGTTGCACGAATGCCATGGATATGGCCATCTGACAGTTGTTTCAGAGAATCCAAGGTGGGAGGAATTAAGTGCCAGTGTCGACAAGCCTAGCGACTTGAGAGAAATTGGGGCTTCAAGGTGACCTTGACAGGACCAC
This sequence comes from Catagonus wagneri, assembly GCA_004024745.2. Lineage (NCBI taxonomy): Eukaryota > Metazoa > Chordata > Mammalia > Artiodactyla > Tayassuidae > Catagonus > Catagonus wagneri. The sequence goes on from PVHT021183553.1 coordinate 7,517,799, forward strand.
ACGTACGTGGATAGGACCAGCCTTTTCCAGGAATGTCTATTTGTTCTATCTTGTCATAGAAGGCACTCACAGCACTCAGGTTGTACTATGCTGGTGAAATATGTTAGGGAAAATTATTGTTTAATTGAGTTTGATAAAAGATGAGAAGTTTCCAGGCAATGTGTTTGCTGATGTGGGTTTACTGTGGCAGAAGATTGGCATAGATTCTTTATCATGACTGAAACTTGCCAAACTCTTGCTGGCCAATTTTAATTACCAGCCAGACTAAGAGGACAGAAAGAGAGGAAAGAAACGGTGACAGTTAAGATAAAGTTGACTGAGAATCCATCTGGAGATCATGTTGGCCCAAAGCAGTGCCAGACAGACAAATATTATGGGAAATTACTCTATTAGCCTTATGACTATCTTTGGCAGCTACTTATATTAAAATATTATGACGGATTAAAGTAATTTCAAATTGCATTAAAATATACCCCTAGAAGTGAAATGCGCACTTATATTAATATTGGGTTGTAAAAATTGGTTTATTTTTCTGGAAAGCCAGTAGGTCATATGGATCAGGAACCCTACTGCTCCTTCGGCATGTGGAAGTTCTCAGGTCAGGGACAGAACCTATGTCACAGCATCGACCTTAACCTGCTTCGCCACAAGAGAACTCGAAGAACCTCAAGATCTTTTGATTGTGTAACCCCTCTTTTGGGAAGTTGTTGGAAATTTGAACAAAATTTTATAAACAGAGGTAGTTATCATAGCGTTATTTGCAGTAGTACAAGACTGGAATACACCCAAGTGTCAAGGTCATAGGAGAATGTTTAAATCATGGTGTAGCTCTATGGTGGAGTTTTATATAGACATTACAAAAGATATCTTTGAAGACAACTTGTGCTTATGACGCTAAGTGAAAAGGAAAAAAAAAAAAGATAAATTGAACCAGGGCTAGACTCACGGTTATTTTAAGGTGCATACAGTTAAATTGGAATGAAACACACCCTGTCCTTTGAGGGAGTGGCTCTAAAAACAAACAGTCTGCTTTTAAATTATTTTATTTTATCTATCTATCTATCTATCTATCTATCTATCTATCTATCTATCTATCTATCATCTATCTATCTATCTATCTATTTATTTTAGGGCCATACCTGCGGCATATGGAAGTTCCCAGGCCAGGGGAATGTTTCTGTCCACATTTCGTTGTGACTCAAAGGGAGTTGATGATATAGGCCGCAAAAGACATTCCTCCCCAACATATTGGTATGACTGGGGTTTCCAAGATTAAAGTCACTTGTTTGGGTTAGGCTGAGGACTTTTAGAAGGTCCAGGCTCTTGGGGGATTGGGCACTGGCATTAAACCATCAACAACCATTGCTCCACTAACAGGGATTTGTTCTCTAGGTGAGTGGGAAGCTGCAGCTCTTGCGAAGGTGGCGGGAGAAAGCAGGCCTAAGCCAGGGTTCTCGGTAGGTGGTTGAAGGGGCGTCTGCTGGTCCCTGAACAAACACTGAGGGTGGGCTGAGCGAGGCTCAGGATGAGGCTCGGAATGGCACCTTGGGGATTTGCCTCTGTTGGGTTATTTGAATTTCTAGAATTCCTGCCTGTTCCCTGCTCCCAAGCCAGGTCAAGCTGGTCAGGCTCACGTCTTCCGTGGACCGTTCTGCACCTAATGGACTCCACCTCTTTGCACCTAATGCTGGTGAAAGCGGGCTCAGAAGCTGGGTGCAGGGCCCCAGGTTGACTGGATGGTGGTGGGGCGGGATGGGAATGGCGGTCAAGGCAACAGTCACGCCAGGTGAACAGCGACATCCCCGCCAGTAGGGCCCCGTCTCATAGGGAGTGAAAATTTAGGTGTATTTTGCTGATAAAATTTGACTTCGGGGGGCCCCAGCACTTTGGCAATAGTTAGTAATTTCATAAGGAATTAGTCCCATCTCCCTCTTCAACCTCCCTTTTACCCCCACTTACCATATGCAGCCCCTTCTGGGAGAGGCTCACAGCACAAACACGTGGGCTCTTTTCTGCCTCAGGCCCTTTGCACATGAGATTTCCCCAGAAAGCTCCTCTTCCTTTGGCTCTGCCCTTCATCCTCCAAAGAGCCATTCATAGCACCTCCTGGAAGAGTCCACCTCTGACCACCTCCTACTGCTCCTCCTCCTGCTCGCTCCCTTCCCAGTTCTTGTCAAGACCTGGAATCACAGTTGATTTACCTATTTCCCATCTCTCTGCACCCTGAGGAGCCCAGGAGGTCGCCATGGCTGCTAGGTTCCCAGTTGTTTGCCCTATGCCTGGCATCTGGAGTTGGTGACGACAGTTCAACATGGATGGGGCGGGCATGGCAGGATGGGCCCCATCCCCTGTCCTTTACATGTAGCTTTTCATTTTTCCCACAGTGTGAAGAGTTCTGCTGTGAAAGGGACAATGACACTGCCTTTGAAACAGCCGTGTCAAACACCGTTCTCATCACAGTTTTGTTCAAATTAGTAAAATTGTGTCATCTATTCAGTGATGAACTCCAGCTTCAAATTCGGCATGGACAGAAATAAAAATGACTGAACTTGTAGTCATCATTTGCATACTTTAGAGAGAATAGTTCTCCTTAGTCTAAAACTTTTAAATAACTGTTGAATTGCAAATAGCGTTATTTTGCCAATGGACCCTTTATCCTTCGCTCTCTTCAGAGCTGTGGGTTGCTAGGCAACTGAGAACCAGAGTCCTCTAAACTTGTTGTGTTATTATTGTCCAAGCATGGCCCCGGTGGACAGGAAAAAAATCAACAAGGATAAAAACATGCCCCAAATGATTATAATAATTCAGTGATTATCCCACTTGCATTCTAGAGAAGCACATTTATTCCAAACCATATGCTCAGTCTCTTTATTTTTTACTAGGTCATGGGAACAGCTTTTATCTAAATTATCTTTAACTTGCATTCTCATTATAATTCTTCAAAAAGTAAATTATTTTAAATTAGTTTCAGTTGGAAAATAGCCCACGCTGCTTTAATTTGTGATGAACTGTGGGCTCTAAGTAGGTCATAATCGTGAAGGCCAGATTTGATAGGAGCGTTTTTTTTTTCTCTTTTTTTTTTTGCAGATCCTGGCTGGCCCAGGAAAATTGGGTCAGGGTGCAGTATGCTGGAGAGTCATATCCCAGTGCAGCTTTCTCATTCTTTGGGAAACTTTGGGTAGTTTTCTCAAACCTGATCAGCCTTAGTGTTTTCATTTGTAGAATGGAGCAATAATAGCATCTCCCTTGAGGAGCTCCCATCATGACTCAGGGGTGATGAACCCAACTAGTGTCCATGAGGATGCACGTTTGATCCCTGGCTTCACTCGGTGGGTTAAGGACCCAGCATTTCTGTGAGCTGTGGTGTAGCCTGCAGACACGGCTTGGATCCTGAGTTGCTGTGGCTGTGGCGTATGCCAGCAGCTGTAGCTCCAATTCAACCCCTAGCCTGGGAACCTCCATATGCATCTCCCTTGAAGGCAAAGCTCTTGTGAAGGATGAGATCCGAGAAGTGCCATGTGGGCAGGTGTTGGAAGCTTCGTATATTGTGGCCAAATCTTTTATTTCATCCTAAGGATACTGGGGACATTTTGGAGAGTTTATAGAGACCCCTTGTCTTCCCTCCATCCTGCCACCCCCGACGGATGAACAGAGCCTCAGTTGGGTCTGGGGGGCTCAGGGACCATTACTGTGGGCATCTATTGTGGAGAAACAAATGGCCCCAAAATGTAGTAGCTTAAACCAACAACTGTGTTATTTATTTGTTCATGAACGTGTAATTCAGGCAGGGTATCAACTGGGCTTGGCTGGGCTGGATGAACCCCCTGCAGGGCCATGTGACTGGCATGAAAGTCTAGTTGGTTCTGGCTTTTTTTTTTTTTTGTCTTTTTAGGGCTATACCCGCATCATATGGGGGTTCCCAAGCTAGGAGTCGAATCAGAGCTGTAGCCTCTGGCCTACACACCACAGCCATAGCAATGCCAGATCTGAGCCACAGCTCACAGCAAAGCCAGATCCTTAGCCCATTGAGTAAGGCCAGGGAATGAACCCGTGCCCCCATGGATGCTAATCAGATTCGTTTCTGCTGAACCGTGATACGTACTCTGGTTCTGGCTTTTGGCTGGACGCTCCATGGGGCTGCAGCTAAGACCTCTGCTTCCATCCATGCGATTTCTCCGTGGCGCTAGATTGGGCTTCCCACAGCATAGCTGTCCCAGGCTAGTGGGACTTTTTACCTGGCAGCTGGCTTCCCCCTGGGGGAAAAAAAGCAGAAGCCTCCAAGGCTTCTTAAAGCCTAAGCCCAGGACCGGCACAGTGTCATTTCCACTGCAGGCTGTAGGTCAAGGCAGATCAGAGCTCCAGTCCAGCTTTAAGAGGTGGGGGTCCTGGAACCTGGAGGTGTGTTTCACTGACTGCCACCAAAGTAACAGCCCACTGAACCCATTCTGCACATTTCCAGAGTTCAGCCTCCGAGTCTCTGGGCTTTAAATGCCTTCTTTCCCCTCCTGGTGTGTATAGGTCTTGACAATCAAAAATCATACCTACAAGTTACAAAATGCCTCTGGCTGAGAGCCACTGATCATGTATATGTTGGAAGGGAGGTTGTGCAGGGTACTTAGCAGGGTGTCTGGCACAAGGTGAGTGCCCGCATATGCTTGTATCATCACCAGCACCACCACCCTCCTCTTCATCGTCGTGGCCACCATCACAAATTTAGCTTTTGTGGATTGACCCGATAACCCAATTACTTCCCTCCTCTCCCTTCCCTTCCCCCTTCCCTTCCCATCTTCGGGAAAATGTGCTTTGATTTCTAAGCAACCGACTTAACAAAATTCTAAGCACAACCAATTTGCAAACTGAGGAACGTGTTGGCTTCTTTCCCTTGTGCTCTCTTCGGCGTTTATAATTTATGGCTTCTGTAATTTCTTGGTGAATACTGGAGAACTATTAAAAGTAAGAGCTCTAGTTAGAGGGGAGGCAGCACAGTGTCAGGGTTAAGAACTAATTACTTAAGGTGGCGTGATCTTCAACAGATTACTAAACCTTTTGAGCCTCAGTTCCTGCATCCATAAAATGGGAGGATAGTGTAAGGTTTAAGTAAATTATATGTAACAACCACCAACTGGACCATCTAGCACATGGCAGGTATTCAGTTGATGAAGCTTTGTCATCAGTTTGGATATTTTTGTTGTTGCTGTTGTCTGTTTACCTATGGTAAGAGTCAAACTTTATGCTATTGCATCATACCATTTAGATGTTGAATAACTAGCTACCTCACAAAATAGGTTTACTTCTGTCATTTGTTTGGAAAATTGTTCCCCATCTTTTCATTTTTGTAGTTCAGTCTTATGGAAAGTGATTGCATTTGCAACCATTTTTCCGTCCTCGTTGGTAATCCAGTCTTGACCTTGCTGGTGTTAGTTGTCATCACTAACTCATTCCTTCTCTGTCCTACTTCACAATTTTGAGACGAAGTGACCGGTGTAACTTTTTCAAATGCCACTTGCTGATTATATTAGTAAGGAGAATTAAAAAATAAGATCAGTGACATCTTCATGAATTTTTTTTCTTTTAAATTAAATTTTATTGGGGGTACAGTTGATTTACAATGTTGTGTTAGCTTCGTTCAGGTGTATAGCAAAGTGAATAGGATATCTATGTAGCCATTCTTTTTCTGATTCTTTTCCCATATAGGATATTGCAGAATACTGAGTAGAGTTTAGAGTTCCCTGTGCTATACAGTAGGTCCTTGTTAGTTATCTATTTTATATGTAGTAGTGTGTATATGTTAACCCCAAACTCCAGATTTATTCCTTCTCCCCACATTTCCCTTTTGGTAACCATAAGTTTGATTTCAAGATCTGAGTCTTCTTCTGTTTTGTAAATAAATTCATTTATAACATTTAAAGTCAGATTCCACATATAAATGATGTCATATGATAAATGTCTTTGTCTGATTTACTTCACTTAGTATGATAATCTTTAGGTCCATCCATGTTGCTGTGAATGGCATGATTTCATTCTTTTATATGGCTGAGTGATATTCCATTGTGTATATATGCCATGTCTTCTTGATCCATTCATCTGTTGATGGACATTTAGATTCCTCCATGTCTTGGCTGTTGTAAATAGTGCTGCTATGAATATTAGGGTGCATGCGTCTTTTTGAATTACGGTCTTCTCCAAATATATGCTCAGGAGGGGGATTGTTGGATCGTGTGGTAGTTCTATATTTAGTTTTTTAAGGAACCTCCATACTTTTCTCCATAGTGGTTGTACCAGTTTACATTCCCACCAACAGTGCAGGAAGGTTCTTCATGAGTATTTTAATGACCTCAGTGAAATATTTGACTACAACTAGGTAAACTAACTTAGACAAATGAAAGTTGCCTTTAGTTATAGTAATTAGGAAATACTGAGTCTCATGCCGAGGTTCTGGAGGGCTAAATAAATGCTAACCAAAATTTAATTTAAAAATCCTGTGGGTAAGCTTTCTTAGGAAATTTCAGTCTATAGTCTGCTGAATTTTGTACTGGGTTGGGAGGGGGGTGTGGGACAAATTCATGAACTAACCTTAAAATATGTTCTCACCTGTTCAAATGTCATTTTGTTTCTAAACGCAGGGTAGCCTTCAGCCGTGGCCTTTAGATGTGCAATTCTTGGAACCCTTTCCTCCCTTCTCGTGCACCCTCTCCCCATCTCTCGTCTTACTTAACGATTTGAATCTGAATTTTTATTTCCCTTTGACATGATTCTCTGCAGAATATATGCAGAGCATCTGGCAGTCTATCGTGCCTGTTTCCAATTTCTTGAAATGACATTTACTAAACTAAAAAAATATATAATTGCATTTTTATAATTATAAGTGTATTACATGATGCACGATATTTAATGGAAGGTGTAATATTACACAACCATTTAATGAACTCTACTGAATTTGAATGAGGAATGGGGTCAGGGTTCACAAATTTTGAAAGAATAATGCTTCTGGGGGGAACTTTTCGAATCTTTTCTTGTTCCTCTTGAGTGGTGTTGCAAGGCTCCCCCAGGACCCAGGACTGAGATTCCTCAGGACCCAGAAACTGAACTTCCCAAAGACCCAGGAACTGAGTTTCCTAGGACTTAGGAACTGACGGGGGGTAACCCTATGAAGGACGTAGGACTTACTTAAAAAATGACTGAAAAACATTGATGGTGTGTTTTTTGGTGTTACAGATGACTAGGAAGGAATTTACTGTAAATCGTGTATTTTCTAGGATACGTAATTTTGTGAGTTTGGATGCTTTTCTCTACGAGGGACCACACTCCTCTTTCTAGAACATAACTGATTTAAAGGAGTAACACCAGGGTGGATAAAGGGTGGCCCTGACCTGTCATTTTATCCCTCACAGCGGTTCTTCTCTGGGTATTATTTTTACCAGCTGCATCCAGGGTATTACTATGTTATTATGGTGCCAGGGATGGGATATCTAGGATCTGTGACTTATGTTAGAACCTGGGTGTGGACTTTTGTTTCTCAAGCATTTGTATCCTTGTGTGGGTCCGTCGCCCCTTACAGTTTTATCAGTGATTTTCCGGAGCCAGCTTGTACCAGTCTGTGGGAGCTGATTGCCACGTTTTCAAGTCACTTGATGTCATGCTGGCAGTTTGAAATCAGCCGTGGTGGGACTGTTTGCACCACAGAAATTAGCAGAGGCTTCACATCAGAGTTCCTTCCTTCCAGAGAGCTGCTTGTTAAATTGTCATCGGCACATCACTAATTATATCTCTCCTTTGGGGACCCTGTCCTATTGTGGTGTAATGTTTTCTTCAGATCCATGGTAACTACCTGTCCTCCCTACTCTCACCCCTGTCAAAGCTGGCCTCTTCACGAAGGCAGTCTCCATCAGTATTTCCTTAGCTACTCCACGGTGCCCAGGCACACAGTAGGTTTAAAGGATATTCATTGGCTGAGTATACCGTGCTCTGTTCTCTGCACGTTCTCCAACTTGGACACTTGTCAGAAAAGGAATTCATTTGGCCACTGCCCTCAAGAGAAACAATCTTGCTGAGAAAGAAAGGCTATATGAAAAGTTAATCATTCATTTTGTCAAACAATTTAAAAAATAAATGGGCCCTTTAATGAATTTGGCAGCCACAGCTCCTTCTGTCATGCCTTGATAGAAGGGCAGGGAGAACTTGCTGGTTTGCCTTTGGTGGGAAGCCACATGCTTTAGTCTGGCTGGCACTCGGTGCTGGGACCAACTTGCCAGCCCATCAGATCCTGCCCTAGTACGATACCTGAGCTTCTGAGGAAGGGCCAAAGGAGCAACTACGTGGGCATCTGGGCGGCATCGGTTCTTCTCTGGTTATTGCTAATGACCAGTTGCATCCAGTTTGCTGGGCATGAACAGGGGACTCAACCAGCAAGAGTGAGATCCGTGGACCATTTAACACAAGAGTTGGGCAGTGGGGCTCCCAAGGATGCACCACAGGAGGGATGCTTTCTTTCCTGGCTCAGAGATGAGATCTTTCTAAGGAGCCATCATATTAATGAATATTAACACATCAGTAGTGGCATATTAATGTGCCTACCCCTTTTTCTCTTACATACCTCGGACCGTATCTTGAGACAAATGAATTTCATATTACTATTATTCTCCGTGAACACTGGGCTTCCTTTTATTTGTCTTTTACTTTAAGGTGTAGAGTGCGCTTGCCCCCGTATTCTGTGTTTTAGGATATGGTGAAGGAATCCAGGATCATTCATGATTGTGTACTTCATGATTGTAGAGGTTTAAATCAGATGCCTTCTGATTCTTTGCAGTTGGAGGAGACCTAACTTTTACAGTCTTTATTTCCCAAATGAGTCAGATTGCTTTCACTGCATATGATTATATGCAATTGCGCACCAAGACCCTCTGGAGTGAAAATGAGTCTGGAGTGAATACGTTCTGTGAGAGGGCCTGGGCCAACCATGCTCCTGAAGAATGTTGGAAATCTGGGCCTCAAGTTTGATGTCAAAGATGATGGGACAGGCGACCAGCACCCTCATTTGCTATGTAATGGAGCTCAGTTTCGAGTTAATGGCAGGTGGGCCAGCAAATGCAGAAGAGTCAAGAGTAAAGGTGAAGTCAGAACTTCAGAATGTGATCCAAACCAGATGGACCAGTAGACAGATAGAGTGAGGCAGCAGTGGGTTTTGTGGACCATGACCTTTCTGCTGAGATGACCATCTGGTCAATAAGGTGCAGTGGATGAAGTGCCCCTCGCTCCTGAGATGACTGTTTTTAACTGTCAGACTCTGTGCCAAGAGGGGCTATATAGCTAGTGACTGAGATTTTATTTTCAATCTTAAAAAAAAAAAGGTGGACTAGGCTAGGATCAGTAGAGAGAGATGTTCCAGGGAGAAAGTTAGCCCTGGTGAACTTAAAGCTCAGTGAAGTTCTTTTATAATCATATTTTCATATTAAATATATGTTTAAGAATAGCCTTCAGTCCATTTTACAACTACTCACTCCTTCTCCCCTTATGTAAACCTTACCGTTTAGGCAAAACGTGAAGATGAATTCTTGGACTGTCTAAAGGAGAAATAATGGTTAAAGGTGATTTTGATCCTAAGGATTATAGTAAATTTGCCTCTCCTTTCTCCTCTAGCATTTCTGTTCAGGAATAAACTCAGGCAGGCTCTTTGTACCTGGTGGGCAGATAAGCAATATAACCAGTGTCCCCAGGACTGCTGGGGGGAGTCATGGGAGGGGCTATGTGGTGAATTTCCCTCATGAACGTGTGTGGCGTCAAGCTGAGATCCTCGCAGGCTGTGAAGGAGCCTTAGGGGGCCTGGAAGCCCTCACTGACTTGAGAACGTGTGCAGTGTGGCCTCCTGGTCCATGGGTCCATTTTGGAGGAGATGTAGGTGTGTTTCCGTATCGTTTGCCATGAACATTGTATGTCTTTCTAACTGTGTTGGTATCTTTCCGTCAGTCACTCCCATTTGGTCGTGACTTCCCCTCCCAGTGTAAATACAGAGCACCTGTGTGATGATGTGTGGCCCATGGGTGCTGAACTATGTTGACGTGCTTTTCTTCTAAGGCTCTACATTCTAGGGAGAAGGGGGTCATTGGTACCAAGGTGTCAGCTTGGTGTGAGATGGTGTGGAAAGTTGACAGAATTTGACATCTTGTGGTTGAAGAACGCTGGTCTAGCTTTTGCAGCACATGCCTGCTCATTGGTGCATCTTGAATGACCTGATTTCCTCAGCCTCATCTGCCAAATCTTTTCTATTGCCTCTACCTGACTTCTCCATCTTTTCAGGCACAGGACGATTTTTTTTTTTTTTTTTTTTGGCTGTGCCAGTGGAATACATAAATTCCTGGGCCAGAAGTTCCTGGGCCGGGAATTGAACAACCAGAGCTGCTGCAAGCCAGATTCTTAACCCATGGAACCACAGTGGGAACTCCAGTTCACTCACTTTATATGCAGCTAATTTCTATGTTAAAAATTTTTTTGTATAAGAAAGAGTCAGAAAATACAAGTTGGGGGCGATGTCTCCAGATGCAGTATTGCTTTCCCAAAGCATTAGTGATGTATGGGTTTTCTCCCAGCAACCTGGCCTGTTAGAATTACTTCAGAGTCCCATGGAGCCTCTAAAATCCCAGGCCAGTGAAATCTGAATCTTTCGAGTACGTTCTGGGCATCCTGGCGTGTGGCCAGAGATGAGCACCATGAGCCTGCCCTGATGCTCAAAGACTGACTCCCTACCAAGTCGTGAACAGTATTTTGCTTCTTAAATACTGGAACCAAGATCAAAACCAAAACGAGGAAACTTCGGTATGGGTACCACAGACTGGGTGGCTTCAGATAACACTTTGATAGTCTTATAGTTTTGGAGGCCAGAAATCTGAAGTCAGGTTGTTGGCAGTGTTGGGTCCTTACAAGGGCAGTTGGCGAGAATCCGTTCCCGACCTTCCCTCTAGCTTCTTTCGGGTGGGATGCCGCCCATCTTGGGCCTGTCTTTGCTTGTAGATGCATTGCTACAATTCTGTGCCTTCACACGGCATTCTCCCTGTGTCTTTTCACACCACTGTCCCTCTGTGCATGGCTGATTCTGTGTCCAGTTTCCCTTTCATATGAGGACGTCAGTCATACTGGATTAGGACCCGCCCCAGAGAGCTCAGTTTAACTTAATTAACCCTGTCATGATCCTGTTCAATAAGGAACATTCTTAGGTTCTGGGGCCTAGGGCTCTGACATGTTGTTTGAGACATGATTATTATATGAGAGTCAGTTCAACTCATAACCCTTTCCGGATAATAGTAACATGAAGGTTAAAGGAACTCTTTGGAATATTTCCGTTATGTGATGGAAGGAATCTGGGAGCAATGGGAAAGATACGGGGAAAGATGAAGGGACCACGGTTTTTAGGAAAACCATTTTAGAGGAGTGAATGGCTGTCACTGGTGTTGGATGACATGTGCCTGCAACTTGGTCATCGCCATGCATGGTTTTGGATGAAGACTTCTGGCATGTGTGGTTTTGGACGAGGACTTCTGGCATCCCTGAGTTTTCACATACGCCATTTTGTGTGCAAAGCTGATTATGAGGCTGTTCGAAACTCAGCTTCTAGACGGACCTGAGAACAAGAGTAAAGACAAGCGCAGCTGGTGCCTTGTCAGGACCTTCTCAGTGAAGGCTGCTATCCCCTGAGCCGAAAGCAGCAAAGGAGGGCAGCAGCACTTGGTCAAGTTGACCTTTAGAGTATAAACAAGGGTAAGGGAGTTCCCGATGTGGTGCGATGGGTTGAGAATCCTGCATTGTCTCCGGGGTGCCTTGAGTTTGATCCATGGCCTGCCATGGTGGATTAAGGATCCAGTATTGCCACAGCTGTGGTGTAGGTTGCAGCTGTGGCTTGGATTCTATTCCTGGCCCAGGAACTTTCATATACTATGGGCATGGCTAAAAAATATAAAACAAAATAAAATGAGGCTAAGTCCCCCACAAGCACCTGTAATGTTAAATACACAGCTGTTTTCCCTCAGTCAGGGAACAATCACAATGTGATCACTAACACCTAATTATCACTTTTTTTTTGGCCACACCCATGGTATGTTGAAGTTACTGGGCCAAGGATTGAACCTGTACACAGCAGCGACCGGAGCTGCTGCAGTGACAGTGCTGGATCCTTAACCCACTGCACCAGAACTCCCCTAGTTATCACTTTAATCCTTCCAAAGTTTATAAGATGTTGATAGCGTGAAAGTTGGCTTCTCACCCCCCCACACACAAAAGTTCAACTTGGTCTTTAATCTTTGTATTGAAGGACATACCACTTTGAAACATCAGACCCCGGAGTTCCCATCGTGGCTCAGTGGTTAACGAATTCGACTAGGAACCATGAGGTTGCGGGTTCGATCCCTGGCCTCGCTCAGTGGGTTAAGGATCCGGCGTTGCCGTGAGCTGTGGTGTAGGTTGCAGACACGGCTCGGATCCCGCGTTGCTGTGGCTGTAGCGAAGGCCGGTGGCCACAGCTCCTGTTAGACCCCTAGCCTGGGAACCTCCATATGCCGCAGGTGCGGCCCTAGATAAGGCAAAAAGCAAACAACAACAACAACAACAACAACAACAACAAAAAAAGCCATCCTTGAAGTTAATCAGTTTAATAAACATAGCATAATTTGTTTAAAAAAAAAAAAAAAAAGAAACATCAGACCCCAAAGAACCTTTTTTGGGGGAATATTATAGCCAATGTAGGTAAAAAAAAATCATTTCAATCACTCATCTACTGTATTTATGAAAAGAAGAGTCTCTGCTTTTCCAACATAGCTGTCTATGCTGTGGGGGACCCTACCTGATTTCTGTTCCCTCCCTCTTTCAGGTCTGCTTTTCTGTGTTCTGTATAAAATGAGAGTCAGCTGCCAAGGGGGAGAGGGGAGGAGAGGGATGGACTGGGAGTTTGGGGTTGGTGGGTGCAAGCTGTTGCACTGGAATGGATAGGCAATGGGATCCTGCTGTGTAGCACAGGGAACTATATCCAGTCACTTGTGATGGATGGAACATGACGGAGGATAATGTGAGAAAAAGAATATATGTATATGTGTAACTGGGTCACTTTGCTGTATAGCAGAAATTGACAAAACATTGTAAATCAACTATAATTAAAAAAATAACCAGTTAAAGAAATTAAAAAAAAAATGAGAGTCAAGGGAGGGATTTGGAGCCTTAAAGAAAAAGCCCTTGAAATCGATGATGAAGAGCGAACTTGAACTGACATCCCGCATCTCAGTTTTTCTCGTATGATATAGTTCATGTTAGGCAAGGAAGACGTGAATGGAGAGTATTATGCTGGGTGGAGGTGCAAGTCCCTGTCTGCTAGTGGAGAAGTTCTCTTTAGCCTGGGGAGGCAGAAGGAAACATTTCAAACGTGAAGGAGACCCAAGAAGGGACGCGGTGCCAGCGTCATCCCAGAGGGCAGAAGTCCAACAAGAGCAGAGGCTGGTATTTCAAAGTCATGATGAGATGGATAGGATGGTGAATCTGGAGAGAAGATGAAAATGATGGCCTTTCAGAGGGAGGTGAGGAAGAAGAAATCCCAAATCTGAGAGGAAGGGGTGGAGGGAAGAACAAGAATCTGCAGGTAACACCAGACAGGAAGTGGGCCAGTGCTGAGGTCTCGACACAGGAAATCATGCTCAAGGAAAGGGGACATGACAGTCATCCCTGTGGATCCTCCTGCATCAAAGAGCAGGTGTATCTGCAGCCTGTAAGTGATTGTGAACCAGGCACCCAGCACTGGATTGGGGGTGAGGGGAGTGTGTGATGTGTCCTCCCCATTATGTACAGCTCTATGAGTATTTATTTATTTATTTATTTATTTATTTATTTATTTATTTTTAATTTTTAGGGTTGCACCCGTGGCATATAGAGGTTCCCAGGCTAGGGGTCTAATAGGAGCTACAGCTGCTGCCCTATGCCACAGCCACAGTAACGCAGGATCTGAGCCGCATCTGTGACCTACACCACAGCTCATGGCAATGCTGGATCCTTAACCTACTAAGCGAGGCCAGGGATTGAACCTGCAACCTCATGGTTCCTACTTGGATTCATTTCCGCTGCACCACGATGGGAACTCCTATTCTTTTTTAAAATATTATAGTTGATTTCAATGTTATGCCAATTTCTGCTGTACAGCAAAGTGACCCAGTCATATGTGTAGATACACATATGTTCCCTTTCTTATGTTATCTTCTACCATGGTCTATTCCAAGAGACTGGACATAGCGCATTCTTAAAATGGAGGGGGCAACATTTCTGCATGGGAATTTCAAGTCACCCTGGCAGTGACTTTTGTAAAAACAACAACAACAACAAAACAAGCAGATCCAATCTATTCCTGCCCCAGCTCCAGCCTCAGGTGGTCCTATCTGCAGATATCCCCTGGTTCCTCATTAATCAGGCATGAAGGTGACTTGGAAGTCTTTTGGGGGGCCATCTCAGGATTCTTCTTGGGAGATAAATGTCTGTAAGTCCTGTGCAAAAACATCTGTCATTCAGCTTTTATTTTTTAGGGAGGAGAACTTCGTTGAAGGGGTTTAACACAGGGATGGGACGGTGACCTAAAAGAACAGTCCTTTATTGGAGCAAACATGAGTAGCATGTAAATGTAGGATCATGTAAATGTAGGATTTTTTTAAAAATTTAATTTAATTAAAACTTTTTTTCCCATTACTTAATGAATTTTATTACAATTATAGGTGTACAATTGAGTTGTGATGATTTTTGTAAATGTAGGATTGAAAGACTGAACACAACAATACATCAAAAGGGAGTTCCCATCGTGGCTCAGTGGTTAACAAATCCGACTAGGAACCATCAGGTTGCGGGTTCAATCCCTGGCCTCGCTCAGTGGGTTAAGGATCCGGTGTTGCTGTCAGCTGTGGTGTAGGTTGCATACGCGGCTTGGATCCCACGTTGCTGTGGCTGTGGCGAAGGCCGGCAGCTACAGCTCCTGTTAGACCCCTAGCCTGGGAACCTCCATATGCCACGGGTGCAGCCCTAGATAAGGCAAAAAGACAAACCCCCCCCCACACACAAAAAGCAATACATCAAAAGGATTAGACACTGTGGTCAAGTGGAATTTATCCCAGGGATGCAAGGATTTTTCAGTATCTGAAAATAAATCAATGTTATACTCCATATCAACAAACTGAAGAATAAAAACCATATACATGGTCATCTCAGTAGCTGCTGAAAAAACTTTTGACAAAAGTCAACACCGATATATGATTAAAAACTATCCAGAAAGTGTGCGTACAGGAAACCTACCTCAACATAATAAAGGCCATGTGTGACAAAGCTGCAGCTAACATCATTCTCAATGATGGAAAGCTGAAAACATTTCCTCTAAGATCAGGAACAAGACAAGAATGTCCACTCACCATTTTTGGGAGTTCCCATTGTGGCTTAGCAGATTAAAAACCTGACATACTGTCTGTGAGGATTTGGGTTCAATCCCTGGCTCCACTCAGTGAGTTAAGAATCTGCTCTTGCCTCAAGCTGTGGTGTAGGTTGCAGATGTGGCTCAAGCTGCCTCAGCTGCAGCTTCAGTTCGACCCCTGACCCAGGAGCTTCCATATGATTCAGGTGCAACCATGAAAAGAAAAAAAGCACGCCCCCAAAAAGCCCCCAATACTCTGAACACTTTTGTTCAACATGGTTTTGGAAGGCCTAGCCACAGCAATTAGAGAAGAAAAAAAAAATAAAAGAAAGTATGAGTATCAGATCATTCAGCATGTATACTCACATGACTATTTTTTTCGTGTTCATTTCACCTTTTTAAACGATCATGTACTAAATGTCAGACATATTTTCAGAAGCATTTCATCTTCACAACAACCTTTTGCAACCGTTGGAAAGACTGTGGTTCAGAAAGATGTGGGGCTTGCCTGGGGTCTCACAGCAGGTGCAATTGAGCGATGGGGCTGAAACCTGGACCTTCTTCGAGCAGGGTCAAAGCTCACCATCGTTCACACCTTAGTCAGCTCTCGCAAGTCATCAAGGGCACTGGATTTTGAGGTCACCTCTGTGAAGGTACCAGGAAGTGTGGGAGGTTGGGATTCACATCAGCAGCGGCACTGCTGGAAGAGGACTGTGGCTTCCTTCACTTTATATCTCTCCTGAGACCTCCCTGAAATCCCAGCGGACAGCCCTGGAAGTCACGGCTCCTGGAGACCTGCTGTTTTGGCCCTTCCTGGAAGATGGGGTTCATGGCTCCCCAACATGCCTGGACCTCACTGGTCAGTTTGCAGGCTGCGCACAGGCCCTGGGAACTTGTCAGGCCTGAAGGAGCCGGGCCTGGTTCCCCGACTCCAGCCATGCCACCCTCACCCCAGGCGATGCTCTAAAAGAGCAAAGAGGAGACACAGATGGAGCAGTGACCAAAACGGGGACTGTCGGTCATTTCCTCTTTGACGTATGAGCTGCAATGGCTGAGGCGGATCTCAAGGGCCATCCCTTTGGGCAGATAATAAGATTGCTTTCCAGTGATTAGCCTGGAGGGACAGGCTGAGCAGTGAGAAATCAGAAGAGCCTGAGTCTTTTGTCTAGTTTTGCCCACGCTTTGTGCCACGTGCCACCTTTAAGTCTGGCTCTCTTCTGGGCAGTAATGAGGCATAAACTTGACAGCTCAAATAAGCTCCCTGTCCACAAGTGTTTTGAATGGAACCAAAGTGAATGCAGGCCAAGGATCAGGGCTGACAGTACCTGGTGGCAGGACTGTGGGTGTGGAGGGGGCAGGGATGGGGGATTGCCAAGAAAAGGGCAGACCGTGGAGCTGGGTACACTTCAGCTCATGCTGACATCAGCTATAGCCATTCAGAAGCTTCCCCCTATTGGTCCAGGCTCCTTCAATTTTTATTTGTCCTCATGGGAGGAAGGTGTTTTTGGTGGCCTCTGTTGTGTAGCATGGTGTCATCTCCAGTGTACATTCAAAGTCAGATTCGTTATTAGTGGGAATCCCTGGCTGCCCCCCCAACATGAACACCTCAGCTTCTGTGTCAAGCATCAACCATCCCCAGATAAGCTACCTGTGTTTTGAACAGTATAACAGGATCAGCACCTTCCAGTAGGGTGTGGTTTTTATTTATATAAAAGATGAGCTTTATGGTCAGGTAACAAATGCTGATGGCTGGTGAATATCCTTGACTTCTTAGTTTCCCTACCAGTGCCCTGTCACCTTCATGGTGACAAGAGAAGACAGACAGAAGTCACAGTTGGAAATCTGCATTAGGTCTCAGTGTTTTGGAAACAGACACTTCTGGTTGCTTGACAAATATTGGACAAATAAAACCCACTACAGCAGGAGTTCTCACTGTGATGTGGTGGGTTAAGAATCTGACTGCCGCAGCTCGGATGGCTGTGGAGGCTCAGGTTGGATCTGCAGCCTCGTGTGCAGGGGGTTAAGGATCCAGCATTGCAACAGCTGTGGCATAGGTCACAGCTTCAGCTCTGATTCCATCCCTGGCCTAGGAACTTCCATATGCTGTGGGTATGGCCACAAACAAACAAACAAAACCCTCAATACAAAAGATGGGCAGTAAGCTCCTTGAAAGCAGGGGTCCTCAAGAGCCCTCTCACCCCTGAATCTAGCTAGTGCTGTCGCTGTTAGTGCTCACAGTTATTTGTGGATAAATGAATGAATGGTGACAGTGACCTGATTAGTGCGTAACCCTAGTGAACAGCTCCCCAGGAGAGGAAAGTACGGGGGTGGAGGGATTTGTGCCACTCACCAGAACCCGAGCAGTGTTTCTGGACCAATCTAGGGTAACTTGGGGAACAGATGACCTTGTTGAGTTCGTGCACTTTGAGAATAATTTAATAAAAGAACTGTTCCCATGAGAGAGGGCAGGAGACAGCAGCGCCCCAGGAGATACTGCAGTTTCCCAGGGTGTCCCAGTGGCTGTGACAGTGCCTACTCCTATTGCCATAGGTCTGAGGGGTGTGGGACAGAGGAGCCGTTCTTGAACTTGGAGACCAAGGAGGTTGTGTGAGGGACCTTCAGGGAGGGCTGCATCCAGCCCCAAGTGAGCTGCATGGAGGAACTGGGGTGACAGACCGTCCCCCACCCCCACAGCCAGAGGCAGGGGAGTCTGCAGATGAGTCCATGCACCCAGCCCCTAGGGCTCAGAGCAGGAGGAAGCATGTTCCCGCACAGTCTGTCAGTTCCTGCACAGTTCAACTCTGTTGTTGGTGATGGATTTGAGCAGCTGGCATGTGGTGCCTGGTGTTGTGTGCCTGAACTCTGCCTGGCTTTCTCAGCTAATCAGTGATCAGTGTTCCCGAAAGATCCTCCTCCTCCTGAGGACAGCTCTGTGCATCTCCCCAGACATGGTGCCACTGGGTGAAGGAATACTTTGCAAATTGTTGATAGTGCTATGAGCTGGTCTTCTCCAAAAGGGGCTGCAACAATATTTCCAGTCCCATAGGCACTTCTAGAAACTTGCTACTCTTCCACTGAGGCATTACATCCATGTTTCTTCCCCTTAAACAGGTGGAAGCCTTGTGACAGCTTCTGTGAAGAGACTGTGGTAGCAGTGTCACGGCATGACTTCTTTTAGGTTGGAAGAGGTCATACAGCTTCCATCCCTTTCTCTCTCTCTATCTCTAATCTGCTCTCTCTCTCTCCACACCCTTAGAGCCCTCAACTTCCATCTAGGAAATCTGTCTCCTTCGAGGCTGCCAGGCTGGAGAGACCACACAGAAACAGAGAGAGATGTCCCAGCCAACAGCCCCCACGCCCCGCCCCCTGGCCCCAGACATGAGACTGAGTGACCCTGCCCGGAGACCAGCCCCAACTTTGATCTCTGATGCCAAGTGGACCAGAGATGGGCTGTTTCTGCTGAGCCCTACCCCAATGACTGATCTGCAGGCAAAATCAATGTAGCCACTTTTTTAATCCTCTAGGTTTTGACATGGTTTGTTACATACCAATAGATAGCAGTCAGAAAGAGTAGCCTAAGATAAGCTGCTCAGTTGAAGCTTTTAAACAATTTAAAATTTTTAAATTTTTTATTGAAGTATAGTAGATTTACAGTGTTAATTTCAGATATACAGCAAAGTGATTCAGTTATACATACATATGCATCTATTATTTTTCAGATTTTTTCAAAATATTGAATATAGTTCCCTGTGCTATACAGCAGGTCCTTGTAGATTATCTGTTTTATATGTAGTAGTGTGTATCTGCTAAGCCAAACTAAGCTTTCTCCTCCCCCTTACCCCTTTGGTAACCATACATTTGTTTTGTGTCTGTGGATCTATTTCTGTTTTGTATATGAATTCATTTGTATCTCCTCTTTTCCCCTTTGGTAACCATACATTTGTTTTCTGTTCTGTTTTGTATACAAGTTCATTTGTATCTTTTTAAAAAGTTCTATATAGGAGTTCCCTTCGTGGCTCAGTGGTTAACGAATCCGACTAAGAACCATGAGGTTGCGGGTTCGATCCCTGGCCTTGCTCAGTGGGTTAAGAATCCAGCGTTGCCGTGAGCTATGGTGTAGGTTGCACACGCGCCTTGGATCCCGCGTTGCTGTGGCTCTGGCGAAGGCCGGCAGCTACGGCTCCTGTTAGACCCTAGCCTGGGAACCTCCATATGCCGTGGGTGCGGCTCTACATAAAGGCAAAAAGACAAAAAAAAGTAATAATAAAAAGTTCCATATATAAGTGATACGTTATTTGTCTTTTTTTGTCTGGCTCATTTCACTTAGTATGGTAATCTTCGTGTCCATTCATGTTGCTGCAAATGGCATTATTTCATTCCTTTTTATGGCTGTTGGCTAAAGTTTTGATTTTCTTTTATCTCAGTGATACATTTCTGCAAATTTGTCCTACTTTTCTCCCCCAAACCAGAGAGCTTTGAAGTATAATAACAGCTGATGTTGAGTATGTCTGTGTGTCAGGCCCTGGATTCAGTGCTTTCCCTTTGTAACTCTATATGAATTCTCACAGCTCCATGAGGTCTCCTATTACTGCCCCCCCAAATAATAGAAAACAAGGAAACAGATATAGAGAAGAGGGTGGTTATTATCTACCCAGATCAAACCTAGCAACTTGACCCCAGAGCCCATCCATCTCTCACATGTAAAATCTTAAAAAGCAGAATTCTCTGTGAAGTCTGGAGACTGTAGCCATTCATTCAGTGGGTATTTATTGAGCACCAACAAGTTGCAGACAATATGCTTGGTGTTGGGAGGAGGGCCTTGAACAAAACAGACAAGATTCCTGCATTCTCAGAGCTTATATTCTAGTTCAGGGCAGATAGATAATAAACAAGTAAATAAGTGAGAAAGTAGCAGATAGAGAGAAGCTCAGTGTGGACAATGAGATGAGGTGACAACATAGAAGGTGACTGGTTGACTCCATTACATAGGAGACAGCATTTAACCTGAGAGGTGGATTTTAGGGATCCAGAGAGAGGAGATTTGGAAAGATTGCTTACAGCAGGAGGAACCTTCGGTGGCTCCTTCAGGTACTCAGAGGAAATCAAGCATGGCTGGAGCAATGTGGACTACAGGTGGATTTGAACCTGGAGCTTTTTTTTTAAAAAATCGAAGTATAGTTGATTTACGAGGTTATGTTAGTTTCTGCTGTGCAGCGAAGTGACTCACATACACTCTTTTTTGGTATTCTTTTCCATTATGGTTTTTCTTAGGACATCGGATATAGTCCAGTGCTATAAGTAGGACCTTGCTTATCCCCTTCATGTATAATAGCTTACATCTACTAACCTTAGCCTTCCAGTCCATCCCTGCTCCATCTGCCTCCCCTTGGCAACCACAAGTCTATTCTCTAAGTCTGTGAGTGTGTTTCTGCTTTGTAGATCGGTTCATTTGTGCCATATTTTAGATCCCACATGTAAGTGATGTCTTTGGTGTTTGTCTTTCTCTTTCTGACTTACTTCACTTAGTATGATAATGTCTGGTAACATCCATGTTGCTGCAAATGGCATTATTTCATTTTTAATGGCTAACTTGTATTCCATTGTATATATATGCTGCATCTTTCTTATCTATTCATCTGTTGATGGACATTTAGGTTGTTTGAGCCTCTTGATGAGTGATGGTTACATAGACACCAGTGGTAGTTTCATCTATTGGTTATTTTAAAAATTTTATGTACGCTTTTTTTGGTTTATGGTTTCCTTTGCTATGCAAAAGCTTTTAAATTTAATTAGGTCCCATTTAAATAACCATACATATGCAGTTCATTTTTGTTTTTATTTCCATTACTCTAGGAGACAGATCCAAAAAAACATTGCTGCGATTTATGTAAAAGAGTGTTCTGCCTATATTTTCCTCTAGGAGTTTTATAGTATTCAGTCTTATGTTTAGGTCTTCAATCTACTTTGAGTTTATTTTTGTATATGATGTTAGAGAATGTTCTAAGAAAGTGATACAAATTAACTTATTTACAAAACAGAAATAGACTCACAGACATAGAAAACAGACTTATGGGAATGGGGTTGGGAAGATAAACTAGGAATTTGGGATTAACATACACACCCTACTGTATATAAACTGGATAAGCAACAGGACCTACTGTAAAGCACAGGGAACTATATTTAATATCTTATAATAATCTATAATTGAAAAGACTGAAAAAGAGTATGCGTATATTATGTGTGTATATGTGTACACCTGAAACTATACTTTAATAAAAAATGGTCATCTATAGGTTATTGATCAATAATTTCACAGTAGCTTCAGCTAAAATGGCAGGGCGAGTGGATACAGGAACTGTGGATGCTGTCACATTGTGTCCTTCTTTTAATATTTTCAGTGTACGTTTATTTAGATTTTTCTTTTGTCTTTTTGTCATTTTAGGGCCGTACCAGCGGCATGTGGAGGTTCCCAGGCTAGGGGTCTAATCGGAGGTGTAGCTGCCGGCCTACGCCACAGCCACAGCAACGTGGGATCCGAGCCATGTCTACAGCCTACACCACAGCTCACAGCAACTCTGGATCGTTAACCCACTGAGCAAGGCCAGGGATCGAACCCACAACCTCATGGTTCTTAGATTCGTTAACCACTGAGCCACGACAGGAACTCCCTATTTTGATTTTTCTAATTATAAAAGTAACACATGCTTATTGTTAAAAAATTAGAAATATAGAAAAAGTATAAAAAAGAAAAATTCAGACCCAGGCAACCACTATTAACATTTCACACATTTTGCTGGTTTTTTTTACTGTGCCTTTTTTCACAGTTGCAATTACATGCAGGCTGTCCAATATAGTAGATAATAGCCACATACGTATGGTTATATAAATTAGTATTAAACTAGTTGTAAAAAAGATGAAAAAATTCAGTCCCTCAGTCACAGTAGCCAGCCTTCAAGTGTTCAGTAGCCACCTTGGCTGGTGGCTACCTTATGGATAGAGCGGAAGAAAATCTTTTTGTCATCACAGAAAGTCCTGTTGGACTTTCCTGTTATGCTAGACACAAGCCCACTTCCATGTTTTTAAATGTAAGAGTTTTTTTTCTTAGTGTGTTTAAGGATCCTAACAACTGCAGAATTGATGTTGCCTACTATTTGTCTGCATCTCCATGGCTCAGGCAATAACATCAGCTTCCCTTTATAAGGCTCCAGTTCCTTGGGGAACCGCATGGAAAAAATCTGTTTCATTCCTACAGTCAAACTCATCTGATGTATTGAATGCCCTAGGTATATTTTCCCAGGGGTGCAAACCAGCTTCTTCCCCAGAGTCTTTGTCCTTCGCTCCATGAGATGACGATGAACAGGCTTAGCTGGGTCACTCCCAGTATTGCCACATGCAGCCTCTAATGACATGAATCCCGAGGGCACGGGTGAAATCATGAGAAGACACATGATTATGGGGCCTGGGCCCTGTTGGAGACTTGGGGAGGGGCCTCCATGAGGAATTGGAGTCAGCTTCCTCTGCCTGAGCACCTGTCAGCCCTGTGCTGTGCCCACGAACCTGGCCTGATCTTGGAATGACCACAAATAACCACGACTGACTGATGCCTGGTGAGGATGGCGGCAACACCAATTCTAGAACTTTAAAGGTTTCCGCACGACCTAGGGTCTCCAGGGGCCCTTTCTCTACCAGAATCTGGCCCAGAAGCTTTGATCTGAAGGCAGACTGTTGAGGCAGCTCTCTGCAGCCTGAAAGAGGACTGGGGTGCTTGGGTGGTCACTGTTTTTCTGGAATGAGCATAGCCTGTGTCCCACTAGTCACTTAGTGGGGACGTTCTGCCTGCGTTTTATGGACAACACTTATCTTAGAAAAGGTTATGAGCCATCCACATTTCTTCCTTTTATGTCTCAGGATGGCCTTGTTTTGTACGTGTACCCCGCCTGGATCGAGATGTCCACGCTGCCCCTTCACCTCCTCTGCCACAAATGATGCATGGTCTCCCAGCAACAGTCTTCCCTCAGGCGAGTAAGAAGCAAATGAGGCTAAGGCCATGGGAGAGCATCCTGAGTCTACGTCACCCCATGAGGCGGCCTTTCAGAGGGGTGTCTGAGGCGGAGGCTGAGCCCATGGAGCAGCGGCAACACCCCTCACCCCGCAACCCCGATGGCTTCTCCTGCTTGAGAGCTTCATGCACATGGTCACGAGAGTGTGACCTCAAAATTCTCTCAATCCTGACTTGTGGTTGCCAAGCAGGAGGGGGAGGGAGAGGGGTGGACTGGGAATTTGGGGTTAGGAGATGCAAACAATTCATTTCCAATGGATAAGCAATGAGGTCCTGCTGTACAGCACAGGGAACTCTATCCAATCACTTGTGATTGAACATGATGGAAGATACCAGAAAAAATGTATATGTATGTATGACTGGGTACTTTGCTGCTCAGCAGATTGATAGAACATTGTAAATCAACTATACTTTAATAAAAAAAAAATTGGAGTTCCCGTCCTGGCTCAGTGGAAACAAATCTGACTAGTATCCATAACGATGCAGTTTTGATTCCTGGCCTTGCTCAGTGTTAAGGATTCAGCGTTGCCGTAAGCTGTGGTGTAGGCTGGCAGCTACAGCTTCAATTCGACGCCTAGCCTGGGAACTTCCATATGCCATGGGTGTGGTCCTAAAAAGATAAAGAAAGAGAGAGAGAGAAAGGAAGGAAGGGAGAGAGAGAGAGAAAGAAAGAAAGAAAAAAGAAAATAAAGAAAATAAAATAAGGCACATGTCTCCTTTGGAGGTCCCGTCATGGCTCAGTGGTTAACTAATCCGGCTAGGAACATGAGGTTGCGGGTTCGATCCCTGGCTTTCCTCAGTGGGTTAAGGATCTGGTGTTGTCGTGAGTTGTGGTGTAGGTCGCAGATGCCGCTCAGATCCCACGTTGCTGTGGCTGTGGTGTAGGCCGGCAGCTACCGCTCCGATTAGACCCCTAGCCTGGGAACCTCCATATGCTGCGGGTGTGGCCCTAGAAAAGACAAAAAGTTTTACAAAAAGACAAAAAAAAAAGTTTAAAAATTCTCTCAATTCTGCAAAATGTGAGCTGCCTGGATAAAGTAAGGGACAGTGTTTGGCACCGTTTGGGCCTCAAAGTTTCTCAGTGCTACGGCACGTGTCTTTTGTTAGTTACAGTCGGGCGTCAGGTCTGAGTTCAGGAACCCCAGAAGGTGTGGTTGCTGACATGGCATCTCCTATGGGCTGCTCAGGGGCCACATTTACACGTGGGTCTGTTCACACGCCTGAGGGGAGGCTGGGGCTTGTTGTTCCCGTGGCTCAGAGCAAATGACCACTCCTTGCTGTTGTCCAGGGCCGCCCACCCGCCTGGCCCCTGCTTCCTTCTTTGCCCCTCTGTCCTTTCTCCCTTTCCTCCCTCCTCCTTCTTCCTTGTTACATTAACATGTTCTCTTCTTTCTAATCATAAACTTAATATAATCACATTGCTGAAAAACTTTAAGCCATCTGGAAATATCTCAGCTTTCGCTTTAGCAACAACACCCTTGTCACAAAATGTACTAGGGGCGGAGTTAGAGTGACAGGCCTGGGGAATGCAGCCCTGAAACGGCTGTCAGGTATTGGGGTGTGTGTGGTGGTATAACTGTCCCAAATTGTGGAAGCATGAAAACAAAGAAACAATGAAGCAAAATACTAGTGGTGAACATCAACACCATCCCGGGCGGTTTATATAATCGTCATTAAAGCTGTCCATTTGCTCCCAGGAACTTTTATTTTTTTTATTTTTTCGTCTTTTTGCCTTTTTATGTAGAGCTGCACCCGCGTCATATGGAGGTTCCCAGGCTAGGGGTCTAACAGGAGCTGTAGCCGCTGACTTTCGCCACAGCCACAGCAACGCGGGATCCGAGCCGCGTCTGCAACCTTCACCACAGCTCACGGCAACGCCAGATCCTTAACCCACTGAGCAAGGCCAGGGATCGAACCTGCAACCTCATGGTTCTTAGTCAGATTCGTTGACCACTGAGCCACAAAGGGAACTCCCTCCCAGGAACTTTTAGATTCCAACCCTGTGCTCAGCATTCCCGAAGCCATTGGTTTGTCAGGAACCCTCTGCAGCTTCATACATTGCTTTCCTTTCCCACTTTTCTTTTTTGTCTTTTTCAGGCTGCACCCGCGGCATATGGAGGTTCCCAGGGTAGGGGTCAAATTGGATCTGTAGCTGCTGGTCTACACCATAGCCACAGCAACGCCGGATTCTTAACCCACTGAGCAAGGCCAGGGATCGAACCTGCATCCTCATGGATACTATTTGGGCTCATTAACCTCTGAGCCATGACGGGAACTCCCCTTTCCCACTTTTCTATGTGTGGCTTTGCAGAGTGGTCATGCTGAAATGATATCTTGGGCAAATGCATTTCCGCATCTGGATGGATAGTGCTGGACAGTCCTTTCAGTTAGTTACTTGGATGGAGGTTGTGTTGCCGGTGACTCCTGTGGGCCGCTCCAGATGCTGCAGTCCTGCTGAAATGAAATGCTGGACAGGAGCCATTATCTGGGCCATTTGTGACAGAGCAGATGTTTGGGTCATCCTGCCACTGAATCTTTTCCACGTCTTTGATTAGA
This sequence comes from Catagonus wagneri, assembly GCA_004024745.2. NCBI lineage: Eukaryota > Metazoa > Chordata > Mammalia > Artiodactyla > Tayassuidae > Catagonus > Catagonus wagneri. The sequence continues at coordinate 7,543,826 of PVHT021183553.1, forward strand.
GGACAAGGCTAATGGGCAGCTGAGTGCTTGTTTGAGCGTCAGACTTGATTCAGAGATATTTTGGAGACAGTCTTAGATTCCTCTTCTGGCTTTTCTGACGCCTCTCCCTGAGGCTGTCAGGTGGTGCTCCATTAAGGTGATGCTTCCATTTTCCTGCTTGAACAAAACATTTGTTGGCTTCGTCCTCAGAGGAATAGCATTTGGTCACTTGCTTTCAAGCTGCTTGCTGGTGGCGTCCACTCTGACTCACCTGCTCTCTCACCTCAGTTAGAAGTACTGATATTAGAGGGAGCTATTCCTGCACCAGACTGCAGAACCATACAGCTGTGCACCTGGTATTTTTCTAGCTCCCACTGGAATTGCATTAAGAGCATAAGGTTAACATTTTGCCCTCAGTTTTTATTGAGGGTCATGGTAAGAAACGGCGACCTGACTTTGTACTTTCTGTAGAACAGCTGTTGAGGATATTATCTATCATGTTAAACGTATGTAATATAATGATGGATATGGAAATTTCCTTTGAGTTTGGGGAAATTGTCTCTCTACTGATGAATCTGTATGGTTAAAGTCAGGTTAAAAACTACTTAGTGTATCAGGTTTCATCTTTGTCTTGGTTACCATGAAGCTCAGAGATACCTTTTTGTGCTCAGTTCTAGAACCTTTTCTAAGTTTAGTGCTTCTTCTTCTTCCTCTTTTTTTTTTTTTTTTTTTTGTTTTTGTTTTTGTTTTTAGGGCCACACCTGCAGCATGCGGAAGTTCCCAGGCTAGGGGTCCAATCAGGGCTGCAGCCGCCAGCCTACACCACTGCCACAGCAATGCCAGGTCTGGGTCGCGTTTGGGACCTACGCCACAGCTCACAGTAATGCAGGATCCTTAACCCACTGGTTGAGGCCAGGAATCGAATCTGTGTCCTCATGGATATTAGGTTGGTTCGTAACCTGCTGAGCTACAACAGGAACTCCTAAGTTTAGTTTTTTAAAAATATGATTCCCACCCTTCTTCCTCTTTATTTTTGTGTCTTATCTTTCGGTCACTGATAAAATATTTGGTTTGTTCTGTTGTAACTGTGCTTTTCATGATGAGCTATTTAAAAATGTTTTAGGAAATGGGAGTCGGAGAGGTATTGATGATTTGTTCTAGAGTTTCCCCAGTGGGTCGTGATTTGTGATGAGCGAGAGAGAAGGGGAGGTAGAAGAGGTGGAGTTCTGAGTGGGGAAGGGAGAGGATATCATATAACTAAGGACGTTATGAACCAAGGTCAGGGTGGAACTTGGGCAGGGGGTGGTGAGGTGAGCAGCTGGGCCATCCTGGAGAAAAGAGGATAGGAGACCCTTCTAAGGGGAGCTAGAGCAGGGTCTCATTGTCAGGGTTTGGAGGCCGAGTCCATTGAGGAGTAGGTTAGGTAGGCTCTGAGACATTTAGGAGTAGAGGTGGGATAAGGTAAAAGAGTGATGTAGAATATTTGTCTAAGTTCATAATGATTGGAATGGAGGTGAGACTGGCATGGAGAGATCAGCTAGTAGGAGATTACTGAGATACTCGATGAAGGCCTAGATTTGCAGAGATGGAGAAGGAAAGAACTCTGAGCTATGCTGTTTTTTTTTTTGATTTTTTTAGGGCCACACTTGAGGCATGTGAAGTTTTCCAGGTTAGGTGTTGAATCTGAGCTGTAGCCACCAGCCTACTCCACAGCCACAGCAACACCAGATCTAAGCCGCATCTGCGACCTACACTACAGCTCACAGCAGCACCCGGATCCTTAACCCACTGAGCGAGGCCAGGGATGGAACCTACGTTCTCATGGGTGTTAGATTCATTTCTGTTGAGCCATTATGGGAACTCCCTATGCTGTTTTTTTTTCTTTTTAAAGACTCAAAACGTTTTTGGCTCTCCAACCCTAGGTCAAAGAAGATTCCAGGGCTGACAGCATCAGACATTTCTATTAGGTCCTATTTTAGTTTGACTTCAAATTCAGCTCAGCCTTGCTCTGGTAAACTCTCTAGCACTGAATGGGGTGAAAATATTAGACACTGACATTTTGGCGTTCTTCAGGATGGCATTGTAACTATTTTAAGGTTGACATTTAATTATATGTTTAATATTTAAAATTATGCTCCGGATTATATATCCTCCCCATGTTCTATTTTCTAACACATGCTTTAGAGAAACACTTTAAAAACACTGGTGCTGTTGGCCGTTTTAAATCTCTGGTTTTGGCGGCTTGCCCATTTCCTCGGCTCTTTGTGGAGCTGTGGGGTGGCCAGCTCCATCCCCCATCTGCCTGGACCATTACTGGTGATGGGGATCAACCCTTGGAACAAGGACTGGCCTTCCTGGAATCCTCTGGCATTACAGTTTTTCTTTTGGATCCTTCTATAATGAGTGTCTTAAATCTGGCAAGATTTGCTGCTTTGAGTTCATTTTCTTACCTTGAGGACTTTTCATAGGACCTCCACTTGGGTCGTCTTGTGAGAATCAGATCTAGCTGGACAGCGGCCTGAGCTATTGTGCAGGAGGAAATTAGCTTTAATGAAGTTCGCATCACCCAAGGACATGTGACCTGCCAGGCTGGTTCTCAGGAGCTGTTCCACAATATAAGGGCCTGACCTGAAGCTGTTTGAGTGATTTCTGGGGGGTGGGGGTTGTTTTACTTCTTGTCCTGATAAAGGATTCTGAAGTTTATGCGGTGGAATAAGAAGTTCAAAATAACCTTTTTTTTTTTTTGGCACAGAGTTCAATTTTATTTTCTTTTTCATTTCTTTTTTTGTCTTTTTGCCTTATCTAGGGCCGCACCCACCGCATATGGAGGTTCCCAGGCTAGGGGTCTAACAGTAGCTGTAGCTGCCGGCCTTTGCCACAGCCACAGCAACGCGGGATCCGAGCCGCGTCTGCAACCTACACCACAGCTCACAGCAACGCCGGATCCTTAACCCACTGAGCAAGGCCAGGGATTGAACCCACAACCTCATGGTTCCTAGTCGGATTCATTAACCACTGAGCCACGATGGGAACTCCCTATTTTCTTTTTCATTTCTTTAGAAATATAGAAGCTGGTATGACAGAGTAAGACACCAGATGTCCTGACTCAGGCCCAGTGCCTTTTCATTGCATTGCTCTGTGGCCTGAGGCCAGAGTGCTCTGAAAGTGCCTTTCCTTCTACTTGGTAAAGGAATTCAGTGATCTTTGAAGAATGTCTTGTTTTCACTTTGGATGCCAACTTTATTTGAGGGAAGGCAGTGTGAAATAGACTTAGTGTGGGCATTGCGATCAATTCCTGGATTAAAAAAAATAAAAAATCATATATTTTTTAAGTTTTATTGAAATATAATTGATTTGCAAGGCTGGGATAATTTCTGCTGCACACCAAAGTGACCCAGTCACACACAGACACAGATCCATCCTCTCAGATGCTTTTCCCCCATAGATGATCACAGAAGACTGGGTAGAGTTCTCTGTGCTATACAGCACGTTCCCATTGGCCAATTATTCCATAAACCTCAGTGTGCATTTTTTTTTTTTTTTTTTTGGCCGTGACCACAGCCTGGAGAAGTTCTCAGGGCAGGGATCAAACCTGAGCCACAGTAGTGACAATGCTGGATACTTAACTACTAGGCCACCAGGGAACTCAGTTCCAAGATTCTTGATTTATCAGTTTAAAGTTGAATTATTGAGCTTCTTTGTCTTTCTCTTTGCTTGCCTGGGGACTGGGGATGAGCATAACGAATTGGTCTCCAGGGTCAGTTTTTTATGTTGCTTCTAGAGTGGGGCCCTACCCAGAGGACTCATTTATTGGCTCACTTCTTGGCCTTACCATTCCTTTTTCTTTAAGGGTCGCACCTGAAGCATATGGAAGTTCCTGGGCTAGGAGTCAAATCAGAGCTTCGGCTGCCAGCCTACGCCACTGCCACAGCAATGCAGGATCCGAGCCACATCTGTGACCTATGCCACAGCTTAAGGCAACGCCAGATCCTTAACCCACTGGGAGAGGCCAGGGATCAAACCCGCATCCTCATGGATACTAGTTGGGTTCTTAACCCATTGAGCCACAGTGGGAACTCCAGCCTTACCATTCTTAATACCCTGGATGGTGCTGCATCCTACCAGCATATGCAGAATGGCTCTCAGTGAAACCTCTGTTTATTTTCATGATTCCTCTTTGACTGCTGAAGTTGGGAAAATTGCTTACTTAAAGTACACTTTGGGAGGAAATTCCTATTCAGTCTGGAATAAGTCAGTATTGAATAGAAATCTTTGCAATTGAAAAAAGACAAGTGCATGCTATTTTACAAATCCCCTCAAAATCGATGCAAGGCAAGATGAGACGTGAGTAGGGGGAATGAAGCAATTACTGGTACAATGTCAGTTAACGTCAAGGACTTTTTTCAATGTCAGAATAGTCTTGAATGTAGCGGTCAGAAATGGAGGTATCTTTATCAGTCCCAGAAATCCGATGGAATCTCTAGGTAATTTATTCTTCGAGATTACTTTGTAGCTGAAGCTGTGTTTCAAACAGACAGTAGTTACCAACCCCCCATCCCCACCTGTGCCACACGCAAACTTCAAGATGGATCCACTGTGGAGCTCAGGTAGCTGTGAATGGAAGGTGATCAGCATGTCATGCCAAAGAAATGTTGCCCACCTGCTTTTCTACTTCCTGTAACCCACAGGGAAAAATTAAAAACCCAGCTGTACCCCCTGGCGTGCCACCGCTCTTCTTAAATCTTCACTCTTCTTTACAGTGAACGACTCATGACACATTTTCATTTAATCTCCTGGATGTGAAAGATGCTAGGTGACAATGGAGATGCAAACAGATGGCATGTCTGCTTTGCACAGTACAAGTGTGATTTCATCTTATTGGTATTACTTCAACATTTTTAAATATAAAAATGCGACTGAAAGTTGAAATGTCTTTGAGCAATGGATGCTTGAGTTTGTACCCATTTAGGTTGTCTGTGCAGGGTCCAAGTATGTCAAATTATAATTCTCCCAAGAAGGCAACATGCAAACCATTTCATTTAGATAAATGATGCCTGCTTTGGTCATGTACTCAGGAAGTGAATGCCGTGACAGGTCCTGGGGTTGAATCAGGTAACAGAAAACAACTGACTTTGGAAGGATAATGAGTGTGTTTGCTTTCAGCATGACGTGAAAACTGTTTTGATTGACTTGCAATGTAAAATGATACTTTAATGGGGACGAAGCTTGTGCTCGCAAAAATCCCAAATCGATTACATTCTCCACTGCACTTCCTCTTGCGGTGGGCCAAAGAAAGAGCTGAGAATTAAACTACAGTGGATTTTTTCCATGATCAAAGCTAAATATTCTGATGAGGAAAAGAGCAATGGAAGGTTGCTTTCAGTTCAGTTCAACTGATCCATCCTCTGCTTGGAGCAATGCACTGAGGAGGGCCAGTAGTGGAGTGTTTCTCAGAGGAGGGCCAGTAGCACAGAGTCTTAGAATTGGAGCATATTTTAGTCATTGTCTGGTCCAGCCCTGCAGGATAATAAACTAAGGTCCAGAAGAGGCAGAAAGATATCAAGATCATAGCAGGAGTCAACTGCAGAGACAGTCCAACTTTCTTTGCTTTTTACTTCTCCAGCCATATCTGCAGCATATGGAAGTTCCTGGGGCTAGGGACTGAATCTGAGCCATAGCTGCAACCTACCTACAGCTACAGCAATGTCGGATCCTGAACCCACTGGGCCAGGCAGGGAATCTAACCAGCAACATCGCAGACAGGATGGATCTTTACTCCACCGAAAGCTTGGTTACTCAGTGACTGGTTTGCTTCAGCTTTGTTGACCTGATGAATCCGACGTGTCTATTCTGGTCAGCAGAGGCCAGAGAGAGGAGTTTTGCCCTTGGCTTTTCAGGAGGCAGGGCTGGTTCTGGACTATGAGGAAACCCTAGGTTGGAGGTCGTGAGGTTGGAGAGGAGGAGAAATGAGTGTTTGCTTCCGTCCTAGAGTCCATGCATGTAGTGTGAGCGCGTGGCCTTTGGAGCCAGACCTCCTGGTTCCGTGTCTTGGCTCTGCCACTTACTAGTTGCGTGACCTTGAGCAAGTTATTTTGCCTCTTTATGCTTTAGTTTCCTGATCTGTAAAATGGGAGCAACATTATTAGTGATCTGCTACTTATAAAACCCTTAGAACAGTGGCTGGCAGATAACCGTTCTCCATTAGAGTCACTTACTCTTCTCCTTGGGCTTATCTTTGTCTGTCAAGACGTGTGCGCTCTTGGATGATGTTGCTCCAGGTCTCAGAGTCGGTGAACTAAGTATAGCTTGCATCTCCTGCGGGCGAAGCGGCCTTGAACGTCTTTATTGTGCTGACTCTGTAAGTTCTGCCCTAGTTTCTCTGATGACATTGTGCTCTTCTCTACCCAATGAGATTATCGATTTTCTTTGTCAACCTAGCAACTTCAGGGAATAGTACAGTCTTGCAAAATTGTCACAAATATGACTAAATTTGGTGCTCTAGATTATTCCAAGTCTTTGGCCGTAACTATATGATGCTAAGCCAAATGTTAATTGAATTAAAAAAGCAGGCAAACAAATTATTGGATGTCACGGACAAGAAAAGCCAGGGTTTTTCGCTTTCTAGATCTTGGATACTGCACCCTGAGGATGCAGCTGTGGAGTTTCAGTTTTCTCTTGATTGAATCCCAGTGAATCCTGACACCAATAAAGCATTCGGTTGGATGTCATTTCTTCCATTTTCATCAAGGGGGTGATGACATCACTATGGAGTGATGGCATCTGCATGTTCCACCTGAACTTTTTTTTTTTTTTTTTTGCTTTTTAGGGCCACACCTGTGGCATACAGAGGTTCCCAGGCAAGGTGTCCATTCAGAGCTACGGCTGCCTGTCTACACCACAGCCACAGCAACGCCAGATCCTTAACCCACTGAGCGGTGACAGGGATCAAACCCGCAACCTCATGGTTCCAAGTTGGATTCATTTCTGCTGTGCCACAATGGGAATTTCCACATGAACATTTAATTAAAAAACAGGTTTGCGCTCTTGTGGTCTGATGTTAGTTGCTTTGATTTTGAGGTGAATTTTGGTAGATTTGACTTTTATGCCACATTACAGATCACATATTTGCTTGTTTTATTTAAATTTTTTTTTAAATTACAGCTGACCTTTTTTATCTGCTTGTTTTCTGAACATTTGGTGTCTTTTCATGAATGTCTTTGTGACATCTTCCCCCTTTTGTCTCTTGGATATTTTATGTTTGACTGAGGACTGTCATCTAGGTTATCTTTCTTTGGGGAAGGTCATAAAGAACTTAATGCTGAATAACCACTTAAAATCAGATCTCATTTTCTGTCCTTGATAGTTCATAATCTTGAAACTTTAGGGTCAGTGTGTGATGGCTCTTGGGTTCCATGGAAATCCTCAGCAATACTACCCTGCTGCAGTGAACGCTGTGCACAGTGACCCGTTTATTTCCAGGCTGATATACAGGAGATTTGGGGAGGCAGTTTTCCATTTTGTACCTGGCTATAAAATCTAGGTAACTTTGGATATGTGCAATTGTAACTATTATTCATAGCCACCATCATAGTCATCATGGTGTCTTTAGCATGAGTAAAGGACTTCGTTTCATTCTTTCAAGAAATATTTACTTAGGATTCATCAATAAACACAGCATATAAAAGTCCCTTCCTTGATGAAACTGGCATTCGAGCAGGGGTGGGGGATTCGGGTGGGGAAGAGGTTATGAGTTGGAGAAAAGCAGAAACAGAATTGTTAGGGTTTCTAGCAGCATCCCCATGCTAGCTTGTTATTTATTTTCTCTTAAGTTATTTTTATTTCACATAGTGATCTTTCTTCTGATGGGCTGTAGTCATCTACAAATTCCACACAAGCAGCTTTAAGACATAGCTTCCTCTTTGAGACTAAGTTTCTGGAAATTGCTGAGTGCAGGTGTAGAGGTTTCCTAGGTCAAGGCTAGTGGATTTGCCACCCTCTGCACCCACCCCCAACTAGTTAGAGGGGGAACCAACCACCATGTTTTAACTTTTTGCTAATCATTCTGGGGCAGAAATGTTGTTGAAGGAGGTCACTGAGAGCAGGTAACTGCTGGTTGACCAGCAAGCTGGACCTGGGTATTCAGAACGCCCCCCCCCCCGCCCCCGGAATACTCATTCTGCCCACTGTTCCCACAGCAGGAGCTGTTCTAAGGACACAGCCTTGAGAAGGTAAGGTGTTGTTGAGACCATCTGGACGCAATATATAACCCAGTCCTTTTAAGACTTCTGTATAAACTCTTAGGATTCTGGCAGTGGGTACATCCGCCCAAGGTGAGCCTCATATGTGAGTTCCCTCGCTTATTAAACCTACCACCTACGAAGCTGAAGCAGCCTGCCTCTCTCTTGGGTCTCTCCTTGCCCTCCATGTATGGGAGCCAGTTTGTGAACCAACATACGTGCGTGAATTCATTAGTATCACAGGTAGCAGTTGTGTCACCGGTTAGGCTAACATGATGATACTGTGTTCTGCCCACCTTTGTATGTTATGGGGCCACTTTTCCACCAGGCTTGGGGAACAGAATCTTAGAAAAAGTCATATAGGGGAGTTCCCGTCATGGCGCAGCAGAAACGAATCTGACTAGGAATCATGAGGTTGCAGGTTCGATCCCTGCCCATGCTCAGTGGGTTAAGGATCCGGCATTGCCATGAGCTGTGGTGTAGGTCGCAGATGCAGCTTGGATCCTGCGTTGCTGTGACTGTGGCGTAGGCCAGTGGCTACAACTCCGATTAGACCCCTAGCCTGGGAACCTCCACATGCTGCAGCTATGGCCCTAAAACGACAAAAGGCAAAAAAAAAAACAAAAAACCACAAAGTCATATAGTTGATAGATGTCAAATTCTCCGTCACTATGGAGCACATGTGTAGTCCATTAAAATAAGTCATGAAAGAATATCAGCTATTCTGGAGTTCCTGCTGTGGCTCAGTAGGTTAAGAATATCACTGGCCTGGGATCTTTCATATGCTGCAGGTAGAGCCGTGAAAAAAAAAAGTCAGCTATAAGATGGGTCACAGCATAGCCCAATGACTTTGAGTTCTGCCTCTTTGTGTCTATACCTAAGGCATGAGCACAAGCGTAATAAATGTGGTAAGATGCAGGTGTAATATAATAATTACATTAATATTATATAATATGTGATATATACATAATATAATAATGTATGTCATATATAATATATGACATATACAGTAACATATAAGACAGGTTGCCCTTGTGAAAATAGTAAAATTTCAGCTCTGGAGGGACTGTAGAGATTCTTTAGATCTGTTGTTCTTAACCTGAGATCTGTGACCCCTTTTGAATTGATCATAAACTTCACTGTTTGTGTGGAGCTGATCCATAGCTTAAAACAGACTCTCAACATAACTGTTTAAGGCATGCTCCTTGAGAAGCTCCTGTTGTGGCTCAGCAGAAACAACCCAACTAGTATCCATGAGGATGCTGGTTCGATCCCTGGCCCTGTGCTGTGCGTTAAGGATCTGCGGAGAGCAGCAGAGTAGGTTGCAGATGCAGATCCGATTTGGTGTTGCTGTGATGTAGGCTGGTGGCTGATCTGACCCCTCTCCTGGGAACCAAGTGCTCATTAAGACAAGATCTGAGTGGTAAAGGTACTGACTTGCTCAAGGTCACATGGTTTTTGGCAGCCCAATTCCAGGACTTAAGTTCGGATCTTGTGACCAAACTACAAATTAGAAATATTGATGTCATGGTAAGGTTAAATTAGGTCAAATGGTTCTGTCCTAATTAAATAGCAAATGCTTGTGAATGTCGGGAGTTGGGGGCTTGCTAATGAATGGGGTAGGAAGCTATCCTTTTTGTAAATGTAATCTGCTCACAGAGCTTTTCAGACTCTTTTTGGAATTTTTACTAATTTATAGGTATGTATGTCTGTAGTGAGTGTTAAAAGGAATTAATTTACTTTTTTTTTTAAAGGTTAATGGCTTAAAAATCTAGTTCATCTGGGGGCCCCATTTCCAATGTTCCCTAAAGTCTAGTTTCAGAGACATCGAAAGGACATCCTATCCTTGTCTTGGGACAAAATGGCACACTCTTTCTTGTTTAGCTTTGAAACTCCAGTGTGCCTCTGTTGCTGTAGCTTTTCTTCATTAATGACTGCCAGTTTCTGGGTGCTGCAGAGTCCTGATAAAGTGTCAGTTCTATATAGGTCACTGCATCCTTCAGGACAAAATTCAGATGCAGAAGAGTGATAAGTTAAAAAAAAGTGTATCACATTTCTTTCAATAGAAAGCTGGCTAATTTTGTAACCTCTGTTTTTTTTTAAGGTCTACTTTTTAAACCTTTCATTTTCAATGACGTGTTTGTACAATTTGAACTACAAAAGTTATGTCCATTTTCCCCAACCCTGATAGCCTCAGAAATCAACCTGAATGTTTCTAATGGTTCCTAGAACAAGAAAAATAGGGGATCAATTCAAGATATTTTATTAGATTTTGGTGTCTGGGTACTGATTCTTTGATCATTCAGATTAGCGGGTAAAATACATTTGTCAAAGATCTTTCTGATGGGCAGTTGGAAAATAAAATCACCCCTGCTTTCCAAAATACTCCTAAATAATAACATGCACATTGTTAGTGCTTAATAAAGTCTTACTGAATGAATGGATTCATGTTGAATAAATCACAAGTCTTTGTTTTTTAAATTTTATTTTTATTAAAGTATAGTTGATTTACAGTGTTGGGTCAATTTCTGCTTACAGCATAGTGACCCAGTTGTACATGTATATACATTTTTTTCTCATACTGGCTTCCATCATGTTCTGTCCCAAGAGATTGGATAGAATTCCCTGTGCTGTACAGTAGGACCTCATTGCTTATCCATTCTAAGTGTAATAGTTTGCATCTACCAACCCCAAACTTCCCATAAATTTCCGCCCCTCCCCCTTGGCAACCACAAGTCTGTTCTCTATGTCTGTGAGTCTGTTTCTTTTCTGTAGATAGGTTCATTTGTGCCATATTTTAGATTCCACATACAAGTCTTCATTTTTTAATTTGTGGGAATCGTTGAAAGCACTGTTCCAAGCGTCCAGCAGGCTATTACCCTGGAGAGGTCCTGCCTGGGTCTTGCAGAGCCATAGAAGGATGCTATTTTTGTCACGGTATACCCGAGGGCTCTTCAGAAGAAAGGGCATGCTCACTAACACTCAGATCCAAGGTATGTGGGCAACGTGCATCCTCAACCAGAGTAAAATGGGACCGATAGTGTCAGTTGGATCTCTTGGCTTCTCTGATACCTGCAGACAAAATAAAAAACTGCTTTAGAAGACACCTGGATAAAATTTGCGTATGTTAAGGTGATGTCGTCAGGTGAGAGGATGAGAGTGGGGGAAAGTGAGTCAAGTCAGATCCTTCTACACCTACAGCAGGTGTGCTCGTGAAGGTGAGGCATACCAGGCAGTTAAGGTCACTTGAACATTCCTTCCCAACTGTTGTTTCCCTCTTCTTAGAATAACCAGATGGTGTGAGGCTTAGAAAACATGTGTGCGACTGTGAATGTTAAGACTCGGTATGAAAGGGAAGGAAGTCACAGCCTCAGGCAGTGGATTTATGGAAGCCGAGGAAGAGCTGTCTTACTCCATTGTTTCCTGCTGAGTGATGGGAGGAGGGATGGCTAGCTAATTTACTGTAAATGAACCTCAGTTAATATTTTTCTCATTAGTTTTAACTGCTCAGGACTAGTGGGAAAGGAGCGAAAACACTTGGGTGGGGCAAGGAGCTGTTGAACATGGGGCCATAGTCACAATTATCCATGACCGAGTGTGGCTTTGTTGATAGATTTACGAAAAGAGCACCCACTGTGGAAGATAGCAGCCATCCACAGAGAACGATAACCGGAGAATTTATTTTTTTTCACTTTCGTGGCAAGTGGCTCAAGAGAAGCAGTGAGCCTTTGGTGGGTCTGGGGCCAGTGGTTCTCAGCCCAACTGAAACACACCTGAATTTGCTTTCAGGGTTGACTTTGGGGTCCCGGAGAGCTAATGCCTTTCCCCACTGCTCCCCTGCAGGATGCTTCAGCCTCGGTTACCCAGTGCCACCAGGATTGGGTGGCAGCTGTCAGCAGCAGGGGGCTGCCTCCCAGAGCCAGAAAGGACAGAGGGCTTTCTCCTCAAACCTCTGACTCTTAAGCTTCTAAAGGACCGTGTTACATGCAGAAAGAAACCTTGGGTTTTCAGAGTGCCATGGGGAAGACTGCAGAAGCTAATGGAAATGCTCACCGCGTGCCCACTGAGATGCAGGTCCGAATTAGCATGCTGATGCCAGAGCTCTAACAAATGCCAGGGAGAAGAAAGACCTTGTGTTAGTGAGGAAGCTAATCATCCCCGACCCCCCTCATTAACATACTCCCCAGGCCCCGCCTCTCCATGCTCCCTTTTGCACCAGGCCAACAGCTTCTTTTCCATCTGCTGAAATAAACAATAGCCTTTGTAACCAATGGAAAACGCAGCAGCAGGTGAAGAACTATTTTTAGACCCGCTGAAAGCTCAAAGTTGATTACTGCATTTTCACACCTAAAACACACCAGATGTGAGGGGGGGGGGAGAATGGGTTTTTCCGCCTGGGGCTGAGCTTATCCTCTGCTGTCTTTCACATGCTGCTCCCTGCCCGACACTTCCTTCTGTCACGGGAGACGTTGGAGGGACATCGAGCAGTCAGGCCACCTCCTTTTCAGGGCACCTCTCCCATCCCCACCCGGTGGGCATTTTGTAACAGTTGCTGCTCTTCTTTTCTCCCACCTCCTGGCTCTTTAACATCATATTGGAGAGATTTTTTTTTTCCCCACCGTGCATTGATGTGCACACGATCCACGGTTCCCCCCATGAGGTCCTGGTCCATGCACCTAGTGTCCTCGCCGCATCGAGTGGAGAACTTGTGTGTTCGTTGATTTTCCCTGTCATCTCACGTGTTCTGCAGAATAAATCCGCAAAGTTGTGGTTCCATCCATTGCACAGATGAAGATCGTGAGAACAAGGGTTTGGAGAGGTCGAGAAGCCAGCTCAGTACATCTGCCCTGTCATGGCAGAACTTGAGTCTGAACCCAGGTTCTTCTGATCCAAGACCTCGTGTTCTGCTGACTTTTCCGCTGCCTTTTTCACTGACTTCATTTCCAGTAGTTCTTGACTGTAGCGGTTGGGGCTCCATTTTTCTTGTGATGATTCTTTGAGTTCTTTGATTCTATCATTACTTAAATCTTTTTTGAGTACAGTTTTCTTTCTTTCTTTTCTGTTTTTTTTTTTTTTT
>PVHT021183553.1:7558118-7673837 GCA_004024745.2 Catagonus wagneri
GTGGGTTAATGGTCCGGCGTTGCCGTGAGCTGTGGTGTAGGTTACAGACGCGGCTCGGATCCTGCGTTGCTGTGGCTGCGGCGCAGGCCAGTGGCCACAGCTCCGATTAGACCCCTAGCCTGGGAACCTCCACATGCCGCGGGTGCGGCCATAAACCCGCGGCCATAAAATGACAAAAGGCAAAAAAAAAAAAAAAAAATAAATGTGCTAGTAAGAGTCCTTCAGTAGCAGGTAGCTGAAATGCGCTTCTGTTAGTTTAAGCACAAAAGGAATCAACTGGACTGCAGGGCAGCTCACAGAATTGGAGACGAAGCTATGTGACTGACCTTGGAGCAACGGGAGCCTGGCTGGGTCAGGAAGCGGGAACCGTCCTGTCCTGGGGTCACCCTCGGGACAACTCAGCCTCGGTCCTCCAGTCATTTGACCCATGACTGGAATTAAAGAGAGACTGAATGCGCTGGCCATGTCATGGGCCAGGCTTTGGGCCAGATTGACTGTCCACCCCAGGGAAATCTTGGTGCTCACTCCATATGAAGGGCAAATGGAGGAGAGACAAGCAAAACCAATATATGTCCCCTATACTCTGTTTATCCCAGGCTCCAGAGAGTCTACAGAAAGCGTTTCACAGCTGTCCACAGTGCTGGGTCCTAGCACCCTTCAGAACCAGTGGCAAAGCGAGGAAAGGACTCTGAGACCTGGCACTGTCAGGTGAGGAAAGTTCCACCTTGCAAGTAACCTTGGACAGTGTTAGGTAACTCTGGGCTGGCAGGTAGCGCACGTTCTGGCAGAAGAGGGCTACTGGGTAATGCAAATACCACAGAAGGCAGTGTGCAAGCCGGCACGTGGGGGGCCCAGCAGGGAGGCGTTAGAGAGTTGGTAGCAGGAGTGAAGGGCTGGAGTTTAGCATCACGAGGCTCATCTTTTCAGGAGAGGATCTGGCATTGGAAGCCTGGTCTTCTCCCCAAGAAATTCTGTTCCGATAGCATCTGGGTGAAGTCTGCTTTTCAGGACTAGCCTCAGGCAAGATGGTCAAATAGAGACGTGTATTTATAATTGTGAAACTTTTTCCCCTTCCTGGGTGATGACTGTCTCCATAAAAGAACAGAATAGAAGATACTCTTTTTGTTATATCTCCTCTAAGCTGCCTTCACGTCCCAGGTTCAGACACTTCATTCACACTAGGGTTTGGGCAAATGAGAAGAGCTTAGTGGAGATATTTGCATTTTTCACCAGCAGTGGGGATGCCCAAGTGTCGAATCTCTAGCTGGTGGGAGAGTAGGTAACAGGTGAATTTGTTTTGTGGGGTGTAGGATTCACCAGGAAGTTACGCTATTGATTTTGATGCTGTTCCTTAAGAGGATATGTGAGAAGGAGGAGCAGAAAGGGCAGCGTTCTCCTTCACTAAATATAAAGTGTCATGACCTTCAGGTGTTCGATATTTTGTGTCATCACTTTGTGGGATATAAATACAACCCTCCTTTGATGATCTCAGTTGCTGTAGTCCTGGTATAATTCCATGGTGCTCTTAGATAAAAATCACTGGTGTGTTGGAGCTGGCTTCTGCGGGCTTCCAGGGTGACCCTCTGCATCTCCTTCCTACCTGGAATTCAGTGACATTACATTGGTAGCTGCAGATGATGTGGTGGGAGTATTTACACCATGGCAATTGGAAATGCTTTTAAAGCAGGATTTTTTTTTCCCAGAGAGTCAGCTGTTAAACATTTATCTGAATACGATTGGATATAATTCATTCTGAAGTCTTGCTTTTACGTAGCTTATGCTCTCCCTCCTACGGAGGAAAACATTTTAATAAGTAATGCTGATAAGTGTATCAATGTACAGATAGGCTTGCCAAGGCATCTTTGTATTCAGCCTTTGCTGTTAGCTTTTTCTTACCTTTTAAAAAAGAAAATGCTTTTTTTCTGATTGCAAAAAGAATACATCCTGAAATGACTGTGGATTAGAAGAGTTAAGGGTGTTAGTAGCCAAGACCCTTTTATTAACCTGCTGCTGTGTTTTAGCCTTTTCTCACCTCCTCCTCTCTTCCTGTCTCTGTTACTGGAAAGAATCACAAGTGTCAGCCACTTGTTCAGTCTCATGAATTCAGGACAGCACATGCTTTGTTCATGGATTTTGGCTTCCTGACACAGGTTAGTGGAGACATATTATCTCCGGATGGGAAGAAGCCTACTGTAATTGCAAGCACATTTGCAACAGAGGAAGGTTTTCCACGTTGAAAAAAAAAGTGGAATAGTGAGTATATGAGAGATGAGTTATTCTGGGGCAAAGTGTACACTTTAAAGAAAGGTCTATTAGCTTTTGTATTTGAATCAAAGAGAAACAATGGTGTAGATAATCAGAGCACCTATGCAGAGATGTTTATCATTTAGTAGCTATTATAACTTGCTTTTGTTATAATGACTATTATGCAAATGCTTAGAATTCCCAACTCAAGACTCAAGACTGCCAAAAGAGAATTCTTTAGAAAACTAGGTATTCTAAAACATCCAAGCCATTTGATATCTCTGAGGTGAAGTAGGGAAAAAAGATTTGGAGAAATAGAATAACTACAGTGCCTTTGGACAGGTTCAATACAGAACTTACAAGTAACACCAAAAAGCTGACAGATATTTCAAGCACTCAAAGGCTTTGCAAAGAGAAAGCCCTAAATACTGAATCTGATGCAAAACAATTTAAGTGTTACTCTGAGTAGTATATGTTTTGACTTAAATACAAAACGGTGGGCTCCATTTAAGACAGTGGATAAAAACTAAATAGTTGGATTCATTACCTTGAACTTGTAACTTTACACGATTCAGTTTGCATTTATTGAGCATTTACTATATACCACATACGGTGGGAGGCCCTCAGGACGCACACATGATTATGATGGGAAAGCAGCTGCACCAAATACATGGGAGTGAAAAATGCGAACTCAAGAACGGAAGTGATGGGAGTTAACGAACCAGACTAGAATCCATGAGGACGCGGGTTCAATCCCTGCCCTCTCTTAGTGGGTTAAGGATCCGGCATTGCCACAAGCGGTGGTGTAGGGTCTCAGATGCGGCTCGGATCTGGCATTTCTGTGGCTATGGCAGCTGTAGTTCCAGTTTGACCCCTAGCCTGGGAACCTCCATATGCCTTGGGTGCGGCCTCAGAAAGAAAAAAAAAAAGAAAAAAAGAATGGAAGTGATGGGAGTTCCCCTCAGCGTAAATGAATCTGACTAGTAACTATGAGGATGCAAGTTCGATCCCTGGCCTCACTTAGTGGGTTAAGGATCCAGTGTTGCCATGAGCTGTGGTGTAAGTTGCAGATGTGGCTTGGATCTGGCATGGCTGTGACTGTGGTGTAAGCCAGAGGCTACAGCTCCAATTCAACCCCTAGCCTGCGAACCTCCAAATGCTGTGGGTTCGGCCCTAAAATAGAAAAAAGGGAATGGAGGTGATGAATTCTCCACCATGGTAAAATGATACCCTAAGTTTTCCTGAGGACATATTGCATTTCTAATGGCAGACCCCTCTTTTTTATATAAAAAGTCAAATGCTATAGAATAATGTACTTTTACTTCTTTAATTTTTTTCCCTTATGCATGTGAATCATGCTCTCTGTGGAACGATAAGAACTTTTAGGGGAGTCTAAGAAGATAGATCACTTGTGGTCTCCCGAATCAGAGATAATCACTTATAGTGCATTTCCCCCAGAATCTTATTTATATATATGTGTAAATACATCACAGATTTCAAGATGAAATCGTTTATATACACAATTTTATATTCTACCTTTCCCCTTAAAATCTCATGAGCATTTCTATATGTCATTACATTTTATAGAAAAACTTTCTTTTCAATTATTGGCTATTTCATCATACAGACATTGTAATCATTTAGCATCTCTTCTGTTGTTGACATTACTTCCAATTTTTGGAACTTTGGAGTTGCTTCCAGATTTTGTTTTTATGTTATAGATAGCTTTGATGTAGATATCCATAGATATTCTTGTATAAAAATCTTTGTGCCCATTTCTGAGTGCATTCCTACCATGTCTTCTTAGGAATAGAATTACCGAATCAAATAATTTTGTAATTTCTTCTGATAACATATTTCCAGACCGCATTCTCCAAATGTTTCCTAGTTTATCTTCCTATCTGCAATGACGTGAATATCCTCAAAATGCACACTTTCATATTAATGTGATGAATCTAAGTGGGGAGGCTGAATTCTGAAAAGAAGGTTTTGTAATGACTAGTTTGTACAGAAGTGAGATAGACGTCATCCTTGTGGTCCCCACTGACTGATTTGCCCCCCCCACCCCGATCACCGCATTACATTACATTCAGCTCTCTCTTTACACACCAACTTCTATGGGAGACCATTCTGGAACTCCCTGACCTCTTCTCACCCTGTTTTATTTCCCTCTTACTAGCATTACTTGGTATGAAATATTTATTGCTTACATATCTCTTGTCTCTGGGCTATGGCATGTCAGCTTCATGGGGGCAAGGAACCTGTCTGGTTCCTTAACATCTGTTGACTGAATGCTACTAAAATACTTGAAGAATTTGGCTGTCCTTATGATATTTATTTATTTATTTATTTATTTATTTATTTATTTTTAGGACTGCACCTGTGGCATATGGAGGTTCCCAGGCTAGGAGTCAAATCGGAGTTGGTGCTGCTGGCCTACTCCACAGCCAGAGCAACGCCAGACCCGTGTCTGCGGCCTACACCACAGCTCGTGGCAATGCTGGATCCTTAACCCACTGAACAAAGCCAGGGGTTGAACCTGCGTCCTCACGGATAGTCAGATTCACTTCTGCTGAGCCATGACGGGAACTGCTGAGGTTTGTTTTGTTTATTCCTTCAGAAAACCCAAGTGTGTTGTTACATAACAAGCAAGTCAGATGTCTCGTCCATCCTGTTAGTAACTGAGAGATGGCTAGCCCAAGCCCTTCCCTCCGAAACTATGCCAGCTGCACAACTGCAGAGAGAAGCAGAATGTACTTGCTCGGCATCAGCAAAATACAGATAAAAATGTAGGGTTATTTGACTCGCCAGTTTGGTGTTTGGGATTCTGAATTAAACCTGAACGGCATCCTTTATTTTACATGGTGAGCCATCTGTGTTTACAGTGTTTTTCCAAATCAGATTTTTGGGGCTATTTCATTATTTATGGCAGATTTTTCTTGGCAGCCTAAGCTGTGTACTTGGGAGTTGTTTAGTCACCACAGCGTCTTGTAATACTGTCTTAAAATGAGCAGGTGAGAACAGTCCTCACCCAGGGTGGGAATACTGGGTGCATGAGCCCTGGCTGGTTTTCACTCACTGCAGCTTT
Organism: Catagonus wagneri; assembly: GCA_004024745.2. NCBI lineage: Eukaryota > Metazoa > Chordata > Mammalia > Artiodactyla > Tayassuidae > Catagonus > Catagonus wagneri. Next base: position 7,563,451 of record PVHT021183553.1, read on the forward strand.
TGCAGAATTCATGGCAAGGAAAGAGGAAGTCGAGGTTCACATTCAGGCTACAGGAGAAAAAGGATTAAAAGTCACATGGCCACGGTTTGAGTTCACCCCTTGGTTGTCTGTAAAGTGGCAAAAGGACTAGATTTCCTCAAGATAATTTGTTTCTGGTTGATTATCTGGGGGAGGACTAGCCTTCCTTTTTTTTTGGCGTTTGTCTTTTTATGGCCGCACCCGCAGCGTAAGGAGATTCCCAGGCTACGGGTCTAATTGGAGCTGTAGCTGCCGGCCTTCGCCACAGCCACAGCAACATCGGATCCTTAACCCACTGAGCAAGGCCAGGGATCAAACCTGCAACCTCATGGTTCCTAGTCGGATTCGTTAACTCCTGTGCCACGACGGGAACTCCAGGACTAGCCTTCTTTTCCCAACCTTGCTATTCAGCCTGTGTCCTATGGTTTGTGCCCTGTTGTGCTTGACACATGTCACGGATGCTAAGAGGAGCACTACAGGGTTGGGAAGGGGGGGGGGCTTCTGCATCCCTGTTCTGGTCCTTGCCTGGGCTTGGCTGAAGGTCAATGCCTAGAAAAAATTTGATTGAGTGAAAATGCAAGAAGCTCAAAATCAGTGTTCCAAGGGGCCAGATTAGGGTAACTCTCCACCAACATTTCTGAAAAGTGACCAAGCTTCCAATTTGTCTCCTGGTAATTATTATTTTTAACTCTCCTAATTATTGTTATTATTATTACTCTCAAGGTATCTGGGTTTGCATGATAAATTTTATAGTAGTCTGCATCACATTTAAATATTGAGAGACTGTTAAACATACATGAAGTAGCTAAAAAATAAAGAGTAACTCAGTTTGTACAAATGTATTGGCCTATTTCTAGGGCCTCTAAGCGCTTCAGTGACCCCAGAGGGCAGGCTGACAGGGACCTACAGCATTCCATCCTGTTCTGTTAACCACAGCTTTCTTTAGTGGTAGGAACCCTGGGCTTCTAGCTCACTCAGCATCACTGATCACTCATCTTCATTTCGTAGAATAATATTTACAGTGCTTAGTGTGTCCCTGAGAGGACCTGGTATAGTATTATTATTAAAATCTTATTGTACTTGGAGTTCCCACTGTGACACAGTGGATTAATGATCGAGCTTATCTCTCTGGAGGTGCCAGTTCGATCCCTAGCTGTGCATTTAAGGCTCCAACATTGCTGCAGCTGTGGCATAGGTTGTAGCTGCAGTTCGGATTTGATCCCTGGCTAGGGAACTTCCATATGCCATGGGTGCAGCCTAAAAAGGAAAAAAAAAAATATTAGAGTGGCAAATTTAGCACGAGCATCTCTTTAGTCATTTTTTAAAATTTTCTTTTATTTTTACTAGAGTCTAGTTGATTTATAATAGTGCATCAATTTCTGCTGTATAGCATAGTACTCAGTCATACATATATATGTTCTTTTTTTTTTTTTTTTAACTATTTAATGTCAGAGTCAGGACTACACCCCAGATTCTGCAATGCCAGATCTGAGCTGCGTCTGCAGCCTACACCACAGCTCACGGCAACGCTAGATCGTTAACCCACAGAGCAAGGCCAGGGATCAAACCCACAACCTCATGGTTCCTAGTTGGATTCGTTAGCCTCTGGGCCATGATGGGAACTCCTGTTCTTTTTCTCATACTCTCTTCCATCATGTTCTACCCCAAGAGACTGGATAGAGACCCCTGTGCTGTACAGCAGGACCTCATTGTTTATCCGTTCTAAATGGAATAGTTTGCATCTTTAGTAATTTCTGATGATCCAAGGAATAGTCCATTCTTCTCAGCTCCTAGGACCAAGTAGCCCCAGACACCTGCAGCTGCAGCTCTCAGGTGATGACTGGGTTTGGGGGCATCTGAATACTGAAAAATAGGCTCTTTCTTCAGAAATCAAGATGATCATCGTACTTGAAAGACAGAGGGTTTAGGTAAAGTGCAGTGATCAGAGGTTTGGGGGAAGCTTGCAGGCAAGTTCTGGGTTGGTCCTGGGGTTGGCGTTGTTTGGGTTTTCCTGAGTCCACGTGAGGAATGGCACTGAGGCTATGCACAAAGCGCAGAGCTGGAGGTGAGCGTCCTTCACGTGATTCTCACCCTTGGAGGTTCTTTGAGATGAGGTTGAACAGCTGTTCTCTGGGAAGATAAGATAACCGAGAGACTGGAAAAAACACAAAAGGAAGAGATTGGTTTGGAGTGTACACAAGGAAAGAAAATAGTGATATAAAGATGAAATGTGGGAAAATTACTAAGTATTGCAAAAGTGATACTGCCTGCACCATGATAACATACAGCCCATGTTTACTGACTCCCAAATGTTTTCTGGGCTTTTAGGCATTTTACATGGATTTCATTTAATCTCCTAAAGTAGGCATTTTTACTGTCATCATCAAGAGCCTTGTTTTACCAGTGAGGGAGCTTAAGTAACCCACACAAGGATAGACAGCTAGAAAGCTGCAGAACTGGTTCCGGGACCCGAGTTCCTATCTGCTGTGCAACCTTCTTCCCTGGTTTAGGTTTCACCAGAGGTCAGACTACTGCTCAATGCAGCCCATGCTGCAATTTCCAGTGCCTGATACTATCCAGACTACAAAGATCCCTTGGCAAACAGTACCTCCTCTGATTGAGAAAGCCCCAAACCCATGACATTCTTCACTGGGAAACAGGCCTGGGGAGGATGTAACTTGCTCAAGGCCACACAGCCTGTAACTCTTTCCTATCTTCCCTTCTCACCTGCCAGCTAGAATCCCACGATCCATCACTTGACCCAACCTCCTGCCAGTATTCTCAGCTTCCTTATCCCTTGCGACACTCTGCTGCACCAGCTCATTAAAACCATGACCCACATCTGTCAGGCATCTTTGCTGCAAACCCAGGCTGTCCAGTTCTATCAGGTGAAGCTACCCATTCTGGAGATGGGTGCCACTGCAGATTCCTGGCTTCCGACTGCTCCTGGGGTCCTCAGCATGGTCCAGAGAGCCTTCTGTGGCCCCTGTGACCTGTCTGTGCCATTTAGTCCCTGGCATGACTTCAATTCCATTGGATACACATCACTCTGAGACAGTTACTGTCTCAGATGCTTACAGCATGTTGTGGTATCTTTCTCCCATGATGGAGAAGAAATACAGTAAAAGTCAACTGATTAGGACATTTTTCTTGATTCTAGAAACTATCACAGATAACTGAAATTGCCTTGAACTTTTCCACTTGTACAGCATGAGCAGAGAAAAAGGTGTTTCTACTCAAGGCTTTTTTTTGTGGGACGGGTTGAGCTACTTTCCTTTCATGTATCAGCTGATGATAATGTTTTGCTCCCTGTTCACCTACCTTTAAATAATTTGACACAATTCTATATTAATCCTTTCAACAAAGCCATGATTTCGTGAGTGGGAAGTATCACTTTATAGCATAATCGTGAAACATGCAGATCAGAGCTTAGAGCTGAGGAGGCAGAGAGCTGCCACAATAGAATCCAAACTGAGTTGTCCTTACTTTGTGAAAGCACACCTGGGTTGATATTAGCCTTTTAGAGTTTTTTATTTTTTTTTCAGTCTTGTAACCTTTTAAAATAGCCTCTGCAGGTAGTTGGGGGGTGTGGGAGAGGGCTAAATTAGGAGTTTGGGATTAAAATATACTATGTATAAAAGAGATAACCAGCAAGGACCTACTTTATAGCACAGGAAACTATACTCAATATCTTGTAAGAGCCTATAATGGAAAAGAATCTAAAAAACGTATGTATAGTATAACTGAATCACTTTGCTGTACACCTGAGATGAACACAACATTATAAATCAACTATATTTCAATAAAAATAAACAATAATAAAATAGCCTCTGCACGGTGCTCATAGTGCTGTAGTAGAAGAGGTGAGTTGGAAGAGGGACCAGGTAAGCTATGAAAAGAAATTTGTGCTGGCATCGGGGTCTGCCAATACTTTCTTCCTCAAGGTAATTTTTCTTCAAGGTCTCTTTCATAGATGTATGTTGGTAATTAAGATCTAAGTTCAAATGGAGCTGTCCCTCAGAGGAGGAACCCAGAGCTTGTGGTCCCTGTAACTTAATTCGTGAAAAGGCTCAGTTCTGTGAACTCCTAAGTCCAACATGGGGCTACCATCAGAGGGTCTGCTTCTGAATCCTAGGGAGTTTTAGCCCCTGTCTTCACTTTCTGGCTCCATCTTTTGGTAGCCAGTTGCTTGAGTTCTGTGTGTACTGAGCCTGAAGTCCCGGCCTCTTCAGAGCTTTGCTTTTAGCACTTTCCAGATGTAAATATAAAGCCTCAAAAGCTGATTTTTAGTTTTATATATTTAGAAATTACCTTCTGTATTCTTTTTTTCTTTTTTGGCTGCCCTGTGGCATATGGAGTTCCCAGGCCAGGGGGCAAATCTGAGCCATACTTGTGGCTGATACCGTAGCTGCAGCAACACTGGATTCTTCAATCCACTGTGAAGGGCTAGGGATTGAACCTACGTCCTGGCGCTGCAGAGATGCCGCCAGCCCCATTGCACCACAGCGGAGACTCTTCAGTGTTCTTCTTCCTCTTTATTTATTTATTTTTTTGTCTTTTTAGGGCCGCACCTGAGGCATAAGGAGATTCCCAGGCTAGGGGTTGAATCGGAGCTACAGCTGTTAGCCTACACCACAGCCACAGCAACGCGGGATCCAAGCTGTGTCTGCGAACTACAACACAGCTCACAGCAATGCCAGATCCCCTACCTCCTGAGTGAGGCCAGGGATTGAACCTGCATCTTCGTGGATACTACTAGGGTTCCTTAACCACTGAGCCACAACGGGAACTCCAAAGAAGATGCACATTTTTAGGTCTCTCTTCTGTCCTTCCTCTCATGCAAGTTGCACATCACAAGGTGAGACTGAAAAAGAGTTGGATACTCAGGAAATGCTTTCCATATGGAAATGCAATTGTGCCACACTGTTTTGTTGGAAAGAGTGTTCTTTTTCCATTGAATTACCTTGAAACCTTTGCCAAAAATCAGTTGACCGTTTGTTTATGTCTTTTTCTGGACTCTGTTCCATTGATCTATTTGTCTGTGTTCAGGCCAGTACTACACTACCTTGCTGCCTGTGGGTAATCTGTGCTGTATTATAGTTTTTTTGTTTTTTGGGTTTGTCTTTTTAGGGCCGCACCTGTGGCATATGGAGGTTCCCAGCCTAGGGGTCTAATTGGAGTTGTTGCTGCTGGCCTATGCCAGAGACACAGTAACGCCAGATCTGAGCCACGTCTGCAACCTGCACCACAGCTCACGGCAACGCCGGATACTTAACCCACAGGACGACACCAGAGACTTAACCTGCAACCTCATGGTTCCCGGTCGGATTCGTTTCCACTGCACCACAATGGGAACTCCTGTACTGCAGTTTTGAGATCAGACGGTATGAATCCTCTAACTTCATTCTTTTTCAAAAATCAGTTGGTTCTTTTAGTCCTTTATACAGTTCCATATAAATTTTACTTTATTTAAAATTTTTTTATTTTGTTTTTATGGTCATACTTGTGACTTATGGAAGTTCTCAGGGCAGGGGTCAAATTGGAGCTGCACCTGCAGGCCTATGCCGCAGCTTGTGGCAATGCCAGATCTTAAACCACTGAGCGAGGCCAGGGATTAAACCTGCATCCTCACGGACACTATGTCAGGTTCTTAACCCACTGAGCCAGAATGGGAAATCCTCCATATACATTTTATTTTATTTTATGTTTTTTAAGGGCCACACCCACGGCATATGGAGGTTCCCAGGCTAGGGGTCGAATCAGAGCTAGAGCTGCTGGCCTACACCACAGCTCACAGCAACGCCGAATCGTTAACCCACTGGGCAAGGCCAGGGATCAAACCTGCAACTTCATGGTTCCTATCTGGATTCGTTAACCACTGTGCCACAGTGGGAACTCCTCCATATACATTTTAGAATTTTTTTTTTTTTTTAGTAGCTGTAAAAACCTGCTAGGATTAAAACTGGGATTGCTTGGAATCTATAGATCAATTGAAAAGAATTGATATATAAACCACTAATTTCCCACCATCATGCTAGCTTTTGGTTTTAAAGGATTGCTCATAATTTAAGGAAGAGAAATTCTGATTAGCAAATGTATACTTTGATTAGAAAACAGATTATGGGTTCAGATTTTCACTAATAGGCTTCATGTGGCATCTATCCCAATTACTAAAACATGGTAATAAGAATATTAACTAATTTTCTGGAGTTTCCGTTGTGGCACAGCAGTTAATGAATCTAACTAGGAACCATGAGGTTGTGGGTTTGATTCCTGGCCTTGCTCAGTGGGTTAACGATCTGGAGTTGCTGTGAGCTGTGGTGTAGGTTGCAGACGCGGCTCGGATCTGGCGTTTCTGTGGCTGTGGCGTAGGTCGGCAGCTGTAGCTCCTACTGGACCCCTAGCCTGGGAACCTCCATATGCCACGGGTGTGGCCCTAAAAAGCAAAAAGCAAAAAAAAAAAAGTTTAACTAATTTTCTTAAGCAACTTAGTAATTTTTGAAAGAAACTAAATAAAGTAAAAATGTGCAAATTAAAAATGATGGTATTTTCGTGTTAACCGAAGTGTCAAATGCCTCCATGTCTACTTAAAATAATTAAGAGGGTGGTGTTCAAGCTTGGTTTTTCTTCTTAAGAGTATTGGTAAATATTAACAATGGACTCTCCAGGAAAACAAATACAAAACCTCTGATTTGTAGCATTTGCCAGTTTCCGTGGTGTGAGTACTCCCACTGCAGCTGATTTCGAGCTACCATGGTGTTCTTTTTCTCTTTTTTGGCTGCTCTGTGACAGAGATGCACACTAGCACAGCCTTCTATAAAATTCCCATCATAAAGTCACAATAGATGTAAATAACTTCAAGAGCATACAGATGACAATAAAATGTAAAATAGGAAGAGGTGCGGTTGAGTGTTTATTGCCTTTGCTTTTAATATAATTTATTTAATTATAAGTTTGTTTACTTTTTAGTAAGGTGACATTTAACAACTGGCTCACAAAGTTCCTGAAAATTTCACAATCAGCAAGTTGGTATAAGCCACTGTGGGCCAAAACTAAACAGTAAAGCATTTTTCATATCAAATTGAACGAATGGTTAATGAGTTGCTGTCAAATAAAACAAAATATAAAGAGACTTGTTTTGTAACTTCAAATTCTTGATTCAACAATTCTAAACTGATGGGGTTGAGTAAACATTATTACTTTACAAATTAATAAGTCATTGGGTGCAACTGTGTGTGTGTTTTGAGGGGTGGCAGTGGGGTCAGGGAAGATTGGCTGGAACTTTTCCTTAATTAGGGTGTGATGAGTAGGGTAACGAATTGACCCAAACATGTAATGGCTTCTCCAGAAGGTGATGACAGTTCAGGCCAGTTCCAGGTGATGATGGTTGATTTTGTTCCTTTTTTTTTTTTTTTGGAAGCTGTCTGCTCTACTCAGTCATTCAGGGACCACGTTACAGACAGCTCTGGGACTTTATCCAAGGTCACATAGAGGTTTGATTCTGGTCATTGGAAGGAGATGGAGCCTGGAGGTGCAGTAGGGGGTGTGGTTTGAATGTCAGGCCTGGAAGTGGCTCTAGCATCTTCCTCTTCCATTCCATTGGTGACACCACTGTCCCGTGACTGCACTCAGCTGCAAGGGAGACTGGGAAATGTAGTCCATTGGTGTACCCGGCAGAGGGAGGGGTAGGGGCCGGGGGTAGGTGAAGGTGTGGGTGGGAGGGGCAAAGCAGATTTGGGGGAACAGTTTGTAGTTGCTGTCACGTCATTGTCACTGTTCATGGGTAACTCTGATCCTCTTTCTCTGAGCGTTGGTTTCTTCTTCTGTAAAATTCAGGATTTGAATCAGGTCCTTCCTAGTTCTGTGACTTTGAATTCGCTCTCTCTTCTCTACTCAGCATTTCCTGTTCTTTCCTGTCTGGTCTCCAGGGGGTGGCTTTTGTTCATCCGTTGGGCCTGACGTGGGCCTGACGTGAACCCCTTTCTGCCAGTGGAAACCGGTCTTTCCTATGACTTGGCAGCTCTGTCCACCTGCCTGGCTTGGGACCAGGGCACTCCTGACTCAGGGGTTTTGTGTGCAGCTGTTTTGTCTGGGGAGAATCGTGTGCCGTGCAAGTCAGAGGTTTGTCGGGAAGCTCTTCTCATTTTGCTTTACTCAGGAAAATGCCAAGTTGAATAGGCAGGTGCAAACATTATGCTCCAGCAGACAACGTCTTGGAGGAATTATAGTGTGCCATGGAAGTGCAGCCTCTGGAGTCACATTGCACGGGTTCAAGTCACTGCTCTTTCTTTCTGAGTTGCGTGCCCGAGGCTGGATTACTTAACCTTTCTGTCCCTCGGTTTCCTCCTCGGTAAATGTTGTTTAAGTTAGAATTAAAAAATATGATAAATACGTAAATAAAATTAGAACTATTTTTATGTAAAATAACCCTCAGAGAGTTTTTTGAGGATTAAGTCAGTTAACACATGGGAAGTGCACAGAACAGTGCCCACCGTGTGGTAAATGCTATGCAAATATTGTTCTTGGCGGACTTGTGGTTGCCACGAGGGTGGGGGAGGGAGTGGGATGGTAGGGGGTCTGGGGTTAACAGTTGTAGACTACTGCCTCTGGGATGGAAAAGCAAGGAGATCCTGCTGTATAGCACTGGGAACTATGTCTAATCACTTGTGATGAATCCATATATGTATGTGTGACCAGGTCACCATGCTGTGCAGCTGGGTATAATGAAAATAAATAAATAAATAAATAAATAAATAAATAAATAAATAAATAAAATGCTATCACTGAACTTCAGTAAATTATTCCAATATTCTGAAGAAAAAATATTGTTCTTGGGAGTTCCCATTGTGGCTCAGTTGTAAGGAACCTGGCCAGTGTCCATGAGGACGCGGGTTCAATCCCTGGCCTCGCTCAGTGGGTTAAGGGTCTGGCATTGCCGTGAGCTGTGGTATAGGTCACAGATGCGGCTCAGATCCTGAGTTGCTGTGGCTGTGGCATAGGCTGGCAGCTGCAGCTCCTATTCGACCCCCCTAGCCTGGAAACTTCTGTGCTGTGGGTGCAGCCCTAAAAAGACAAAAAAGTATTGTTCTGGTGGTGTTGTTATTAATATAATTATTATTGCACAGAGGATTCAAAGATATGGTGCTCTTATGGGCCTTGTGAATAGGAAATAAAAAGTGTCAAGATCTGGTGATTTTATTTATTTATTTATTTTTAGGGCCACACCTGCGACAGGCTAGGGGTCAAATTGGACCTGCAGCTGCCGGCCTACACTACAGCCACAGCAACAGCAGATCCAAGTCGCATCTGCAACCTACACCACAGCTGGTAGCAGTGCCAGATCCTTAACCAATGGAGGGAGGCCAGGGACTGAACTTGCATCCTCATGGATACTAGTCGGGCTTGTTACCACTGAGCCACAATGGCAACTTCCAAGATCTGGTGATTTTAAAATTGGCAGTTGGTTCAATAGGTTGTGCAGGGCAGCCTGTTCACCAAAAATACTAAACTGTCCCAATTAGGCAGTGGGCACTCTTCTTTTTCTCTTCCTAACTGCCTTTACTTTCTGCCTCCTGCCCTCCTTCAATCTCTTTCACTCAAGGAGAAGTAAAGATAGTGGGATTTTGAGGAAGATTTTATGGAAGAAGAAGGCTTTGGGCTGGGCCCTAAGAGTTTCTACTGGTAGAAAGGAAAAGGGCATTTCAGCTGAGGGAACAGACTGAGCAGACGGGCCAGTGGGAGCGACAAGGGAGGCAGGCCCTCTTCCCAGCCTCCTGGAAGATGCTGAGCCAGGTTGCCATGGTGACAACAGACTCGGTTGGGCCAGCAGCCTTGTGAAGCCACCAGAGCAGAAAATATGGGCAATTCCCTGGTTCCTGTTTTTGCCCAGACTGTGAACGCCAATCTGTTTTCTTCCAGAAAAAGTGATTTCCCTGAGTCTTACATCATAAGTCCCAAAGAGAACATAAGTCACCACAAACAAATGTAAATATATCAATAGGAAATGGACTGCTTTTCTGATTTCTTCTTTGGGTAGTATTCTAGTATTTCTGTTTCCTAGTATTCACAGATAAAACCATACTACTTTGGAAATTAGCTTGAATACAACCTAACTACTTGAGAAAAATCATTTCTTCCGATTTATTAAGGGAGACATACTGCAGGGGTATATTGAGAGTAGAATGAATTTTATATGGGGAATGAGAAGACTTGGGGGCCGTTCTTGGTTCTGCCTCCTTCTAGTATATAACCTGGGAGATTTTACTTCCTGCCTGTTGATTTCCTCCTTACAAAGTGAATTAACATCATCATCATTTCAGAGAAAATTTGGCTAAATTAAAAAAAAAAGGAAACAAAGAAAGAAAGAATCCATAACTCAAGCACAATTACTATAATTTTTTTGCTTATTCTCTCTTCATATTTGTTCAAAAATTTTAAACAAAATTATGATCATAGTCTGTGTCTAACTTTATGTCTTGCCTTCTCATTTAACCAGCTGTTGTCTACATTTTTCCCAGGCTGTTTCTGTGTGGCATTGTCTCTGGTTGAGGTCAAAGTCATAGCATGCTGAGTGTTGGTTTATAATTTACTCCTTACAATCAGAATCTTCAGCACATTTTCTTTTTCCTGGGTTAGGTATTCTGGTGTCTTGTGTTTTAAGGCCATTGCTAATGTGCTTAGCTCCAGGTCCTCTTTGCTTTGGGCTCTCTGCTAGGTGCATGAAAGAGCTGTTATCCCTGGCATCTCCTGTGACCTGAATTAAGTTCCCTGAAAGTAGGAGTCCAAGGGGAAGACCAGCCTTGCCCAGAGACGGGGCGGATGGAGTGTATCTCCCTTGGATGTGGGTTCCTTGACCCAGCAGGGCCAGAAACTAGACATAAACGAGGGTGGCTTGGGCCCTGCTGTCCCCTCTTCCACTGGGATAGCCATTGAATGGGGGCTGCTGGATAGGCATGCTTACCCAGGCTTGGAAGTCACCTTGATGTTTCTGCACCGTCCAGAACAGATTCAGATTTCACGTGTGTCCTTGTTTCGCCTTTAATATTTGGGGTTTATTTTCAATGTCCTAAAATTTTAAACCATTGCTTTTATTACTTTAGATTCACTTTGGCTTTTCTATAGAAATTTTATTCTTTTAATTATGCGGTCCTTAAAAAATCTTTTATCTTTGCATTACAAAAGTGGGATTGTCCCATTATGAGAATTTTAGCAAAAGAGAAGATGACTCATAACCTAAATATAACTTATGATTTTTGTTTATTCCCTGTTAATCGTCAACATATTTAACAGTTATAAACATGGTATATGAATAATTTTATATCCTGCTTCTTACTTAACCTGCCATTGTTCATATTTTTCCATATTGTTTTAGAGAGTTTATGACTTTTAATGATTATAGTATTCTCTGTGGTGATTGTATCTTAATTGGCCTAAGCATTTCTCTTATGTCACACATTGAGTTTTCTCCAAATTTTCTATTAAAACATTTTTTTTGAGTTTGACGTTGAACTTGTAACTTTTCCCATATTAAATTAAAGCTATTTTAAGCCACTTGTTTCCTTACGGCCTGATAGGTTTCACAAAAGGCTCTACCAATTTACAGTGGCATAGATAGACATGTTGAGAACAGCCGTTTCATTGAACACTTGCTGAAATTTGATATAATGCTCCTTATTATTGACTTATTTACTTTTGCTGATTAAGTAGGGAAAGAAGATATCTTGTTTTAATTTGCATTTTGAATTACTGGTAGACCTGAACTTTCTTCCCCGGTTCATTTTTATGTTATAGATTTTATTTTGTGAATTAGCTTTTTAGATCCTTTGAATGTTTGGGCCTCATGTTTTCCTTATTGCTTTAGGTAAGGAAAATGTGAGCACTTTGCTGTGAATACTGGTTTGTTTCTTACTGAGCTTACTTTCTGGACTGGTATTTCTGTTTCAGTGATCTGGACTTCTTGAGCCACAATTGGATGTAGTTCTGTGGTCCTTTTAGAATTTTATGTCCTTGTCCTTCCCATTTTTATGTGAAAAGTGTTCATATGTGAAAAGCGTTTAGTGAGTTGCACCTACCCCACATCCCAAAAAATCCTACTTGAATTTTGATTGTACATGAGTGAAAACTGCACTATTAGTTCTTTATGGAGGAGATGAACCTGGTACATGTTTGTGGAACTGACGCCTTCAAATGCTTTCCTCGTTCAATCTCCACTCCAGATTTTCTTTGTGAGCTGCTAGACGTTTAGTATGCAAATGCTATATTATAGTTAGTGTTTATTTAGCTTTAGAATGCATGTGTCAGAATCTCCTACTCAATGTTTTGTAAAATGTTAATAGAAAACATGTGTAACTTTGTATTTGCCCAGCCTTCTGTAGGGGCATTCTTTATTTTTTTTCTTTTTAATTTTATTGAAGCATAGTTGACTTACAGTGTTGTTTCAGTTTCAGGTGTACAACAAAGTGAATCAGTTGTACATACAGATGTATCCATTCTTTTCCAGAGTCTTTTTCCATTACAGGTTTTTAAGAGGATGCCAAGTAGAGTTCCTGGTGCTCTGTGGTAGGTCCTTGTTAGTTATCTATTTTATGTAGTGTTGTGTATATGTTAATCCCCAGTCTCCTAATTTATCCCTTCCCTCCAAAGAGCACTCTTTCTGGAACCCCTTGGAGGTTGGAACCCTTTCTTTAATATTACATCAGTATCGAAATGATGCAGTGTTTGACTTTTCATCCTTATCAGCTAAAATCACTATCTTGTGCTCAACAGCCTTGCCTTTGGTGCCGACATTGTATTCAAAGAGGAAGACTTAATCATAGCTCTGTATTTTGACAGAGTAACTTATATTAACTCAAAATGTTCTATAGTGCTTTAATTAGTAAGGTTGGGGAAACTACTGGCAGAAATATTTTACTGTTTGATACAGAATCAATGATACTGATAATAATAAAAATAATCCTAGCTGACATTTGATGTCTTATTTGAACTGTTGGCAGTTCTTTTTCTTAGCTAATTTAATGCTTAAAACAGCCCTATGCGGTAGATGCTATTATTATTCCCGTTTTGCAGATGAGGCAGCTGAGTCACTGAGAGACTAAGCAACTTACTTTTGTTTTTCTCCTTTGCCGTCTCACTAAGATGTGGAAATGGTAGTGCTGGTAGGTAGATGGACGTGAAACATTTTTGATTCCACAGCGTTTAAGGGCAGGAAGCAACGTCTTCATGTCATTTAGTTACGGTCGGCTCTTGTCATCTTTCAAGGGAGAAAACTAGAGTTCAGAAAGTGTCAGGATTTATTTATTTATTTATTTAGTGACAAAAACAGTAATGTTCAATATGCTGAAGTACGCAAGGTAAAAATTCCCCTATTTTCTTTTATTTGTATCTATTTTACTCACCAAGATAGTCCCATTAGTAGTTTGAATGTCTTCTTCCAGGCATCCTTGATTCATAATTAAACAGTGTTTCTTTTCTTTTAAGTTTTTTTGAAGTGCAATTGATTTACAAGGTTGTGATAATTTCTGCTGTACAACAAAGTGATTCAGTTACACACATACACATACCCATTATTTTTCAGATTCTTTTCCCATATAGGTTATCACAGAATATTAGGTGGGGTTCCCTGTGCTATACAGCAGGTCCTTGTTGACCACCTATTCCAGATATAATAGTTAAACAGCATTTCTAGATTTCAGAGCGAGCTGGGGACCACGAAGGTGAGTAGAAGGCAGAGCTTATGACTTGAGGGAAGTGCTCTTGTTGGTACCCAGGTTGGCTCCTGCTCCAAGGAAGCAGTAGGGGCAGGAGATGCAGGGATGCTCCTGGTGCCACCAGACACTGACACTGAGGGTAGGCCCTGGTCATAAATTAGCTGGTCTTTTCCAGACCAGCCAGTGGCATTCAACGATTTTCCCCTGCAGGTATGAAAGGAAGGCAATCAATAAAAAGTGTTTGTTCTATTACATTTTAGTTTGCAATATGCCACAAGTAAATGAGACTCTTTTAAACATCTGGCTGAGGATTTTACTTTCTATGAGTCAGCTTCTGAGGTCCCCTGGCATAGTTGGCACAGACAGTGACTAGATTCTGCTAAAGTTCAGTGTGCTTTTCTTTAGGTGTGTGTGGGGGGACATACCCATGGCTTATGGAAGTTTCCAGGCTAAGGGTTGAATAGGAGCTACAACTGCTGGCCTACGCCACAGCCATAGCAATATCGGATCTGAGCCACATCTGGGACCTACACCACAGCTCACGGCAATGCTGGATCCTTAACCCACTGAGCAAGACCAGGGATAAAACCCACATCCTCATGGATGCTACTTGGGTTGTTCCCGACTTGGGCTGTTCCCACTGAACCGCAACTGGAACTTCCCAGTGTGCTTTTTAAGTGGTTACCCATTAAAAGAAGGTGCACAGATCTTGCCTCTGTAAACATTGGAAAATTATTAGGGCTAGAAGATTAAGCTCATACATGAGATTGCTAAAAAGGCACAAATTCTGGAGCCCCTTGACTTGCAACACATTTTCTGCAGCTACAATAAACTTATAATTTCATGTTGGATACTTTCTGGTCACTCTTTCTAAACATGCCCAAGTTTATCAAGAAGCAACAACAATAAACGTTGCTTTAAGGATAGGATCAGAGGAGTCCCTGTTGTGGCCCAGTGGAAACAAATCCGACTAAGAACCATGAGGTTGCAAGTTCAGTCCTTGGCCTTGCTCTGTGGGTTAAGGATCTGGCATTGCTGTGAGCTGTGGTGTAGGATGCAGACATGGCTTGGCTCTGGTGTTGCTGTGGCTGTGGTGTAGGCCAGCAGCTGTGACTCTGATTTGACTCCTAGCCTGGGAACCTCCATATGCCATGGGTGTGGCCCTAAAAAGCAAAATAAATAAATAAATAAATAAATAATCAGATATCAGGCACCCATAGGTGTGGTAAAAGAGAGCTATTTGGAGGCCATATAGCTGCGTTTCTGGGTGCTGTCCCAGTGTCCAACTTAGGGTTTTCAAACATAAACTTCATTTTCTCCGTTTTGCTGTGATGTGGGGAAAATGAATCAATACAGTCATTCCACAGACGTTTCTCTTTGCCAATTCTCCAGGTCTTCTTATCTAGGAAGATGTTCAGTTTGGGAGGACCCATGGCTCTCTGACTCTCTGATATGCCAGACTCCTCGCTTGAGGGTCCTTTAAGGGCTGACTCATTCAGACCTGTGCCTTGGAGTTGCTACTTTGACTGACTCCAATGGGGGCAACAATTCCGAAATCTCTCCTTAGCACTTCCGCTCAGTGAGGCCTCAGTATAGTGACTGTGGAGCTGTTGAGTTGCCTTAGTCTGTCCTCCTTAGTAAAACGTCAAGAAAGTCTTTGTGAGGCTAATAATAATGTGTAGAGAGTCTTGTACTTTAAATGTGCTGGAGCGTACTTATCTATGGTACATCTGGGATGTTACCTACAGAGTATTCCTTACTAGAGTACTGGAAAGCTGTAAGCTTTAGTTAGGATAATAATCATGATCTAACATTTCTGGAGCCCTGCCAATCACACATTAATCACTTAAGTACTGCATCAATTCTATGAGCAGAGTTCTGTTATTATCACATGCATTTTACAGCTTAGACAGTGGAGGCACAGTGGCCCAGCTAGCGACTGGCAAGTTTAGGGCAGAAATCTAGAGAGTTTGGATTCAGAGTGTAATCACCCAATCATCATGCAAAAGAATTTCCCATTTCTTTTTCTCTCTTTTCTCACTCAGAGCAAAGGAGAGTAAGGGGAAGGTGGAGGAAGGGGGAAGGAGCAGAGTGAGGAACTGCTGGTGTCTTTTAAGGACTGATAAGATTATTTGAAAATAAATTATAGGAAGTATGCAAAATGGGTGCCGAAAGAGTTAGTTATCAGACCCCAACACAAGGAAGCAGCTGGTCTAAGGGCAGTATCTTTTATGTCCTGACTTCTCTTCTACCTAATGTTGGAACCTGGTGCCCTCTGCCTGCAAAGGACAAGATTAGGAGCTTTCCACCTGCATCCAGTTGCTGTCTTGGTGAGCTGGGTCACAGTCAGGGCTTCTTCTTCTCCTCCTCCTCCTTCTTCTCCTTCTCCTTCTTTCTCTTATTCCTTTTCTGCTTCTTCTTCTGTTGCTTCTGCTTCTGCTTTTACTTCTTTTATTTTTTAAAATCAAATTAAAATTTTTTTTTATTTTTTTGCTTTTTAGGGCCTCACCCCTGGCTAGGGGTTCCCAGGCTAGGGGTCGAATTGGAGCTACAGCTGTGGCCTATGCCACAGCCACAGCAATGTGGGATCCAAGCTGCATCTGTGACCTATACCACAGCTCATGGCAACGCCAGATCCTTAACCCACTGAGCGAGGCCAGGGATCAAACCCACAACCTTATGGTTCCTAGTCAGATTTGTTTCCGCTGCACCACAAAGGGAAATCCTGCTTCTTCTTTTAATTAAAGTATAGTTGATTTACAGTGCTGTGCCAATTTCTGCTGTACAGCAGAGAGACCCAGTCATACATATATATATATATATATATATATATATATATATATATATGCATGTTACCTTGTATTATCTCCCATCATGTTCTATCCTGAGACTGGATATTATTCCCTGTGCTATATAGAAGGGTCTCATTGCTTATCCATTTTAAATGTAATAGTTTCCATCTACTAACCCCAAATTCCCAGTCTATCCCACTCTCTACCCCCTCTCGCTTAACCCCCACCCCGTTCTCTATGTCTGTGAGTCTGTTTTGTAGATAGCTTCATTTGTGCCACATTTTAGATTCCACATATACGTGATATCTATAGTATTTATCTTTTTCTCACTTCACTTAGCATGAGCATCTCTCATTGCAGCCATTTGCTGCAAATGGCATTACTTTGTTCTTTTTTTATGGCTGAGTAGTATTCCATTGTGTATATATATCACATCTTCTTAATACATTCATCTGTCAATAGACATTTAGGTTGCTTCCATGTCTTGGCTATTGCAAATAGTACCACAGTGAACATAGGGGTACATGTATCTTTTTGAATGAAAGTTTTGTCTGGATATATGCCCAGGAATGGGATTGCTAGATCCATATGGTAGTTCTATATTCAGTTTTCCGAGGAACCTCCATACTGTTCTCCATTGTGGTTGTACGGATTTACATTTCCACAAGTGGTGTAGGAGGTTTCCTTTTTCTCCACACCCTCTCCAGCATTTATTTGTAGACTTATTAATGATGGCCATTCTGACTGGTGTGAATTGGTAACTAATTGTAGTTTTGATTTGCATTTATCTGATAATTATTGATATTGGTCATTTTTTTCATGTGCTACTGGCCATCTATATGTCTTCTTTGGAGAAATGTCTATTTAGGTCTTCTGCCTGTTTTTTGGACTGGGTTTTTTTGTTGTTGTTGTTGAGTTGTATGAGTTATTTGTATATTGTGGAGATTAAGCCCTTGTTGGTTCATCATTTGCAGCTACTTTTTCCCATTCTATAGATTGTCTTTTCATTTTTTTAATGATTTCCTTTGCTGTGCAAAAGCTTATAAGTTTGATTAGGTCCCCTTTGTTTGCTTTTGTTTTTATTTCTATTGTTTTTGGAGACAGAGCTTCTAGGATGAGTGTTGCGGATCCTCTCTGTGGAACTGATATGTTCAGAACAAATTAGCTCTAGGATCGAACCGTACTACAGTCCAGAGCTCCTGGGGCTCCTGCCACCTTGTCCCCCAAATCGGCACACCTCTGGTTTTATTCTGTTTCATCTTTTTCGGTTCTGAAGAAGTTGTCTTTTGGAAAAAAGATCCAGCAGTTCAAAATCTGTCAACAGTTGCTGCTTTGTAAGGCTTAACTTGTCATTATGGTGCTCTCAGTGTTTGGAATATCTATTTCTGCGTAACACATTACTCCAAAATTTATTTGCTTAACACTGTCATTTTATTTTGCCTAGGATTTTGTGGGCTGGGAATTCAGGAAGGGCTCTGCTGAGACATTGATCTCGGATCCATGAAGTGTCACCTGGAGTCTTGGGGCCGAAGATCCACTGCTAAGATGGCTTCTGTTCTCATAATCTGGAGCTTCGGTGCTCTCAGTCTGTTTTCCCTTCCCCTGCCATCTCCAACCTTGAGGTCTTGTGCTTCATGGCGCCTCCATGTGATTTAGGCTTCTCATGGTATGGTGGATTCCAAAAGGCAGAAATCAGTAGCTACCTGGCCAGGTAAAAAGCCTTCCTGGAACTGATATTCTGTTACTTCCGCTTTGCTTTATTGGTCAAAGCAGCCATTGACTCACTCATATTCAAGAAGGTAGAGAAGAGACTTCTGTTCCTGATGGGAAAGAGGAGAGGTCATACTGCAGAAGGGGATGCTGGATGGGAGTCATTGTTGTGCCATCTTGGAAACTATGATCTGTCATATCTCATCACCACCATGTGCAATTTCAACGTCTGACCCCTCCCGGATGCTGATGTTCCTCCCTGACACCTGCTTTTCCCATTTCCCTTACTTCTTCTCTCATTTCCTCTTTCCCAGTCACACTGCTCTTAGCTTGCTGCTCACATCAGTACACTAATGACTCCTGGAATGGTTCTCCTTCTCCTTCTTATCGCTGGTCTTCTTTCTGTTCACAACTTGCTCTCTCTATGACAGGACTTTTCAGTAAATAAGTGCCATTTATAAAGCATCACCTATTCATCAGACCTCCCTTTTTCCCACAGGGCATTCTAAACAGTCATGGCTCTATTCATGCACTCTTTGTGTCTTTATTTCCTTCTGTGGTTTTAGTCATTCTTTTTTTTGGCCTTTTTGTCGTTTTAGGGCCACAACCGTGGCATGTGGGGGTTCCCAGGCTAGGAGTCTAATTGGAGCTGTAGCCTCCAGCCTACACCACAGCCACAGCAATGCAGGATCTAAGCCACGTCTGCAACCTACACCACTGCTCATGGCAACAGCGGATCGTTAACCCACTGAGCAAGGCCAGGGATCGAACCCGCAACTTCATGGTTCCTAGTCGAATTCGTTAACCACTGCGCCACAACGGTAAGTGCAGTTTTAGTCATTGTTAATGGGTAGTAAATACCCGTTTACTGGCTTTAAATATTTAAGAAGTGTTTTCCTCTGGAACTAAGCAGATTATAATAGAAGGCTAGAAGTCTGGGTACCAAATGGTTGAGCTTTTAGTAACATAGGAAAAGGCTTTGTTAGCCAAACTCATTATCTCTAAAGTTGTGAAATAAATGGAGCCATTTGATTGTAGGTAACCTGCTGTGAGACATGTATACACTTGCAATAGGTACTCTCTAGGCACTTGTGCAGAAAAGAACTGAAAGAGCAGAAGAATCCATGTGGGTTCATCACCAGTTTTCTGTTTACGTTTGGGACCAGGCATCATTCCTGGGAGCTGATTTGAAAGGTAATAAGTCCAAGTTGAGGTACTTGAAAGATTTACTCTGCATACAGAGAAGTATCCCGGTAAATTCATTGAGACAGTGTGCTTTAGTGAAAAGAAAAAAAGAACTGCATTGCCCGCTCTGGGATTTGGGGTGAGTTATTTAAACCCTCATGACCTATTTTTTAACCTGATTGATAATGGGGTCAACTCAGTGATTTCTGTGGTTCACATCAGCTCTAAAACACTTTCATATTTTTAAAAGGTGAATTGCGTTGGGCAGGCTTTCACTTATTCTCAAATGGACATTTCTGCATGATCTCGTTTTCATTAATGTGGCAAAAATATATGGGCTACATTCAAAGACAGTTTCAGGACTTGAACTGCTCACTGTTTACTTGGAGTGAAAAAGACAACTTGGAAAAAGTCCAGACTTTATGATGAATCAATGAAAATATCTAATAAAAACAAGTGGCTTTTTGTTGACTGTGTGGATTTATTGATTCACCTTCATACATGGAAAGCTGGTGTTATTTCCCAAACAGGAAAATGTGGAAAAGGAAAATGCTGCCTTTTTATAGCTCCAATATGATCTTTCCCTGTCGTTAGGCTTTTACAATAAAAGTTGCATTGATTCTCTGTGATTGCTTGATTCTCTGTAACTGCTTTTGGTAGTGTGTTTGAATTTTTTAAAAGGGCTAAAGGAAAGGCCCTAAATAATGGCAGTGCAGGCAAATAAGAGAAAGTATTAAAATTGTGATTTGTCTAGCTCTCCTATGCATATAATTAAAAAAAAAATTATACCTATTTTGCTTAGGTTGCAAAATATATATACTAGCTTTTGATCAATTTTATGGAGTTGAATGTAATGGTTTGACTAGCTGATGTATTTCTGTATTACTCAGTATTTTCCTTTCAGCCTTTGGAATAAACAGAAAATTCTGGTCTAGCCTTTGTCATCAGAGTTACACAGTGGACAGCTCTCCCAGACTCCCCCGAGACTGTAGGTTGTTTAAAATCTCCAGCAAGGTTTCAGCTCTCTCATTCCAGTCTAACTCAGCTGGAATTCTTTAGCTGGTCTTCAGTGTGACTTTATGCATTCTTTTTTTTTCTTTTTTTTTTAAAGGCTGCATCTGTAGCATATGAAAGTTCCTGGGCCAGGGGTTGAATTGGAGCTGCAGCTGCTAGCCTACACCACAGCCTCAGCAACACTGGATCCGAGCCCCATCTGTGACCTACACTGCGGCTTGTGGATCCTTAGCTGAATGAGCAAGGCCGGGAATTGAACCCGCGCCCTCACAGAGATAACCTTGGGCCCTTAACCTCCTGAGCCCCAACGACAACTCCCCTTTATGCATTCATTCGTGCTTCTGAACCTTACGTTGTTCTGGGGACAATGTTCCTGGCACACCCTGGAGGCTGTCATCTTGATTCAAACTCAGATTTATCTTCTCAATAATTTGTATCTCCTCCCGATAACCTGACTTACAACAACCTTGTAAGCTTTCTGAGAAGAGGTTCCATGTTGGTTTAGAGTGTAAATCCTATCTACGCAGAAAGTGGGCTCTTCCTCTGGCTCTTGAGCCCTTCCCCTGCCTCCCTGTCCTTGGTCCTTCAGCCTTTGGCAATGCCTGTGACCTTCATCCTCTGTGCTGGCTGAGACGGTTCTGTTTTATATGAGCTGTGAAGGAGGCTGGGTTGATGAAGATGTCAGTGAGGATGGAGGACAGTGGTGGCGAGAGAAGAAATTCAAAGGAATTCAAAGAGAAATTGGGATTAGAAGGAGGAAAGAAGGACCCTTGGGAAGAATAAGAGCTGATCTCAGCTGCGTTCAATTATTCATACTCTGTCTCTACTCGCTCGCTCTCTCCTCCCGGCCCTCATTGATTTTCCATGAGAATAAAATAAAAGAGAACCACCTTGGGGAAGCAGATTTTTTTTTCTCAATTGGCTTTATACAATTTGGTTTGGTTGCAATTTCGATTTAGCCTTGGGCTCAGGGGTCTATTTTAAAGAAATGCCACCATCCTAGAAAATTCTCATATAGTCTTGTTTTTCCTCGATGTAATAAAATGAAATAATTGTAGATTTCTTACCCTCCCAGAGACAGAAATCAGGAGATTTGCTTACATATTAGCAATCTGAGGAAAGCGACTAAAGAAGAAGTGATAGAAATTGGTGTCCCACAGCACACTGAGCTGACCTCAGCAGAAGTAGAATTAAGGGGCATTTTCTGAAATGATAATTCTGTGTAGCCTCCAGAAATGTACACAAATACAAAAGTGTGATGTAACTCCACTCTGACTCTGTCCAGACTGCCTGGGAGTGAGGGCTTGATGTCACAGCCCCACAATGCAGAGAGAGACGATTTCAAGTTATTTTAGTGCTACTGGAAACTGCTGGTGGCATGCTGCAAACATACCTGATCTCCTTGAAATTAGGACACCCTGCTATATTTAAGATGGGATCATTTTATGCTCTGTTAATTTTCTAGGGGTATAGGAAGATTTTGTATTTTTTCCTTACGGAGAAGAGTTTTGATAATCTCTTAAGGCCATTTTTTTTTTAATTGAAGTAGAGTTGATTTAAAATGTTGTGTTAGCTTGTGGCAAGGCCAGAGATTGAACCAGCCTCCTCATGGAGACTAGTCAAGTTCTTAACCTGCTGAGCCAAAACAGGAACTCCAAGATCAGATTTTTCTTTCTTTCTTTTTTTTTGTGCTAGTTTTCTAGGGCTGCTGTAACAAAGTGCCACAAACTGGATGCTTCCAAACAGTAGAAATGTGTTCGCTCACAGTTCAGGAGGCTAGAATTTCAAAATCAAGGCGCTGGGTTGGTTTCTTCCGGAGGCCGTGAGGGAGAATCTGTTTCAGGCCCCTCTCCTAGCTCTCGTGATGGCCAGTGATCCCATAGAAGCCGTCTCTGCCCGTGTCTTCACGTGCTCTTCTCCGAGTGTGTCTGTGTGTCTCCTCTTCCTGTAAGCTTGCCAGTCATATTGGATCAGTGCCCACACTAATTAGCATGACCTCATTTTATCTAATTACATTCACAAAGACCTTATTTCCAAATAGGATCACATTCTGATGTCCTGGGGATTTGGACTGCAGCAGATAGGGGCTCTCAGTTCAGCCCCTAACCTTGTAGTCAGGGGCCTTAAGGAGATGGTTCTGCATTCTGATGCCGGTTCAGGCTGAGGATGGACCAAAGTTCAGAGGTCTGCAGGGGAGAAAGCCTGACTAGAGTTTGGACAGGTCAAGTTAGTTGATTTTGTCCACATTGGTCAGGGGGGACAATTCAGGTCAGCTAATCATTTATCAGCCGAAGAATGGGCATTTGGAGGGTTTGTGTCTGGCCTTGTCACTGGCAAGCGTTAGATTTAAGTCATATGCAGAAGGTGGCTCTTTGCAGTAAGTGGTTTCCTGGAACAGCACAGGTCGGAGCTTCCCAGCCATCAGTGTTTCCGAGGACCACAGGGCTCAAGTAAAATTCAGTTTTGTCAAGTTCTTTGAAAATATGGTGAGAATTATGAACATTGTTTCTGGGAAGAAATGCTTTTATATAGAGATATATGGATATTTGCATAGAATTTCAGTGGATTCTTAGACCCTTTGGAGCCCTCTGAGCTCTGGAAGTCCATAGGCTCCAGGCTAAGAAAAAAAGAAAGGCAAGGAGCAAGGACAAATCCAGCAGTGTCCAGGTGGCAACAGGCCATCCTGTTGGAGGATATGGTCAGTGTAGGGAGTACTGTAGGAAGCTTAGCTGGAGAGCCAGTGTTAGGGGCCAGACTCTCCAGGGCCTTGCAGGGGAGTTTCATTTGGTTGGCAACAGGAAGCTGGTGGAAGTTTCTGAGCAGTAATTTTCAAGGCTGTGTTTTGGGAAGACTTTAACAGTGGTACTGAAATGGGGATGAGATTGACTATGAGGAGATCCATTAGGAAATTATTACAGGAGTTCCCATTGTGGCTCAGTAGGTAAAGGACCAATGTTGTCTCTGTGAGGATGCAGGTTCGATCCCTGGCCTCATTCAGTGGGTTAAGAATCCTGTGTTGCTGTGGCTGTGGTTTAGGCCTACGGCTGCTGCTCTGATTCGACCCCTAGCCCAGCAACTTCCATATGCTGCAGGTGCGTCCCTAAAAAGAAAAAAAAAAGATGTTATTGCAATAAATTCCCATGCCACGTATATTTACGTGGTTGTTATTTATTATATTTCTTTGAATATCTGTAATACTAAAACATATAGTCTTGTACTTGTTAAGGAGTTTGCTTATTGTTGGAAACTCATATAAACTACTGCATTGATCTGCTGGGGCTGTCATAACAAAATACCAGACTGAATAGCTCAGATATCAGACATTTGTTTCTTACTGTGCTGGAGGCTAGAAGTCCAAGAGTATAGTGTTGGCAGGTTCAGTTTCTGCTGATACGTCTCTTCGTGGCTCATAGAGGGCCACCCTCTGGCTGTGTCCTTAATGGTCTTGGCTCTGTGCTCACACATCCCTGGCATCTCTTTGTTTTCCTATAAGGACACCAAGTCCTACTGGATCAGGGCCCCACTCTAACAATCTCATTTTAATCTCATCACTTCCTTAAAGATCATATCTCCAAATATGTTACATTCTGAGGTATAGGGGTTTGGGGTTTCAGCATATGAATTCTGGGGGAACCTAGTTCAGCCCGTAACACTTCTCAAGGGACGAGTGTCCCATTACAGCACAAGGTCGGTGTCTCTCCCCGGATTATGCAGGGATCGCTGCCAGGAAAGCTAAGAGCACCCAGCCAAGCACTCAGCACCACAGAGCGATGCTTCTGCCTCAGTCCTGTGCCTCATCTCCTCGCATGCAGTAAGGTGATTGACTTCAGTCCATTTGAAAAGGGATGCTGATGGCTGAAACTAAGTGGAGGATATTTAATGGGTTGGGGTAAGGAAACTGTCAATGGTGAGGCCAGTGTGTGGATGGTGGTGATATCCATAATTAGAATGCTGATGTGGAAGTCACTTGAGCCAAAAAAAAATGCCTGAAAGAAATGAAACGATAGTGTTAATGTCTGGTTTTGCTCAGCCCTTCCTGATGACAGGTCCTTCACTGCTTTTGGATCTATTCTTTTTCCAGTATTTTCTATTCATTGCATCTCTTGAGAACAGTGTCCTTCTCTTACCTACATTCAAGCCCAGGAGGGCTTTGGTGAGCCTGTGCTCCAGTGACAACCTCAGTTGGGGGTGTGCCCCACCGAGTCACATCAGTTGAGGGTGAAGTTCTGACGAGTTCCATATTTGCTCTGTGAATCTGCTTGGTCACGTGTGAAGAAACTGCACCCTGGTGATTTTTCTCTTCCTCTCATTTTCTAATGATAAAAGTATCTTCAGTTACTTGATCTCACAAAGTTTTTGCTTGTTAAAAACGATGATGAGGATAGAATAGCAGTGCTGGCTGAGAATGACCCATGGAAGAAGAAACTAGAAAATAAGGTTAATTGACTTATCCATCAACTCATTGCCATTGAATCATGAATTCTTAGGGTTCAAAATAAAGTTAATGTTGGCTGACCCATGTAAGTGTTCATTCTATACCTGGAACTCTGCTGAGTGCCTTTTATGCATTTTCTTATGCAGTCCTAAACAACCTTATGAGTTAAATTCTGGGATCAGCTACATTTTCAGGCTTAGAGACAGAGGAAACTGGCCTTGTATTAAGCCGCTGGAAAGGCACAGGGCAGAACAGGAAGCCAAGGTGGACAGAGTTCATAACCTGGGCCACTTTTCTTGTTTAAAACTGGGTTCTCCTCTTCCAGACCAGATTAACCTGTCAAAGGTGAAACAAGCCAACACAGTTGGCCTCCATTTCTTAGAGATCCACATGAAAGGCCACCTGGTGATTGGACTGCTGAGAAGTAGCTTTGTTAATTACTAATAACCAGTGTAAAGTTATTATCTGTCGTTCTTATTTTCCTACGATATTTTCTTCAAAGATACTGGAGGAGAGGATAAGGTTTTACAATGTCACACGTTTGAAACCATCAGCAGTATTGAGCCCCCGTTCATCCATCTTTCTATTCATTCGATAAAATATATGCAGGTGCTCTGTAAATGATCTGTCCCTTTTTCAGTCACAGCTCTTAGCAGACTGTCTGCATTCATATATCCACCGGCTGTGACCTTCAAGCCTTCGAAAACCTGGGGTAGTTTTCTTTCCCTGGCCCCCTTGAGGCTTTGATGGTAGCCTAATGGGGCTGTCCTTTGAATGAGCATGAACTAGGCTTGTCCTTTGTGAGTGACTTCATACTAAAAACCAAGGCACGGAAACCCTCGGGACCGCCGAAGTCTGTGTTGGAAGATCCATAAATGACCAGATTGCTCATTTCTGGTAATGTTATTGCAAATCAAGGTATAGGGAGTTTATCTTTTTCTACCTAATTAAAATTTTAGTGACTCTCAAAGTCACATTGATATTTATTTGGTTTAAAACTTTTGGAGAAAATATTTAAATATATTTGTGTGTAAATGAAATACCGATTGGTGGAAATCCTCTGAGTTTGATTCAGTTTTAATACTAGAGTATTGTGACTAAGGATTATGTCGTTATCACTAATGCCTTAATTATGAAAACTCACAGTTGTGTGGTATATTATGAAGCCGATTGATGGTGTTATTTCTTTCCCTTGGTATAATTAGAAAAATCACGTTATGCCAATCAACTTCAGGGATCAGAGATATTTCTTAAATGGTTAATAGACATTTAGAGCTTTTTTCTTTTTTATTTAAAGATGTTTTATTTTATTTTGGTCTTTCTCTTCCTTCCTTCCTTCCTTCCTTCCTTCCTTCCTTCCTTCCTTCCTTCCTTTCTTTCTTTTTGCTTTTTAGGGCTGAAGTTTCGGCCTATGGAAGTTCCCAGGTTAGGAGTCAAATCGGAACTTCAGCCGCCGGCCTACACCACAGCCACAGCAACACCAGATCTGATCCGTGACTGCACCTACACCACAGCTTATGGCAACGCTGGATCCACCGAGCGAGGCCAGGGATCGAACCTGCATCCTCATGTACACTAGTCAAATTCGTTTCCGCTTTGCCACAATGGGAACTCCATTTCAAGGTATTTTAAAAAGCTTTGACTTTATTCACTTTTTTTTTTTTTTTTTTGGTCTTTCTAGGGCTGTACCCGTGATATATGGAGGTTCCCAGGTTAGAGCTGCCGGCCTACACCAGAGCCACAGTAACGCAGGATCCGAGCTGCGTCTGTGACTTACACCACAGCTCACGGCTATTCACTTTTCTTAAAAAGAATGTTTTGAATCTTCAAGATGAAAATTTAAGACTTTCAGAATAAGGGGAAAAAAAGATTTGGGATGCAGACTGTAAAAACATGACCTAACAATCCTGAGAAGTGAGTATTTTTACAAAAGTGAAATTTCCAAATAGGTGAAGCTTGTCTCCTTAAATGTCAAATCACTCTTTGTCAGCATCAGTTTCTAAACTGTGTTCCTCACTTCCTAGTAAATAGTGGATAGTGTAAGGACCGTGTCAGTGTTGCATGATTAAAATCTCAAGCTCTGGAGACTTCATGGGTTCAGATTTTGTTTTATCATGTGTACCTGTGTTCCCTTGGCAAGTTGTCAAACCACTTGACCTCAGTTTCCTGGTCCATAAAATGGGGATTATGATAGTGTCTCCCTTGTAGGTATGTTGGGAGGATTAAATGAGTTAATATATTTCAAGGGCCTGGTATGTACTCAGCACACAGTAGATGTTAGCTGTTGTTATGTAAGTTTTTGATTTACATTACGAATGGAACTTAAGTGCTATACAGTGCTCAGATGTAGCAGTGATTTCTGCTCACATGTCTTCTGGTTTTCCTTCTTCGCTGCCTTGGATGCTTTTTCTCCCCCACTTGCCACATGCTCTTTCATTTCTCCTTCTGTCATTAATTCATTCCAGGATGGTTAAGAGAAAGAGTTTTGAGAATGAGAGACCTGGGTTCTACATCTGGCTCTGTCACTCCCCAACTCTGAGAACTTGGGCAAGTTATTTCACCTCTCTGGGTCTCAGTGTGTGTATGTAAATTGGGCTGGTTGTGACATTCTTAGAGGAAAAGTATGTAAGATTCTTGATATGGCGTTTGGCACAGGGTGATAATAGTTGTCTTTCTACTCTTTATTATTTCTGCATAGTGGATTAGAAAAGATCCTGAAGATAATCTTGTGATTTTCCTACAAAATAAAGTTCATAAATGCATATGTATATATGTAGTTATATGTATATATATGCCTATGTGTATGTATATATAGGACTCTTTCATTTACTTATTATGAATTATTTAATTATTAAATAATTCACTATTATTTAATTATTAAAAACTATGGTTTCCTCTATTTTCCTAGTATGTGATGTTACTTGAGTTTTCCAGATACCTCAGCTTTTGTCTTTAAATCCTGATATTTTTCTTTGCAGTCATTTTAAAGGAATGGCCCCTTAGTGTACTATATATAGTGTCAGCAGAGCATACAGAACATCATTTGGCCTTTTTGTTGATTTAAGAGCATCAGTGATGGATTATTCAGTAACTACGACAACCCCCAAGTGATCAGAAGGCACAGAATGTGGTCCCTCCTTCACCTAGTGGCCCCGCATGGCCAACATGCTGATTCCACGTTTCTCCCCTTTTATAAATTTTCCTGCTTCTTCCCATACCAGGGGTCACTCCCTGCTTCTGTCAGTGACCCTATCTGTAGCAGCAACTTCTCTTTCTAATATATCGCCTCTAATTTATTTTGGGCTGTGTAAGCAGATAATCAGTTTTGTTAGGTTTGTCTTCAAAACTAGAGTAAAACATTCTTATCAAAAGCTTTGTCCATGAGGATAATGTCTGGCTGTTCACTGAGTTTCAAACTTGTTGGGATTTTAAGTTGTGTTTAGTGGCCTATGCTTTGTAGGGGAATTAATATACAGAATTTTGATGGGGCTCTGAGACCACATTGAAGTGTTAAAAGAAAAACAGAAAGGAATCATTTCATTTGGCTGGATGATAGTTCCTGAATTGGCATCCCTCAAAATTATGAAATTAGGCAGATTTGCTAAACTTGTTGACCTTAGTCTACAAATAGAGTCACAAATAGTATATGAAATATGCAACATTAGAATTGGAAAGGGCCCTGGAGCACAGTGCCAGGTGGAACCGTGGGGAGTCAGAATTCAAGAGGTGGACTGTGAGTCCTGTGTTGGTCACACGGGTACCACCTTGGTGAAGCTAATGGGTAGGAAGCGACATTTTCACACTCTGTAAGGGCCTTTGGAGATGGGCCTTCATGAAGCCAACAGAAGTTGTGCTGAGAATTACTGAGCTGCTGGTATGCCAGAATCACATGACAAACACATGTTAAAATTTATTTTTGCTGTGGTTCCCTTTTTCACGGCTCTATTTTTCTCAGGGAAGAATGAGTGAGAACTCATACCCAAGTGAATTTTTGCATTATCTTCTTTCTAGACTGGAAATGTCTCCTTTGGAGACTTCACACCATGTAGCTTTTTGTATAATAACACTCAATATTTTCACCTACCTCCAGACACTATGGCTGGTAGCATATGCAATAAAAAAGGGTCATCATGATCTTTGTGCGTGCATCATTTGCCGGTTAGAATATAGGGTTAATGGGCTCTGAAGGCCATGAGGTGCAGACCTGCCTTTATGCAGGGAAAGGGGCGTTATCTTCATTTGACAGATGCCTAAACCAAAGCTTGGGGTCAAGTGATTTGTCCAAGCTCAGAGGATTGGGGACTGGCTTTCTGATCTGGGACTCTTTTTATGCTTACAACACACTATTTTTCTGTGGCTTCTTTATTAAGTACAAAATAGTATCACTTAAAATATTAGAAAAGCAAATTCACGATTTTTCTTTTTTTTTGGATACAACTCATGTTTCCTGGGTCTTTTTAACATCCCTTTTCAGAGGGCTGTAAGTTGTTGACAACAGAGGTATCTGAGCAAAACTAATTTTAAAAATAATTAATTTTTCATTATCTAAATCATGAGAACGTGTTTGGAATAATAGTCACAGGTGACAGTTTTAATTCAAATGAGAAGCAAATAGTTCTGTATAATTCAACTGCAATTATTTGAATAAATTGGGTCTAAATCTTGGAAACTAACTGTAATCAGCTCTATTCCAGAATGCAAATTTATTGTTACAGAATCAAGGAAGAGAGCTCTTCCTTTTCTTTTTAAATTTACCTTTCTCTCTACCCCAATTTTTGTCATAAAGCTGATGTTGAGCGTTAATAAATAAGATCAAGTAGAATAAAGGATTTCCTATTTACTGAGTTTGGTTTGTGTATTTTGAAATCAATGTGAGGTGGAAATGCCTGCTTTTTCATTTTTTAATATCTCTATGGTGGATGTGCTCTGGCATCGGCAAACACTGGTGATTCTCGGGACCTCTGCACGGCAGCTTGTCACACCGGGGCTGGTGCAGCCTGCACCAGATCCTCCCATTGACATAACCAGGCCGAAGTCCTCCACTCAGGGACCAGGGTGGGCCACATGTCCAGGTGAACACTACGAATTAAGGAGCGTCAGGAACGGCATCACCTCAGGGTATTCGAGAGCAGTAGATTAGAGATGTCGGATCTTCCAAGGACCCAGACTTTATCCAGAGTCTAGACAACTCTCTCTTTTAACCCGTGACACCCAGAGAGGGAGATGGCTCCCCAAGTGGATGGAGCTCCCCACAGACGTGTCCTCTCTTCTACGGAAGTGTTTCTGGGCATGGAGAAGGGGTACAGGGGCACACACTCTCCACGAGTGTCTTTGGGGGGAGGTCTGTGAATTGGCTGAAATGATATGTAATGTGTGCTGTCATTTTGATGCCAGCAGCCTGGATCAGAGAGGACCACTATATAACTGAGTCTCAGTCTAAGGATCAGGGCTTGTCTGGGTTTACTGTAGCACTGGCTCATGAGAAATAAAGCAGTTAATAAGGAAATGATGTATTTGCCTCAAGTAAGGGTCAAAAGTCACCATGGCATTCTATGACAAAGGTTTGAGGATGGGTTGAATGTGGAGAGGATGTGGGAGGATTCAGCGTCACATGGCCTGTGTGGCCCCAGGAACCCAGGGGGGTCCTCGGTGGTAACATGGGTGGGCAAGTTCGGGAGAGCCTTCCTGGAGCGTGATCACCTGTGATAGCCAACTGGCCACAGCAAAAGAGTATTCTCTGCTACATTCAATTCATTTACATGGTTTTGTCATTCTGCATAAAATATTTTATCTTTTTTTTTTTAAAGTTTCATTGAGGTATAGTTGATTTACAATGTTACAGTAATTTCTGCTGAACAACAAAGGGATTCACTTATACACAGACACACATTCATTCTTCTCCAGATTCTTTTTCCCATACAGGTTATCACAGAATATTGGGTAGAGTTCTCTGTGATATACAGCGGATCCCCAAAGGCCGGTCATTCCACACACCACAGTCGTGCACATGCCAATCTCAAAGCCCAGCCCATCCCTCCCCCTACCACAGGCTGCCTTTGGTTTGTTTACGAAATCTGTGAGTTTGTTTCTTTTTCTTCAAATAAGTTCATTTGTATCCTTTTTTTAAGATTTCACATATAAGTGATATCGCACGATATTTGTCTTTCTCTGTCTGATTTACCAAGTATGATAATCTCTAGGTCCATCCATATGGCTGCAAATGTCATTATTTCATTCTTTTTTAGAGATGAGTAATATTTCATTGTATATATGTACCCCATCTTCTTTTTCCATTTCTCTGTTGATGGGCATTTAGGTTGCTTCCATGTCTTCACTTGTATAAATAGTGCTGCAGTGAACATTAGGGTGCATGTATTTTTTCAAGGGTCCCTTTATTTTTCAAGTTTGTTAAAGTTCTCTGCTCCACACTGACCCATACTCTCTCAAATCCAGACCTACCAGCTCTTCCTGTAGCTGCTTGCATTGTAGTGACTTTAGAGGGAACTTAGTTTTGGCTCCCAAAGTCTTGCAGCAGGGGTGACCCTTGCTCTCAGGGTTCGAGGACTCTGGTGAGCCCGGACTGTTTAGGGCAAACTCGAACATTCCATCTGGTTGAGTTTTATATATATATATATTTTCTGACGTATCTCAAATTCCCAGATACTCATCCTCAAGTATAAATCTCACACTCGTTTTTGTGCCAGACATAAAATTATTTTTGCTTTACTCCTAGTGTGCTTTGTCTGTGCTGTAAAGCCCCTCATTGGTGTGTACTTTAGGAGTTTAAGGATCAGCAGTTCTGAAGAGCAGCTGAAACAAAGATGAATTATTTTTGGATTTAGTAGTAGGTATAGTCATTTGTTTCTAAGGGTGTGCTTAGGTTCACCTGGCTCCAGCTGTCCTTCCTGAAAGGTGAATGATTAAAAGGAAAAGAAATCCTGAAAACTTAGTAGCTTTTTGTTTATTTATTGAAAGGCAAAAGGAGAGTAAAACCAACCTGGGTTGAAGTCTTCGATGTGCCATGTTATGTTTGCGGTATGTGATCTTGAGTCTCAGATTTCTCACCTGTAATACGGAGTTGATAACACTGGCCTAACAGGATTTTTTTTGAGGTTTAGAGATAATGTCTGTAATGCTTATATTGCGGCTATAAGACACTTGCTCAGTATATGAGAATTTCTATCATCAATTTAATTTTCTGTACAGTATAGTGATGTGTCACGTCTCATAAACCGAGGGTGATGTGATTATAGTCAGGTGGTCTGCCTCTTATGCGGTCCTCTATGTGAAGGCTTGATTTTGCTTTTCACGATAGTATGCACCACTTGCCATACTACTAAAAATGCTACTGCTGGTGGGATTTTATGTCTTTCCTTTACCAGCAAAACTTCTGTTTTGGAAAGCAATATTTATGGAATGAACTGGCTATTAATCTATATTATAGTCAGCAAAATTGGATTCTTTAATGCCTTTGTTTGCCAAAAATCTTCCTCACAGAGTTGGAGACAGTGAAGATACTGGACCTCACGTCGGATGTTTTGCAATGCAAATGGTTGCAATGAGGACACAAATGTGATTGAATTTTAAATAGAGCTAAACTTTTGTTTTATCTTATAGCAAGTCTCTTGTACTTTGTCTTAAATACGCGAACAGGTATTTGGTCAGAATAATTTCTGGGTTTCTTTTTTGTTTGTTTGTTTTTAATGTCTGTACCTGCAGCATATGGAAGTCCCAGGTCTAGGGGTCGAATTGGAGCTGCAGCTGCCGGCCTACACCACAGACACAGCAATGCTGGATCTGAACTGTGTCTGTGACCTATGCTGTACCTTGGGGCAACAACAGATCCTTATCCCACTGAGCGAGGCCAGGGCTCGAACCTACATCCTCACGAAGACTAATTAGGTTCTTAACCCACTGAGCCACAACAGGAACTCCTGGTCAGAATAATTTCATATATTGGACTGGGCTCTTGCTTTATAACACATTGTAATATAGCTGGGTCCGCCACTTTAAGATTTCAGATTAATTTACTCAGTTCTCCTTCCATATGTGAATAGACATGATAATAAAACAAATTCATGGAATTATTCATGGGATCTAGAGGTTAGCAAGAGGACCAGACGTAACCGGTTTGGAGCTCCCCATGCCTAATATTGCTCAAAACAGAAGCTGAGCTGAGTGCTGGCAATTCCCCACCTCCAGGCCATTCGTGCAAAGTGCAAAGGAGAGTGAGCCCAGGAGATGCGTCAGTGCCGGGTCCACAGCTAGGTTGCTGGAGCTGCAGCTGTCTCAGTGGATTCCGCTTGTGGGCAGTTGTGTTGGCTCATCCTCATTCCAGAATCTGCTGAAACTTTGCACCCAGAACCCTCCTCTCCCTGACATAAGTGCTCTTGCAGGTGGTGGCTGATCCTACCAGACACATTTTCCTTTAGGAAATTTTTAAAAAATTAATTTTTTGAAGTTCCCACTGTTCCATTTCTTTCTTGGCAGAAACAAATCCGACTAGTAGACATGAGGCTACTAGTTTGATCCCCGGCCTCTTATAGTGGGTTAAGGATCCGGCGTTGCCGTAAGCTGTGGTGTAGGTCACAGATGTGGCTTGGACCCTGCATTGCTGTAGCTGTGGCGTAGGTTGGTGGCTGTAGCCCTGATTCGACCCCTAGCCTGCTAACTTCGGTATACCACAGATACAGCCCTAAAAAGCAAAAAAAGCAAAAAAAAAATCATCTCTGCAACGGTACAGTTACTTTATTTGCTATTATAGCTTTTGCAAGATGAATTGATTTTTCTTATGAGATTTTTCTTTTTCTTTTTCCATTTTTTTATTTAGGGCCACAGTTGTGCCATATGGAGGTTCCCAGGCTAGGGGTCCAATCAGATCTACAGCTCCCAGTCAGAGCCACAGCCACAGCAATGCCAGATCCAAGCTGCATCTGTGACCTATACCACAGCTTAGGGGAATGCCAGATCCTTAACCCACTGAGAAAGGCTAAGGATCAAAGCTGTGTCCTCATAGATGCTAGTCAGATTCGTTTCCACTGAGCCACAACGCGAACTCCTCTCATGAGATTTCTGATGTGATAAAATTTCATGTTCTAAATATTTCCAGCTGATAAGCTGAATCGGTGATATAATTCTGGGGAAGAAGATAGTAATATTTTCAGACATTACTTCAATTTCATTTGAGGACTTTTTTTAATTAAAGCTATAAAAAGTGGATTGCATAAGCCATGCAAGAAAATGGTCTTTGTCTTTTCCTGCATTAGGTGATCCATATAAGCAGTGACGTGTGGCAGTGTTGATTTGTCTGCAGTGTTTATCATCTGTCTCACTCCACCAGCACCATGGGAACGGCGGCTCGGTCTGTTTCCAGGGCCTAGTGTGGGGATTTGCAGATGGGCCAGGTTTTCTGCAAAGGGCCAGGTAGTAGATTTTTTTACTTTGTGGACCACATGGTCTCTATGGCAACTACTCTACTCTGCTGATGTAGAGCGAAAGCAGACAGTAAGTTTTGTGTTGTAATAAAACTTTATCGAGGGATGCTGAAATTTGAATCCTATAACTTTTACATGATATGAAATAGTCACCTTCTGCAGCTTTTTTTCAGCCTTTTAAAAGTGTAAAAATCTTGCTAATTTCACAGGCTGGACAGACATAAGTGGTGGGCTGGATTTGGCCTGTGGGCAACGGTGTTCTGAGCTCTGGGCTAGAGCAGTGCCTGGAGCACAGTAGGGGCTCAGTAAGTATTTGTTAATGATGAAATCGTAGATTAAAATTAATTTTGATTGTGAAATATTTCAAATACTTTGAAAAGCACAGAGAATAAAATAATTGGCATCTGCCACTGAGATCCAACAAACAGCATTCTGTCATATTGGCTTCAGATTTTTCTCTTTAAAATAGCCAGATATAGGGAGTTCCGTTGTGGCTCAGGGGTAAAGAGCCCATCTAGTATCCATGAGGACGCGGGTTTGATGCTTGGCCTTGCTCAGTGGGTTAAGGATCCGGTGTTGCTATGAGCTGTGGTGTAGGTCGCAGATGCAGTTTGGATCTGGCATTGCTGTGGCTGTGGTGTAGGCCAGCAGCTACAGCTCCAATTTGACCCCTAGGCTGGGAACTTCCATATGCTGTGGATGTGGCCCTAAAAAGGCGACAAAAAATAAAAATAAATAAAATAGCCAGATATAGTTAAAGCCCACCCCCCACTCCCAGGGCCCTACCCCTCCCTGACCTAGTTTTCCTTCTCTATCCAGAAACAGTTGTTATTCTGAGTTGATATTTAAGCTTTCTGTCTGTGTTTTTGTATTTTTAAAACATAGATATAAAAATGTCCATATGAGTATCATACTATATCTGTCCTTCTGTAACTTGATTTTTTTTTTCACTTACTGCTGTGCTTTTTCTGTGATTGTCAGATGTAAGTCTAGTTCACTCAATTACAATTTTCATGCAGTTTAATATATTCATCTTTTATAAGTCTTACTCATGAGATTCTTTCCAACCTTGATATCATAAAGATAGCCTCCTATGTTTTCATCTAGAGCAGAAATCAGCAAATGTTTCCTGCAGAAAGCCAGAGAGTGACTATTTTAGGCTTTGCTGGTCACATCTTCTCTGTTGTAACTACTCAATTCTGTGAAGGCAGCCACAGGCAATCTGTAAACTAATGGGTGTGACTGTGTCCCAGTAGAAACTTTAAAACAAAATCAAGTGATGAACCAGATTTGGTCTGTAAGTTATGGTTTAGTTTACAGACCCCCGATATAAAAGTTTTG
Organism: Catagonus wagneri; assembly: GCA_004024745.2. NCBI lineage: Eukaryota > Metazoa > Chordata > Mammalia > Artiodactyla > Tayassuidae > Catagonus > Catagonus wagneri. The sequence goes on from PVHT021183553.1 coordinate 7,599,086, forward strand.
AGGTTATATTTTTGACATTTTAATACAAAATCCATCTGGAATTCATTTTTGTGTGAGTGTATAATATGGCATGGCATGAGTTGCATACTCATTTATTTTTAATTTTATGGGAGTGTAGTTGATTTTCAATGTTGTATTAGTTTCAGATGTACAGCAAAGTGAGTCAGTCATACATATGAATATATCCATTCTTTTTCCCATATAGGTTATTACAAACTATTGAGTAGATCTTCCTGTGCTATACAGTAGGTTCTCATTAATCATCTATTTTATACAATAGTGTGTATGTGTTATTCCCACTCTCCCAATTCTTTCCTTACCCCAATGATTTCATTTATGGTAATCGTAAGATTGCTTTTGATTTTGAAATCTGTGAGTTTGTTTCTGTTTTTAAAATTAAGTTCTTTTTTTATCATTTTTACTAGATTCGACATATAAGTGATATATGATAATCTCTAGGCTCATCCATGTTGCTGTAAATGGCATTATTTTATTCTTTTTTATGGCTCAATAATATCCCATTGTGTATATGTACAACATCTTCTTTTTTTAAGATTTTTTTTACATTGTAGTTGATTTACAGTATTCTGTCAATTTCCACTGTACCACAAAGTGACCCAGTCATATATATACATATATATATATACACACACACACACACACATATATATATTCTTTTTCTTACATTATCCTCCATCATGCTCCATCACAAGTGACTAGATATAGTTCCCAGCAGGATCTCATTGCTTATCTATTCCAAATGCAATAGTTTGCATCTATTAACCCCAGACTCCCAGTCTATCCCACTCCCCCCGCCCCTGCCCCCTTGGCAACCACAAGTCTGTTCTCTAAGTCCATGAGTTTTTTTCTGTGGAAAGTTTCATTCGTGCCATATATTAGATTCCAGATATGTGATATCATATGGTATTTGTCTTTCTCTTTCTGACTAACCTCACATAGTATGAGTCTCTAGTTCCGTCAGTGTTGCTGCAAATGGCATCATTTTGTTCTTTTCATGGCTGTGTAGTATTCCATTGTGTATATATATATATATACCACATCTTCTTAATCTATTTGTAGCAAATCTTCTTTATTCATTCCTCTTTTGATGGACAGACTCTTACCAGGAAGAAATAGAAAATATGAAGAGACCAGTCACAAGTATATACTTATATTAGCTACAGAGATCAGAAATTATTCAAGTAACACTTACTAAATAGTTTATCATTTTTGCACTAATTTTTAATACCTTCTCTGTTATATCACAGTTTCTTTCCTTTATATACCAAATCTCTGCTCTTGGGAGTTCCCGTTGTGACTCATCAGGTTATAAACCTGACTAGTATCCATGAAGATGCAGATTTGATCCGTGGCTTTGCTCAGTGGATTGGAGGATCCGGCGTTGATATGAGCTGTGCTGTAGGTCATAGACGAGGCTTGGATCTGCATTGCTGCCTGTATCTGTGGCATTGACCAGCAGCTGCAGGTGCGGCCCTAAAAAGAAAAAAAAAATCTCTGCTCTTTTTTCTGATCCATTTTTTTAAATGAATGAATTTTATTACATTTATAGTTGTACAACAATCATTACGATCCAGTTTTATAGCATTTCCATCTTAAACCCCCAGTACCCCCTCCATCCTAGCCTGTCTCCTTTGAAAACTGTAGATTTTTCAAAGTCTGTGAGTCACTATCTGTTCTGCTAAGAAGTTCATTGTATCCTTTTTTTAGATTCCACATGTAAGAGGCAACATATGACGCTCGTGTCTGTCTGACTAACTTCACTTAGCATGATCATTTCTAAGTCCATCCATGTTGCTGCAAGTGCTGTTATTTCATCCCTTTTTATGGCTGAATAGTATTCCATTGTGTATATGTACCACATCTTCTTTATCTACTCCTCTGTCACGGACATTTAGGTTGCTTCCATATCTTGACTATTGTATATAGGGCTGCAATGAACATTACATGTACATGTATCTTTTCGAGTCATGGTTTTCTCTGGATAGATGTCCAGGAGTGGGATTGCTGGATCAAATGGTAGTTCTATTTTTAGTTTTTTGAGGAGTCTCCATACTGTTTTCCATGGTGGTTGCACCAATTTACATTCCCAGCAAAAGTGTTATAGCGTTCCATTTTCTCCACACCCTCTCTGGCATTTATTGTTTATAAACTTATTGATGATGGCCATTCTGGCTGGTATAAGGTGGCACCTCATAGTGGTTTTGATTTGCATTTCCCTAATAAGTAGTGATATTGAACATCTTTTCATTTGTTTTTTGCCCATCTGTATGTCTTCTTTGGAGAACTGTCTGTTTAGATCTTCTGCCCATTTTTTGATGGGTCATTTGTTTTTTTGGTTTTGATCTGCAGGAGGTGTTTATAAATTTTGGAGATTAATCCCTTGTCAGTTGCTTCATTTGCAAATATTTTCTCCCATTCTGTGTGTTGTCTTTTTGTTTTGTTTAGGGTTTCCTTTGCTGTGTGAAAACTTTTGAGTTTAATTAGGTGCCATTTGTTTATTTTTGTTTTTGTTGTCATGACTCTAGGAGGTGGATCTTGGATCTGAGAAGATACTGCTGTGGTTTATGTCAGAGAGTGTTCAGCCTATGTTTTTCTCTAAGGGTATCTGGTCTTATATTAGTTTGAGTTCATTTTTGTGTACGGTGTTAAGAAGTTTTCTAATTTCATTCTTTTACATTTAGCTGTAACCTGGCGTTATATTTAGGTCTTTAATCCAGTTTGAGTTTATTTATTTTTTGTGTGTAGTGTTAGGAATTGTTCTAATTTCATTCTTTTACATGTAGCTGCCCAGTTTTCTCAGCACCACCTATTGAAGGGACCGTCTTTTCTCTATTGAATATTCTTGTGATCCACTGTTTGTTTGTTTTTTGTTTGCTTATTTATTTATTTATGACTTGCATACGTGGCATATGGAGATTCCCAGGCTAAGGGTCTAATTGGAGCTGCAGCTGCCAGCCTGTGCCATAGGCACAGAAATGCCAGATCTGAGCTATGTCTGTGACCTGCACCACAGCTCACGGCAACACCAGATCTTTAACCCACTGAGGAAGGCTGGGGATGGAACCTGCGTCCTCATGGATACTAGTCAGATTCGTTTCCTCTGAGCCTTGACTGGAACTCCTTGTGATCCATTGTTTAATGTGTCTATCCCTGTACCAATATTATACTGTTACAATGTTAATAGATTTCTAATAAATTTTCGTGCCTGGTAGGAAAAATATATCCTTATTTTTTCTTCAAGTTATCTTGGAAATACGTGGTCCTTCCATCTCCCACTTAAACTTTTGGATCACTTTCCAAATTAATAGCAAAAAAGAATGTGGGATTTTGTTGGAACTGTATCTTTCTTCCTGGATTGGTATTCTTATTGTGTACTCGCTGACGTGGACCATGACTCTAGTTCCCTGAGCCTCAGAGATATATGCAGATAATTCTACTTACTGTGCAGGGTTATAGTGAAAATGAAATGAGTAATGTAGAAAATACTGGGACCTGTGCCATGCATAGAGTAAACCCACAGAAATCCTAGCTGTTATTAGCTATTAATATTCTTTGGTAGAAACCCTCTTAACAAATGTATCAGGCTAGTTAATCAGGCTAGTTAATCAAGGAAGTTAAGTGGGGAATCATAAAAATGTTTCAAACACACTGTAAGCACCTTGTTTTATCTTAAGATACATAAACTTGTGTATATTCATCCAGCAGGGGAAGGGTTTTGTTGGCTGTTTACCTGCAGTTCTACATGACGATGGTGGTTTGTCTCCATGTGCGGTTTGTAACTTTTTATTGTGAGTTCATTATGGTAAATGTCCATGCATGTACGTGTGTGTGTTTGTCTCGTGTGCTCTGTGTTCTGAACGTGTCACTCCATCACTCTGCTGCTCTGGACAAGTTTTTTATGTGCATTTCTCGGCTTAGGATTTCCATATCAAGAGGATATTGTTAAACACATGGGATGTTTATATGGAAGGTTTTGACTCTTCACAGGCAACTCTTTTTTTTTTTCATCCAAAGACCCTGGAGGTGTGTATTTTTCAGCTGTGTCTCCAGGCCTCTGGTAGATATATCTGCAGACCACTGGCCTTTTTTAAAGAAACAGACAGTGGTGGCTCTAAGAGGCTTTATGTATGGACTCAGACATAACTCCCTCACTTCTCCCAGGCTTAAGGCCACATTTCCCATCCCCGGTTGATTTCTAGAATTCATATCAGCCCTTAGGTCTTATTTCCAAGTCCATAACCTCTGCGGTCAGTGCAGAGCTAATGCCTCTAGTTTTGAGTCCTCTTCTTTTATCATTTCTGAAACTAGAGGATTCCCCTTCCTTTCTAACCCTTTTAAAAGCTCACCTTTGAATTAAAGCATTTCCTATGTTATCTTTTTTTTTTTTTTTTTTTTTTGCTTTTTAGGGCCTCACCTACAGCATGTGGAAGTTCCCAGGCTAGGCACTGAATCAGAGCTGCAAATGCTGGCCTACACCAACAGCCACAGCAACACCAGATCTGAGCCTCATCGCAAACCTACAACACAGCTCATGGCAATGCTGGATCCTTAACCCATTGAGCAGGGCCAGGGATCGAACTCACATCCTCATGAATGCTAGTCGGATTCGTCACTGTTGAGCCACAACAGGAACTCCTGTTATCAAATATTGTTAAATGGTTTTAGCTGGAGAAGGGCCTGCCCATGAGTCCGATCTGAATAATGACATTTTCCATCTGTAAAGCTTTTTTATTTTCTGTGCATATGCAGGAAGAGTCACGGTGCCTATAATCTGTATGCAGTAACTTCCTTTCCATAGTCCGAATGGCACGCATTATTAAATGGGACGGGTTTCATCAACATTCTAAAACAGTTCAATGGGTGTTCTGCACTCAAAAATTCATTTGCTGAAAAAGCCTTAATTCTACATGGTTATGCTTTACTGACAGTTTTTTCAGTGGGGTTTTCTACCCTTCTAATTTCATGCCTTAACTGGAGACGCTAAATATTGGTGTTTTTAAAGAGATCATTTATATGATCAATACAGTGTGCCCTCTAAGCTATAGCACCTCTCTTATCCTGCTTCTCTAGACATAACTTACGGCGCCTGCTCTCTGCTGATGTAAGGGTTAGCTTGTCACTGTCAGGTGGAGGGCACTGCTCTGTGCCTTAAAGACATCCGCACTGAAGGCTCTTCGAGTGTTCTTTTTTCTGCTTCCTGGTACAGCGGTCCGTGCCCACAGGCCTGCATAGTTAAGGTGGCGATGGTTTTCTGTCCCTTCGGCCTCACGTCCCTGCCCTGCCCCAGGCTGCAGACCCTCCGGTCTCTGTTCGTGACCTTCTTCTTTTCCGCACTTCACAGCGCATGGCTGCTTCTAGCTGGCAGGACTTTCACGGATGACCTCTTCTACCCTCAACCTCTTCTACCCTCTGTTCCTTTATTAGTTTTTGTTGTTTCTTTTGTCTTTTATAACGTTAAAGCTACCTCTCAGCTTCCTCATGGAAAAACAACTAGCCTTTGAGTAGATGTTGTTAGCCAATCAGAGAGCTGCTTTCCAACCGCGCCCCTGAGCTGACTAATCTCTGTGCGCATGCTCTTGGGGTGGTGGGGGGGCAGTGTCTTTGGCTTTTGTGAGTTTCAAGACAGTTGCTGAGGGATATGCGTTATGCTCTTTGGGTGACCTGAATTTCATTTTTTTTTTCCTTTCTAGCTTTTTTTCTTAATGAAGATCCTTATTTGAGGCCTCCCGGTTCTAAAAGGCTTATCTCCAGGTAGATGAGGTTGGACAACAGGAAGATGAGATTTATCTGCAGGGCCATTGATTCTCGTGCTCATCTCCTGAGCAGATGGGTATTAAAATTAGAGCAGCTGTTTCCATTTAAGTTTAGAAAAACTGAAAAGAGAGCAGAGGGAGCTTCTGAGCCTGCAGAGAGAAAAGCACACCTCAAAGCAGTCAAGAGGCCAGGCAGGTATGCAAGCATGCAGAGCACTTGACAGCTTAAAGCAAAAGCCTTTCCTGAATAAGGTGACCCTCATTTTGAGGCATCTGTAGAGTTCTCCCCCAACTTTCCCTGAAGGATCCTGGACTCTCGAGCCTAGCAAGTGTGGCCCTAGGAGCCTACTGGGTGGGAACGGCTCTGAGTAAAGAATGGTCCAAAAGAAAGCAATACCCTCTCTGTTTCAGACAATAAATATTTAGTGAGGAACTACTATGTGCCTGTTTTTGCAGCTCCCTGCTACCCCACAGAAGTATCATTTGTCACGCACATCTGTCTTAAGCAATAAAGAAGTCAACATATTTTAATATTTGGAGACCACCTTTAGGGCCCCCAACAAGTGTGAAAGGCTCTTTTGAAAGTGGGAGACTGGGAGTTCCCATGGTGGCTCAGCAGGTTAAGAACCCAACAGTGTCTTCATGAGGATGTGTGTTCAATCCCTGGCCTTGCTCAGTGGTTAATTGGGGTAAGGATCTGGCATTGTGGCGGCTTAGGCTGTAGATGTGGCTCAGATCCTGAGTTGCCATGGCTGTGGTGTAGGCTGGCAGCCCTAGCTGCTATTCCACCCCTAGCTGGGGGTACTTCCATATGCTGCGGGCACGGCCAGAAAAAGAAAAAAACAAAGTGGGAGACTGACTCGAGTTCCCACTCTGGTATAACGTGTTTCATTGGCTTCCCAAAGCTTCTGGGATGGTGACCACACCCCTTAGAATAGCACAGAGGTGGCTGTATTTTGGCTCCTGCTGGCTTCCCCGGCTCCCATGGCCTCACGTGGCTGCTGTGCTGCCAGAAAGTCTTGTACTGCTCCATCATCTGGGAGGAAGGTCAGGAAGGAACCCTGAGGTTGCTTTTGGGCAAAGTTGCCAACAGCTTTGGGGATCTTTCAGGAAGGGGAACTCTGGATGCAGGAAACTCTTAAAACTGGGATGCGGTTCCTGAAACTAACATAATGTAAATCAGCTAATTTCAATTTAAAAAGATGGAAGAGGCAAAAAAAAAAAAAAAAAAGAAATAGGTACAGTTGACATGGCTCTTGATGACTTGGTCTTTACCAGGGCCTCCTGCCAAGGCCAGTGACCTGTCCATCTCAGGTGACACTGAGGTTATGCGTCTCGGGTTGCGATACTGGTTACAGAGATGGCAGACGATCAAGATATTTCCTGGAAAAAAAAAATTCTTTTAAAAACATAAACAAAATATGCTTCTTTCATTTGACTGTTGGGAGATGTTGGCCAGAAAGGTATAGGGCCACACATGGTGACAATTCCACCCCAGACTTGAGGGAAACAGCTGCTCTCAGGAGTGAAGTCATTCCCCCCCACCAATATCTGGGTCGCGTCCCTGAGGCCCCTCACCTCGGCTCTCTTTGCTGTGGGTGTGTCTCACGCTACACTCTTCCCTCTGGGAATTCGTCCGGGTGGAGTGGGCCCATTTGTCTGTATTCTTGGGGCTCAGACATCTTTTTTTTTTTTTTGGCCTTTTTGTCTATATGTAGAGCCACACCCGCGGCATGTGGAGGTTCCCAGGCCAGGGGTCTAACAGGAGCTGTAGCTGCCGGCCTACACCACAGCCACAGCAACGCGGGATCCGAGCCGCATCTGCAACCTACACCACAGCTCACGGCAACGCCGGATCCTTAACCCACTGAGCAAGGCCAGGGATCGAACCCGCAACCTCATGGTTCTTAGTCGGATTCGTTAACCACTGAGCCACGAAGGGAACTCCCTCAGACATCTTTTTGACACGTTTCTGGAACTGGTCAGCATGTGGTTCATAAGGCAGACGCTCGCTTCTGGAAATTTCCTAGGAGGTGATTGTCTGAGTGGGTGCAGAAGAATATCTGATGCTTCCCAGCTCTTCACCTTGCCCAGACCCCCTCTTGGGTTCCATATTCCCGGGGGCTCCACTCTCCTGGGCAGACCTTTGGGCATCTCACATTCTCTATGCAGGGTTGCATCTTTGAACCGAACCATGAACCAGGGCCTCTGGGCAGGTGTCTTCGCTCGCTGGGTGGGCTCAGTTCACATTCTTTCAAAGTCAGATGAGCTGGGTTTGGGGTCTGGTTAACATGAAGCCCTGCACAGCTGACTGGAGCAGGGTCACCTCTATCCCCCTGTGTCCTCAGTGTCCTCTCCTCCTCTTCCTGACCCAGTAGAAGGTGGCCTCGAACCACTCGAACTGCCCAAACTGCCCATGTCAAGGGAAGCAGTACCAGATCCAGGGTCCACTTTCCAGTAATCGCCCCACCTTCCCCTAGTGGCCTCTGGCCATCAGCCACACTCCCCTTCCCAAACCCAGTCCTTGACCTAATGAGATAAAATAAGAGGCTGTGTGGAATATGGGAAAGGGCCCCAATGTGGAATCACTCAATCTTGAGTTCAGAACTCAGCTCTGACACCTGCTACATGTGACTCTGGACCACTAACCTTTTTGAACCTTAGTTCCAGGTATAAAATGAGGGTGAGAACTATTTCATTGGATTGTTAAGAATAAATGATTTGGGCCACATAAGGGACCTGGCGCTATAAGCCCTCAACCTATTTTATTATTTTATTTTATTTCTAATTTTGTTTGGCTGTGCCTACATCATGTGAAAGTTTGCGGGACCATGGCCCCTTTCCTCTCTAACCTCTCACACCTCATCAGTTAATCCCCTATCCCCGCTGCTCTCCAGCCTACCTTCGCATTTCCGTCTATGTTGACCCAGCGTTAGCTAAGGCCTGCACCCCTTCTCACCTGGCTGAGGGCAGTGGTTTCCTAATACAGCCCTGTGTCTGCGGCTGACGCCCTCTAACACATCATCTTCTTGTTGCTAGAGGGCTTTGTCTGAAATGCTTCATCTGTCACATTCCTACGAAGTCCAGCTCCTTAGCATCACGTGCTACCAACCAGTCTTCATCTTTTCCAGCAGATCTCCCTTTAACATGTGGCAGACACGTGGCTTGTTCTCCAGTTAACTAGAACTATGTGTAACTGTCCCCTGGGTGTGTCACCGTGTTTAACCCCTCAGGGCCTTTGCACTTGTTCTTTCTGGCAGAAGCCCCCTTTCTTGCTCTTCTTTCCCTGGGTAGCTTCTCTTTGAGCCTTGACACTTAATTCACCCAGGAAGACTTCCTGGAGCCCCTTAGTGAGTTCACTGCCCCACTCTCTGTTTTCATAGCACCTTGGACGCACATCTCATGCCTTCATGTTTAGATTTACAATCCACTTGCTATTTATTTATTCAATCAATTGTATTCATTTAATTATTTAGAAATATTTTAGAGACTTTTATTTTTAATTTGTTTGCTTTTTAGGGCCGCACCGGCTGCATATGGAGGTTCCCAGGCTAGGGGTCAAATCGGAGCTACAGCGGCCAGTCTACGCTAGAGCCACAGCAACACCAGATCCGAGCCGCGTCTGCAACCTACACCACAGCTCACGGCAACGCCGGATCGTTAACCCACTGAGCAAGGCCAGGGATCTGAACCTCATGGTTCCTAGTCGGATTTGTTAACCTCTGCGCCACGAAGGGAACTCCTGAGACTTTTATCTTTAAATTAAAATATTTAAAATTGAAGTATAATTGATTTATATTGGTTTCAGATCATGTGCAGTTTATCTTTGTATACAGTGTGAGAGGGGAGTCAGCTTAATTTTTTTCCCATATGATTATTGGTGTATTGAAAAGACCATGTTTGTCATACCCCTGTATTCCAGACATGAAGTGTCCATATATGGTTATTCTGTTTCTTGACTATTCCACTGACCTAATTACTGTAGCTTTAAAATTCTTGATTTCTTATACAGCAAGCCCTCCCACATTGTTTTCTTATTTAGGAGTGTCCAGGCTATTTGGGGGCATTTTGCATAACAGCAACAACAAAAAAACTTGTGATTTTTGTTGTAGTTGTATTGAATTTGTAGGTCATTTGGGGGAAAATCTGAATCTTTATAATAATGAATATTTTAATCTCTAACTAGCTCTCCTTCCATTTATATATATTAGCTTCTTTAATTTCTCTCGATACCATTTTACTATTACTTTGTTGAGGCTATGAACTTCTTTCATTTGATTTATTCCTATGGATTTCGAAACTATTGTAAAGAACACGTTTCAAAAGGTTTCATTTTTTGCTTCTGATCCATGGAGATGCAATGGTTCTTTTTTTTTTTTTTTAATTTTGACCTTAAATCTAAAACTTGCTGAAGTTCTGTATTCCAGTAATCTATCTGCATGCATAATCACACAGTCTGTGAATCATGACATTTTTGTTCCCGTTCAAGCCTTACACCTTCTTTTTACTCTTGCCTTCTTCCACGGGCTGGGGAAAGAAGTATTCAGTGAAAGTGGCCACATCAAAATCCTTTGTTCTCCATTTCAGAGAGAAACTTTTCAACATTTCACCAATAACTGTTACATTCTAAAGGGTTTTTTGGGTAGATATTACTTATTATAATAAAGAAAGCCTCTTCTATTCCTAGTTTTCTCTAAGTCTTCATGCTAATTGATGTTGAATTTAATAAGGTGCTTTTCCAGCATTGGGTGAGATGATCACGTAATTTTCATAGGAAGTTTAATTCCCATTTTGCCGCAGGCTTCTTTTCGTGAACAGGTAGGGACGTAAACATTGACATAGTTCCTGTAGTCATGACATTGTCGTTTTGTAAAAAGAGTTTGCTAGGATGTCTGATGAGAGATGAGATAAGAATATATGCACTGGAATTGTTCTCTGAGTTTCTGATTCAGGAAACTGGTCTTTGAATGATTATAAGAAAAAAAGAAAAAAAAAGCATTTCATTTGGGGCTCGTCTGTCTCTGCCAGTAAATGCAGTTGAGTGTTATCCCCTGGAATTTAGTTGAAAATGAAAACCAAGAGACAAAGGGCTTTTAAAGACTCGTTCTTTAATTTTGATGTGTCTTCAATGAGCAGGGCTTAAAGATTCATCAGTATGGCTATTGACTGGGCGTATTAGCTAGACTACAGCAAAGGGAGTGCAATTTCAAGATAATTTCCAAATGTATTAGGTAGGTTTTAACGAGATACCATGGAAAAGTCGAAGAATAATTAGACAAGCAGTGGTTTATTTTTAACGGATTCATTTCATGTCAGAAGTTTGAATTCTGTTAGTAATTTTCCTACTTCCAGATGTGACTCAACCCGCCTGTAAAAATCAGGACAGGCTGATTTCAAGAAAGTGATACAGAATGAAAGGGGAGAAATGGGACTGCCCAGATTAGGCGTGGAGTCATTCTTCAAGCAGATTTAGAGATCCTCCTGCAGAAGTAAAGAAACAGCAAAACATGGGAATTAAGCTGGTTTAACGTATTTCACTAAGACATACAGTTTTTGCTTGGGTAAAGTGAATGAGCACTTTTATTATTTGCATTTGGAAGAAAGAATTCCTGGGATGCATTTCTTGGCTGAGACCACTACTGGCATAAGCACTGTAGTGACTTTTTTTTTTTTCTCACATTTTTACTCCTGGTGGGTAAGCAGTTGGTGTTGGAATATCATGGAGATCTTTACTGAAGAAAGTGGGAAAAATTCTTTTTAAGGCAAAAATGCCGTGACAGTTGGACTCCAACAGTGTTCATTTGTCTTTCAGCATGAAGGTGACACTTGTAACCAGTGCCATTCCTATTTTGGACAAAGAAACATGATATTAAGAACTAAAAAGGCTTAGGGCTCTCTAGTCCCATCCCTTCCTTTTATAGTTGAGGAGACTGAGCCCCAGGAAACTTCCTTGCCTGGTCCAAGGTCACACACAAATAGAAGTAGAACTGCTGAATCCCATGCTTCATGAGCAATGGCTCATCATCATTTTTCCAGAAACTCCAAAGCACGCATTCTGGGGTCACCTTTGTCCTGGTCCCTCTCCCTCAGCTGGCAGGTGCAGACGCTCTCCTGCCAGTTCACGGCCCCTTGGGCTGGGTGCCTCCTTCCCACCTACCCTCCTCCAGAATTCCACCAATTTCTAAATTTAGCCCCTGCAGTGGGCCGGCCATCATTCAGCTCCACTTAGTTCCATTGACGGGTGGGGGAGCAGCGGGGGAGGATTTCCACACTTCTCCCACGGAAGGGGAGGTAGGAGCTGACCCTTTGCGGTGGTCTTGCTTCATCGCGGATCATCCAGCTAAGTTATGCCGTCGAGAGCACCAAGACATCCTGCCGTATTCCTGCCCACAACTGGGATTGAAAGAACGTCTGGCCCCTTCTCAGCCTTCAGTTGTATTGTGAAAAGTCCTTCTGTTATTTAATAACGTAGTGCGTGCCGGCCCAGGCAGGGAATCAGGTGGGGAGGAAAAAATTAGACGAAATTGCTGTTGACTTTATCATGGCCTCTTTCAAGCTTGTCTTCTCTGAAGCCTTCCCAGAGAAGCCCACCTGTTTCCTTCCTTTTGTGAGTCCTCACATTCATGTTTTCTGGGGCCGGGGACTGGCAGACTAAAGGGCCAGATAATAAATACCATATAGGCTTTATGGGCCGGATACTCTGTTGCGATTACTCGACTGTCGATGTTGTGGAAAAGCAGTAAAACACAAACAGATGGCCGTGGACGTGTTCCAATAAAACTTTATTTGCAGATGGAGTTCCTGCAACAGGATCAGCAGCCTCTTGGGAGCGCTGGGACGCAGGTCTGATCCCTGACCTGGCACAGCCGGTTAATGATCCGGTCTTGCCACAACTTAGGTTGCAACTGTGGCTTGAATCTGATCCCTGGCCCCAGAACTCTGTATGCCGAGAACTCTTGGCCAAAAAAAGAAAAAAAGGAAAACAGAAAACGGACTTTATTTGCAGAAACAGACTGGATTTAGCCTGCGGTTGTAGTTTGCCAACTACAAATTCTAAAGTTTGGATTTGGGACCAGCTGCTTCAGCATCAACTGGAAAGTGCTTAAAGAGGTTTCTAAGCCTTGCCATCAGAGTTTTTGATCAACAGCTCAGGGCTGGGGAGTTTGTATTTTAAAACGTTCCATAATTGATTCTGTTACTCAGACAACTTACTAAAACCAGGGTCCGTTCTACTTTTAAAAAATCTTTTTTGTACTTATACGAATACAGACATCGAATTTTGTTTTGTGATTAGAGGGCCTATAAAAATGACCTGGTTCTGTTCAAGTCATCCTGCAGATAGCTTTCTTATTTCTTTGCCCTTTTTATTGAGGTGTTTCTCTTTTACCAAAATCTAGGAATCTGTATTATAAAGGACTTATAATACAGTCTTCTATATTATTAAGGACTTATTTATATTATAAAGGACTTGGTGGTACAGATTTTCCTCCACCATAGTATTGCCTTTTGACTTTATTTATAGAGCCTTCTGGATTTTCAAAACATTTTGATGGAATAAAATGCTTCAATCTGTTCCTTTAAGACAGTGGTTCTCAGGAATTCCCATTGTGGCTCAGCAGGTTGAGAACCTGACTAGTACCCATGAAGATGCGGGTATGATCCCTGGCCTCGCTCAGGGGGTTAAGGCATTGCTGCAAGCTGCCAAGTAGGATGCAGATGTGGCTTGGATCTGGTGTTGCCATGGCTGTGGCATAGGCCGGCAGCTGCAGCTCCTATTCAAGCCCTAGCCTGGGAACCTCCATGTACTGCGGGTGCAGCCCTTAAAAAAAAAAAAAAAAGACAGTGGTTCTCAGCCAGGAGTAGTTTCTTCCCAGGGGATGCAGACAATGTCTGGAGACATTTTTGGTTGTCACAGCTGTCATCATTGGTGGGAGGGTTCTATTGGCATCTAGTAAGTAGAGATGAAGGATGCTGTTGAATATCCTACAGGGTACAGGGCAGCCCCCACAACAAAGTATTACCCAGCCCAAAGGGTCTTTAGTGCACAAATCCTGCTTTAAGGCTTTTGATTTTGTTCCTTAATTAATAAGGCGTGGCTCCTCTTCTTTCTGTCATACTAATATCTGCATCAGAATCTATGTTAAAAGTTCCTTAGTTGATTCTGCTGCTCAGACAAATTAGTAAAACTATGGCCCATTCTTATTCCTGAATGCCACCCTGCAATTCTCCCTATTTATTCCCTTTCTGTGCCTATGCTCCTCTCTAAATGCCCGGAGGCCACCGTGTCCCCTCAGTGACCTGTGTGGCCTGGGCTTTGTGGCACGTTCCACCAGTGTTTATAGGTTCTCCTCCTGGGCTTTGTCATGTTCATTTCTTCAAACCCTCTTCCCATTGCCTGGACAACTGTATGCCCTGAGTGTGAATATAAGTGAGGGAGGAGGTGAACTTGGGTTTGTTCCGTGCCTCTCCTGACCTTCTGAAAGCAGTCATGCCAACAGGATCCTAAATCACAGATCTGGAGGAAGCCTTGAGATGGACCACCCCCGCTCCTGGCTGCGTGAGGCACGTGGGTCCAGAGCAGGCAAGCGACTTGCATGAGCCCCTCAGCCACCTGCACACCAGTGCTGTCGCCAGGACGCTGGTGGCTCAGGCGGCCCCACTTTCCACTGCAAGATTGTTTTCTGCTGCTGCTTTTCTGAGAGATGCCACTGCCATCCAAGAGACTGGTTCTGAGACCTGCCCTTAGGCTGCTCATTTTACACCTGCAATTATCAAGCCCATTCTCTTTTTCGGTATTAGGAACTTTTAACTCAAACACACGATCATAATGCTTGATATGCATACATGCAGGGGATTAACTGACACCTAGATGACTCAGGGCATGTCCAAATTAGTGTGTCTGACCTTTCTGTTGGACTTTGAGCTCTTGGAGGGCCCAGCCTGGTCTTCCTTCATCATCCTGACCTTTCTTCTAGGCATCCTACCTGGCACATCATAGGCACCCTATAAATGTCACTTTTACTACTGATCAGCCGTATTGCATTTTCTGTAGGAGTACAGGAGAGGTAGGAATGAAGCCCACTGGGTGTCTAAACTAACATGGAAGGTCACCAAGAAGGTAGTTATGTGTCTCTCAGGGACCCGGCATCAGCAGGTAATACAGACCACACTGTGCGGCAACCCTTCTAGCTCTGACGTACTGTATCTAATGAGCCTCTTTGTGCGCCTCCTTTATACCAGTTTTTTAAAAAATATTTATTTTATTTTATTTTTTTTTGTCTTTTTGCCTTATCTAGGGCCGCACCTGCGGCATATGGAGGGGTCTAACAGGAACTGTAGCCGCCAGCCTTCGCCATAACCACAGCAATGCGGGATCCGAACCACGTCTGCAACCTACACCACAGCTCATGGCAACGCCGGATCCTTAACCCACTGAGCAAGGCCAGGGATTGAACCCACAACCTCATGGTTCCTAGTCAGATTCGTTAACCACTGAGCCATGACAGGAACTCCTATACCTGTTTTAAGTTTGACCTTTCGTCCTTCTGTCTGTATACGGCAGAGGGCACTGGGACTGCCCAGAACACGGGCAGCAGACAGTTTAAGGAAGGAATATAGGTCACGGCTAAAGTGTCACAGGAGACTGCCTTCAAATCTAGAGTTCTGGGGCTGGTGGGCACTTTTGCTCTGGCCTCGCCTCCCATCTCACTCTGTGTGCATCCAAAGTGCTCTTGATTGTAGTATAAATTATCTTGCATGGGTGAAAAATTGAAAATAAGTGTGAAAAGAATAGTTTTTTAAATTATTATCAGTTTTTTTTTTTTTTTTTTTGGCTATACCTACAGCATGAAGAAGTTCCCGGACTAGGGATCGAACCCAGGCCACAGCAGGGGCAGCACCAAATCCTTAACCACTAGGGTGCCAAAGAACTCCAGAAGAATAGTTTTAGATTAATTCTATGATGTGAAAAAATTTAACTTAAATAGATGAATTAATCTGATGGAACAAACATACAGCATTTTATAAATGAGCTTGTTGTTTACTATAAGCTGAAAACCATTAACCCATGGGCTTTCTGCTTATTCTTTCTTTCTGCCAGTATTACAAAGCCTTTATCCCTCCCCCTTCCCCCCATCATTAGAAGCTGAAAAAATACAGCCAAGAAGGTAGAGCTTGTTGAATTTTGAGTATCCCCAAAATCAGGTCTATTAATTATCATATTTTGCCTCATTATGCATTTTGGCAGTTTGGTTATTTTCTGCTTATAGTTCAAACGTAATGGGCTTCAAGGTTAGTGGTGACCTCTACCATAGGACTTCTGTCTTGTGATATAAAATACACATACAGATTTTTAAAAACCCTCAATAAGCTGTGTACAGAAAAACAGGACTTCCAATAAATATTTATGATGCCCAGGATTTTGCTTAAAGGTCAGTGATTTCATTTTATCTTATATTTGCTGTTATGCAATTGAAAAGATTTTTTGTTTTTTAAATAAAACTAGTCTGAAGTGTTAAGAGACTAGAAAGGCGGTTAGCTGTCATTGTTAGTGAATCAACTAGAAGAAAACCCAAGAAAGTAGCGTGAATATGACATGATTATTTTAAAGAAGGGGTCACAGTTCCCATCGTGGAGCAGCGGAAATGAATCCGACTAGGAGCCACGAGCGGGTTCGATCCTTGGCCTCGCTCAGTGGGTTAAGGATCTGGCAATGCCAGAGCTGTGGTGTAGGTTGCAGACGTAGCTGGGATCCTGCGTTGCTGTAGCTGTGGTGTAGGCCAGCAGCTATAGCTCTGATTCAGCTCCTAGCCTGGGAACCTGCATATGCCACACATGCAGCCCTAAAAAGCAAAAAAAAAAAGGGGGGGGAGTCAAATGACCTTGAGGTGCATTTACGCCGTGCTTTGTATTCAACATGTGTGTTTACGTGTGCACACGTGTGTGCTATTACATCGTTCCCTGTTTTGAATCCCTTTAGAAATCTATCAGTTGACAGTTCAATATTGAACTTTTGTCTTCGTTTTCCTAAGAGCGTTTCTTCTGGCCTTCTACGTCACTCGGTCCTTACTGAATCCCATATGTCACTCCTGCTTTCCTCTCCTCTGTCAGGCCCAGGCAGGAGCCCTTATGCAGTATCATTTATCCACAGCATCTTCTTTCAGCTCTTTACTCCCTCATCTGGTGGAGCTGACCCTGGGCCTTGTGAATTGGGCGTTGCCATGGGAACCTGTCCTTCCCCTCCAGCTCTCTCCATCAGCACCCGAAAGGTCTGTGACTCACCTAGATGGCCTCCAAGGACCAGAGTACGATGGCATGTGCGCTGGGGCTGAGAGCCATCCGTGACCCCCAGTAAGCCCATACCCTTCCTGCCCCTATCAAGGCCAAGGACACAGACTGTGCTGGTTCTACCCAACCTTCCAGGTCAACAGAGATTTCTCCCCTTTGAGACTGATTTGACATGATCTACTTGCCCTAGAAACACAGGAATGGGGATCCATACGGCACTCCTCGACCTGCGTTCTCAAGACCTGGGACTGGGCCTTGGCGAATCCTCATCCTATTTCATGTAACTCAAACCCTCCGAGGCTCCAGCAGCTACTTGTATGTTTGAGTTTTTGTTTCTGGTTTTCTTTTTTTTTCATTCTTTTTAAGGCTACACCTTTAGGCTGTGGAAGTTACCGGGCTAGGGTTCGAACTGGAGTTGCAGCTGAGGCCTATGACACAGGCCTTTGCTTATGCTGCAGCAACGCCGGATCTGAGCCAGGGATCGAACCCACATCCTTAAGAACACTGTGTTGGGTTTTTAATCTGCTGAGCCACAGTGGGAACTCCAAGGAGTTGAGTTTTTGTTTAATCTTGTGTGTTTGCATACAGCATCATTCATTCAGTAATTCATTCAGCTGGGTCACTGTTTATTCAGCAGCTGCCATGCGTCAGACACTGTTTTAGGGCCGAGGACACTCAAGTAGATAATATGGAACAAAGAAATTTTCCCTCCCAGGGCTTACATTCTAGTGAGGGAAGATAAAAAATAAATATTGCAAGTAAATAGTTTTTCCCTCACGGTGTATGAGAAGGTGTTTTGGAAGAAAGTAAAGCAGGAAAAGAGGAATCAGCAGTGCCAAGGGGTGGAGACTTCACCCTGTTAAATCGTGTGTTCAGACCAGCCCTCCTGAGAAGGTGACTTATGAGCAAAGACTCAGGGGAGGCTCGAGAGCAGCCATGGGAAGTGAGAACGGGAACAGCCAGTGCAAAGGCCCTGAGGCCAGAGAGGACCCAGAGGGTTGGAGGAACAGTGAGGTCACTGTGTCTGGAGCCCAACGAAGGAGGGTAAAAAGAGGAGATGAAGTCAAGAAGACTGAGGAGAGATCATATAAGGCCTAGTAAGACTTTGTAAAGATTTTAGCTTTTATTCTGAGTAAAAATAGGTCGTTTGCTTAACATCTCTAAGCCCCAACTGTAAAAGCAGTGAAACGAACACACTTACCTTAGCGGGTTGTAAGGAGGAACTAAAGTAAGGAAGGCGAGATGCTAGACATAGTGGCAGGCACACGCATGGCAAGCAGCACTAGTTTTTTTTTTTCCTTTTTAGGGCAGCACCCAAGGCATATGGGAATTCACAGGCTAGGGGTACAATCACAGCTACAACTACTGGCCTACGCCACAGCCACATCAACGAGGGATCCAAGCCGCATCTGTGACCTACACCACAGCTTGCGGCAATGCCGGATCCTTAACCCATTGAGCGAGGCCAAGGATCGAACCCTCAACCTCATGGATACCAGTTGGGTTCATTACCACTGAGCCACAATGGGAACTCCAAGTAGCACTGGTTTTGCTGCTGCGATTCTTAGTGCTCATACTAGGTTACTAGTCGGAAATTCTATAGGGTCAGGAACTGCCTCTGTTTTTTTGTTTTTGCTTTTCTTTTAGCATTTGTTCCTAGACCTGATACAGTTCATTTTGTACAGTAAGGCTTCAATCAAGATTCACTGAGTACTGTTGTTATTAATACAATAACAATAAAAAAGCATTTCAGGTGGTTTTAATTGACCTACATTTCATCCTCATTTTCTATTGCTCACAGAAATATAACCCTTACCTTTTGCCTTCTCCATGGAGATTTGTGTGTGTGTGTGAGAGAGAGAGGGAATGAGAATAACTGTTATCAAAGTTGCAGCACAAGTTTTAGAAGGAGGTCTTGGTTGGTTCATGGTTCTGACTTTCTTCTGCAGTGGCTGTGATGGTCACTCAGTTCCTCTGCCCTTTTGTTCCCTGAGAGTGATATGGGCTGAGAAAAGTCCTGATCTGTTTCAGGGTTCCTGTGAGCACACACAAGACGCTGTAGGGCAGTGTTTTTTGAAAACTCTAACCAACCACATCACGCAGCTAGCCTTTGTGGTTTGACGGTGGACACCTGTGCTTTGAATTATTTCTCTGGAGCAGGTGTGGATTTATGCAGAGCCTTGATGTCTCTCTAAGGATTGGCCACTGCCAGCAGTGGGCTGAGGCCACAGAACCCCTGGTGCCTCCCCGGTCATGAGACAGGTGGTCTTGGCCTTAGGGGCGTCATTCCCTCGGCTGCATGATGGAGGTTTGCACTCCCGGAACTGACTGTTTGTGATGACTTCAATTTTTTAAATGACTTAAATGTAGTTCCGTGTTTTGAGGCACGTGTTGTGACTAGGTCAGCCTCAGACGTTAAGAGTCGAAGTCAGGAGCATGGTTTGCATGTCCCTTTTATCCTAGCTTATTAAATTCCTTCTTTTTATTGAGGTGATACCCACTCCACGAGCCTTCCTAAAAATAAATCAGAAGCAAGGGAAGAATATCAGGACTAAAGGAGCAATTCAGTCTGTCCCTCATCACACATTTCTTCTCAGATAGGATTGATCTGTCTGTCTTTATTTCTTACCCTGTTTTCTGTGTTCCTCAACATACTGGGAATAGAGCAATGAACACGGCAGATAGGTTGGTGCACTGATGGAGCTCACGTGTCTGTGGGAGAGAAAAAAAATGAATTATTTTTAGATTTCACAGTGAGGGAAAGCTTCCCTGGGGAGGTGACACTTGAGTCGAGAATTTTGTAAAATGGAGAGCCGTGCAAAGTCTGAGAGAAAAATATTCCAGGCAGAGAGCCCAGCAGGTGCAAAGGCCCTGGGGGTGGGAATGGCCTTGGCATAGTCCAAGGACAGAAAGAAGGCAAAGAGGGGAGAGCGCGAGGGAGCAGAAGCGCGTGCAGGAAGAGAGGACCTCAGGAGCAGGAAGGGGCCAGCCCAGGCAGGACTGGGTTTTACTTTGATTTGATAAAGACTGTAAATATCTAAAATTATTCACGCTTTAAATATTTTCTTCCGATACCAGTCCGTCTATTTTATCCGAGATTCTGTGAAGGATTTGCCGAGTGATAGCATAGAATTAACAATGCGGTATTTTTGGTGCTTCATTTTATTCACTCCCAAATCCCTTAATCTTCCTAAAGGAGTTTGCTGGAAATTGTTTGACAAGGATAATTAGCAGAACGGAGCTGTTTTTCCACACAGAATTCTATCCTTGTGTGTTTAAGTAGGAAGTCATTTCAACAAGAGAAATTGAGGGTCCCATTTCTCTGGAGTCTATTACTGACTCAGTTCTGTTTTATTACCAGCCCTGGGGAGCCAGCGGGACATCAGATAGAGGTCTAACTTTCTGTTATCACAGAAGCAGATGATAATTGAATAAGCTCTGTGAACACGCCTCAACCCCTGGTCTCGTTCTGCAAAGAAGCATTGCTATGTTGTTTTATTTCACATGGTTTTTGTAGCATCTCCAAGTGACAACAAGGTCAGAGGTCATCAAAGGACTCAGCGATAAACACTTAGAACAGGAACACTATTTAAAGATATGCAACTGGAGTTCCCTTCGTGGCTCAGTGGTTAACGAATCTGACTAAGAACCATGAGGTTGTGGGTTCGATCCCTGGCCTTGCTCAGTGGGTTAAGGATCCGGCGTTGCCGTGAGCTGTGCTGTAGGTACAGGCGCGGCTCGGATCCCGTGTTGCTGTGGCTGTGGCGAAGGCCGGCAGCTACATCTCCTGTTAGACCCCTAGCCTGGGAACCTCCATATGCCATGGGTGCGGCCCTACATAAAGGCAAAAAGGCAAAAAGGCAAAAAAAATAAAAGATAAGATATGCAACTGAATTTTTATCCTCCATATCCATCAGGGTCCTAGGTCTCGGTAATCATCCTCTAAAATAATGAGGTGGAAACTTCCATAAAACTCTGCTTAATATAAGTCACCACAACGCTCCTTCTAGCTTGAGGTTGTCGCACAGGTTGATCATTTTGGAAGCCTTCAGTTAAATAACATCACCTTAATGTGCATTGTTCATCAGGTAGGAGATTCAAAGGCGTAGGGGAGTGCGTCTGTAGGGGGGATTAACTGGGCAGTCATTTCTCATAAGGAAACCTTGCAATGGTCCAGGATGTGTAAGATGAGATTTCAGTTTAGATTCCTAGTATGTTTGTCACGACTGGCAACTAAAAATATCAAAGTTGGTATACACCTATTAACTATTTTTTGCCTTAGAAAGTGACTCTAAGTGTTCCTGGAGTTCCCTGGTGGCCTAGCAGTTAAGGATCCTGTGTCGTCACTGCTGTGATGCGGGTTCAGTCCTTGGCCAGAGAAATTCTGGAGGCCTGTCAGCCCCCGGGGAGGGGGGGGAGGTACTTCCTCTTGGACACCTGTTACCTGTGGAAGGGTTAATGTTGGGATGACATAGGGAGGTTCCAACAGCTCGAGGAGTTAAAAATGCATATTCCATAGGAAAAGCGTTTCCAGTAGAGTGGTTGCTGGGAGCCACGGAGCTCATTTCCCAGCAACAGCACCACTTCTTTTTTTTTTTTTTTTTTTAATGAGGGAATAATTGACCCATTTATGGTCTCTTTTCAGCTTGTTGCAGATCCTTGCGCCAGCAACCCGTGTCACCATGGCAACTGCAGCAGCAGCAGCAGCAGCAGCAGCAGCAGCAGCAGCAGCAATGGCTACTTGTGCATTTGCAGTGACGGCTATGAAGGTCCACACTGTGAAGAGGCACTTCCCAGTGTCCCTGCCTCTGGCTGGACCGAGTCCATGGCACCCAGACAGCTTCAGCCTGTCCCTGCTACCCAGGAGCCAGACATAATCCTGCCCCGCTCCCAGGCGACCGTCACACTGCCGACGTGGCAGCCGAAAACAGGGCAGAAAGTTGTAGAAATGAAATGGGATCAAGCGGAGGTGAGAACGTTTTAGTGCTTGTGCTTTTATGTAAGAAACCCGGTACGGTTACAACAGTTCCAGGGGTTCTAATACCAGCAATGAAAATGGAAGACCTTGAAGCTACACATTGAACAAAAGATGTGCCTAACTTTTTTCTTGTCTGCCTGTGAGTGTGGAAAAATATCTTGGTTACACAAATGAGACTTTTTGGTTGTGATTGTTTCTGTGAGCATAAAAAGAGTAAGCAAGGAAAGAAAATGAATGAAGTTATTTTCTGGAATGCTATCCACATCCATTTCTTTGAGGTAATCTTAGATTTAGGGGCAGGCAGCTCAGTGAAGAGTATTATAAATGAACATATCACAGGCCCTCTGTTACAGACCTAGTTTTCCTTCGTGGAATTTTATGGTCCATTTATTTTGTTTGTTATTGTTCAGGTTTTATTTTTTGTAACTTGCAGCACTTCAACTGGATTTAGAAAAAAAGCTATTATGGATTTTTTAAATATTTTGGCAGTGCATTTGAGAGTGAAATTTCCAAATTTTGTTCATTTTGGCAGCAGCTAATTCTGTTTATTGAGTCTTGCCCAGTCTGGGTTTGGCTTACTGTATTTTCAAGCTCACTGAAAGTCTCATTCTGAGGATTTTCCAGCAGACCTTTAAAAGTTGACATAAAATAGGAGTTCCCGTTGTGGTGCAATGGAAACGAATCTGACTAGAAACCATGAGGTTGCAGGTTTGATTCTTGGCCTTGCTCAGAGGGTTAAGGATCCGGTGTTGCAAGAGCTGTGGTGTATGTAGATTGCAGACATGGCTCAGGTCTGGTGTTGCTGTGGCTGTGGTGTAGGCCGGCAGCTGCAGCTCCCGTTCAGCCCCTAGACCCCTAGTCTGGGAACCTCCATGTGCCTTGGGTGCGGCCCTAAAAAAAAATTGATACAAAATATAAATTTGCTAGCTAAAAGAATTGAAGAACAAATCCAAATCATGAGTTTGAGGTGACACTGAGTGTAATTCCATATTGTATCTTTTATATGACATCCATATAGACCTGTGGTTGAATATTACTAGAGGTTTTGTGGTTTAAGTTAAAAAAAAAAAAACACATAGACTGTTCCCGTTGTAGCTCAGTGGAAATGAATCCGACTAGGAACCGTGAGGTTGTGGGTTCGATCCCTGGCCTGTCTCAGTGGGTTAAGGATCTGGCATTGCCATGAGCTGTGGTGTAGGTTGCAGACATGGCTTGGATCCCACATTGCTGTGGCTGTGGTGTAGGCCGGCAGCTATAGCTCTGATTAGACCTCTAGCCTGGGAACCTCCACATGCCACGAGTATGGCCCTAAAACTACTAAATACAAAAACAAACAAACAAACAAACAAAACACACAAAAAAAGACGCATAGATCTTTGTGTGGCTTTTGTTTTTTTTTTGCTGCATCTGTGGCACCCGGAAGTTCCCGGGCCAGGGCTCAAACCCGCACCACAGTAGTGACCTGAGCCATAGCACTGACAATGCCAGATCCTTAACCTGCTGAGCCATCAGAGAACTCCATGAGTAGCACTTTTAAATCAAAGACTATGTCTAGAAGTTTCGCTTATTGTTCTAAAAGAGGTATGGTGGCATGTCTTGTGTTTTATTTTCCTAGGTGATTCTGACCCACTTTTTTCTTTTTTTTCCATTGCCACACAATTCGTGAAGTCCCCGTTTGGACTGTAGGGCAGTGCTTTTTATCCTACCTAAAAAACTGTGAACTTGTTCTGATTTCAGACTTGTAATAGATGCTTTGAAGTTACAATTTTAATACCTTTTTTGCTGAATGACTCAGTTCTTGAATGTGAACTAGATTTGGTCCCGTGTTTATTAAGGTGTCCTTTAAAGAAAACGTCTCTCCAAGCAGCCATTTCAATCCATTTATTTAAAGACATGCTATCTTACAGTTGGTAGATATAAAAAAAGAAAGGCCTCATCTTCTTGTCACACTGTTATATCTTAGGCTGTTCAAGAAGCAGGTAAAAAGCGCCAGAGGAAGACGGGAGTGTATTTCCAGACAGTCTATGTGTTGGGGGTGAAGGTGCTGAGAATGTCTGTATTGTTCTCAGTTAACTCAGTGGTGATGAAGACATATTTTAATGCTCTGGAGGTGAGCACAGTGACCACAGCATGAGGGATAAGCCAATAAGAGAGTCAGAAACACCTCACTGGGCACGGCTCGAGCACTAGCAATGTGCTTCCTGATAAGCACAATGTCCCCCACTGAGCTCTTTTTTGGGGACACATCAGTTTAATACTTTCCCAAACACGCCACTTAAAAATGAAGGCCTGGAGAGTTCCCGCTGTGGCTCAGCACTAACGAACCCGACTAGTATCCACGAGGATGCAGGTTCCATCCCTAGACCTGCTCGGTAGGTTAAGGATCTGGTGTTGCTGTGGCTGTGGTGTGGGCCAGCAACTGCAGCTCCGATTGGAACTCCAGCCCAGGAACTTCCACATGCTATGAGTGCGGCCCTAAAAAAAAAAAAAAATCAAGGTGCGGTTCCCGACTCCCAGCTACCTGGCCTTTGCGCATGCTCTGGGACCACCTCTGGGCACCGCGAGGTCTTCCAGACCAGGCACATCCTGCCTGTTGCTCAATGGAAGGCTCGCTCCCCTCGTCGTTAAGTTTCCTACCTGCCATGTGGAAGCCAGTCCTTAAAGGCCACCTCCTTGTTCTCCAAGCATTTAGTCCCTCACTCCCCCCAGCTGAGCGAAGAGCAGCGGCCAGTGACCGCTTGCTGGGTGAAGCAGAGAAGGGAGCAAATCTTTCACCCTTCTTGCAACACGCTCTTGGCACTTCCGGTCACCCTGGGAACTGGCAGACTGCGCCCAACTCATCTTTTGCATCTTGGAAACTCAAATGGCAAAGCTTTCATTTTCATGTGAATTTGCAAGATTTCACTTGTCTTCTCAGGTCGCCGTCCCCAGCGCCACCCAAAGGGATGCAGCTGATGGAATTTTGCTTTCGCGTATTATCTTGGACCATGATTAACCCCAGTAACTAGTCTTTTTGGTTGTTTTTCTCTCTTCCCCTCCTCCCAACCCAGGTGATTCCAGATACTGCCTGTGGGAACGCCAGCTCTAACAGCTCAGCGGGTGGCCGTCTCGTGTCCTTTGCAGTGCCTCAAAACACCTCCGTCAAGTAAGAAAACTCT
Organism: Catagonus wagneri; assembly: GCA_004024745.2. Classification (NCBI taxonomy): domain Eukaryota; kingdom Metazoa; phylum Chordata; class Mammalia; order Artiodactyla; family Tayassuidae; genus Catagonus; species Catagonus wagneri. Next base: position 7,624,282 of record PVHT021183553.1, read on the forward strand.
CCGTTAGAAATGGTTACCATTGATACTGTGACTGTATGCTGGGTGGTGTCTGTTCACGGAACTGGTCTGTAACTGGTCAGTCCAGTGAGAACTGTGAATGGAATTCCACGTGTAGTCACGGGGCCTCTGTCACTCACAAACTAGATGGCGCTCTTGCAGAGAAGATTCCAGTGAGGCTAGAGACGTGGACTGGAATGGATGAGTCATGTGGGAGATAAGAAACCCAGGTTCTCAGCTAAGACCTCAGGTCTCAGACCCTTCGCTTTCTCAGATGACTTTTGCTTCCAAATTTCTTTAGCTTCTTAAGAGTTTAGTGGACCATTGGTTAAATTTTTAGGCATAATTTACCCCCAGTTTTAAAATCCAAACATTGCAACTGTCTCTTTGAAAACAAGCAGGTAAGAAGAGTGTGTTTTGGCTTACATTTAAGCAGCTTCAGATTACACCTTGCCTATGGTCACTGGCGGGGATGAGGAGGAGGAGGAGGAGGCAAAGGGAAGCAGCGTTGACCGAGCACCCTGGGGTGCCAGGTGCCATCACTGCTGGGGAGAGAGGAGGGGTTGCATAGGAGCACCCCCCACTTGTCGATAACCCCCACTGCCCGTCCTTCTTCATCACTGTTAATTGCCACTCACCACCCTGCCCCTCATGCACCCAAGTGGGCACTTGCCGTCTACCTTCAGGGACTTTAGAAGACTGAGGGACATGTGGCCCTGGCTCTGCTTAGCCAGTGTGCTGCATCTGCTCCATTTTATGAGGGCAGTGGGCACTAAAGACGCACTCTTCACTCACACAGGGTCATTTTTGCCCACTTTGCCTTCTAAACAATGGAGTCCCTGAAAATACTTGGAAGGGAGTTTTTGTTCCATTTCCCCTGCATCCCCATCCCTCTGCCTTGAACTCATCTTCTGGGAAAAGCCAGGATGATCAGTAAACCCGCACGGGGAAGAAGTCCTCGTGAGGAAGCTGTGGCACCTGAGGCAACTTTGAGTTCTGCCAGCAGGGGGAGCCCTGTCCTAAGGGTTTCGTTGCTCATAAAACCCGACCATCCAGAGCTGGGAAATAAGGATGTAAGGATCGCTCAGTTTCTTTAAGTGTATGAAACCATCCGCAGTTCTTTCTTGTCTAGGTCATATTCTTTTACTCTCTGAATAGCCATGATCTATTCTTTTTTTTTTTTTTTTGAGGGGTATAGTACTATTTTATTAACACTTAAAATTTCACTGACAGTGCTGGCCGTGCCTTATGCTCAGACTCTTGAAATAAAGGCATATGGACAGAGCTTTAAGGGTGCGATGTGAAACACAGCATAGTATACTAACAAAATTAAAGAGGTGGTATAACTATACCTCTGTACACAGGTATAGGGACAAGCCCTGCAGGGGGAAAAGCTGAGGACTCAACAGAAGTCCTTGGTGGCTGACAGAATCTCCCCTTGTCTTCAGACATAAGACAAACCAAGGAATCTGTCAGTTTACAAAAACCGCTGACTTCAGGACAAGAATCAGGATTGGAAAGGGCCGATTCAGGACTGCGGGAGCCAGCCTGGAACGAGCAGGGCTAGCTGGAGGCTGCTGCAGCCCAAGTCCAGGATCTGTAGATAGAATGACTCATGAGTTCTGTAATTGCTGGTTTCCAAACAAGTTCCTAAAATGCTTTTCCCAAGCAGAGGTGATCTATTCTTTTAAATTCTTCCTTTTTTTTTTTTTCCTCCTCTCAATAAATCTGAAGTTCTCCAAGACTCTCTTAGGCTGCAGAGCTAGGCAGAGATAGCAGAGTCTGATCCAGGCTGAGTAAGACGGGAGTGCTCAGTGGTCTCTGGGTGCCCGATTCACTGGGGGGATTATCAGCCCCTAACACTTTCCCTTATTCAGGGAATTGGATTGTTTTTCAACCCTTTATCGAGAACACCCCCCCCCCCCACCTCCGGCACCTCATTGTAAGCCAAAAGCTCCTCTCTGGTGGGTGCAGCCCTGTGCACAGAGACCTACTTCTCGGGCAGCACCGAGGAAGGACAGGCAGTTGGGTGCAGGGAAGATGGTCAGGGCAGGTGTCAGGGCAGGTGTCAGAGCAGATGATGGGCTCAGGGGACGATGCGCCAAGTCTTGAAGAATGGACACCGCTTCCCGGGTGGGGGAGGGGGCAAAAAGGCTGGGACCCTGGGCAGCCCTTGACCTACCTGGGAAGAGACAGTGGGTAGCTCCTTTTTGCTGATGCATGGAATGGCAAGGGTGAAGCAGCAGGGTTCGAGGCTGAGAGGGAACTGAGGCCGGGGTGGATTAGTCTTCTGTGGCACTTGCTTCTTTGGATTTTATCCTGAAAACAAGAAAAACCCAGAGGGGGTCTGAGGCCTGGGTAGGGACGCACTTTCCCTTATTTTGCAGCACAGTTCAGGCGGTTTGGGGATGGATGGCACATTTATGACGAATTCAAGCAGGACTCTAAACTGTTGGATATGGAAAAGAATCATCTCTAAACTCAATGTTGATACTGATAAAAAAATTGTTACCCAAATGTGTGTTATCTGTTAGTGATTTTTGTGGATATATATATATATTTTTTTTTTTTTTTTCAGATAGTATTCTTTTTTTTTTTTGAAGTGTTGATTTTACAATGGGGTGTTCATTTCTGCTCTGCAGCAAAGTGAGGCTGTTATTTGGTGGTATGATTTTGGTCGAGTGGGAGATAGTCATTGCTAACTGTGGGAAATGATGACCCTGAGTCCCATAAAGGGGGCGCCTGCTTCGCCCAGTACCTTTGGGGATGTATGTGTCATCTTTATTTTTTATTTTTAATTTGTTGGTCCGATTCTAAGATGAGTTTGTCTGAAAGGGACTCTCTGTTTACATCGTTCCTGTTTGCAGAATTCGGCAAGACGCCACTGCCTCGCTGATTTTGCTGTGGAAGGTCACGGCCACGGGATTTCAACAGTGCTCTCTCATAGATGGACGCAGTGTGACCCTCCTCCAGGCTCCCGGGGGCCTGGTCCTCTTGGAGGAGATGCTCGCCTTGGGGCAAAATCACTTCATCGGTGAGTTGTGGAAATCTGGTATCCAAAACCACACGTGGCCCGACCTCACCTCGGGTCTGGTGTTTAGAGACAGTACAGAGGGAATTTTCCCAGAGAACCTGAATTCTAGCCATGGGCATCATTTCCTCCACTTTAGGTAGGGTTTTGCTTTCTAATCAAAACTGACTTCTAAGATAATATTTCCATGCAGAGGCTCAAAATGGGAAAATTGTGGGCTCTGGAATCCAGAGACCGTATGCCAGTGCTGGCCAAAGCGTCATGGGTGTGTGATCTTTGGCATTTAATGCTCTGAATCTCTGTGTCATTCTGGACTCTTGCATCTTCTTTCTCCAGGAATTGTGGGCAACTTGAGGCATAGCGTATTGGTGTCTCAGAAGAACCTTGGTTTACCACTTGATTTTGGCCTGACCCAGGGCCCTGGGCTCAGCACCTTAGCAAGCCACTCACTGCTTCTGAGCCTCTGACTCAGAATAACTTGGGGGATCACAGTTCTCTTGCTCACGCCACCCTTGCTCCGTGGGTCACTTCTGAGTTTGTGCTTTTTCCTGAGCATGCTTCAGTCTCTAATTTAACTTCCTCTTAACTGCTGTTTGCAGACACCTCTATCTCGGAGGAGAAATGGCCCTCAGAAAGTGTGACCCCCCCCCACTCGTCCCCTCTTCTATTGCCCTGAAGGGCAACCCTTAGGCAGTTTCCAGAGGACTTTCCCCGCATTTAGCTTTCTTTTTTTCTTATTTTAAAAAAATTTTATTGGAGTATAGTTCATGGTAAATTCTGCCGCATAGTGACCCAATCATGTGTGTATGTGTGTGTGTGTGTGTATATGTATATATATGTATATATGTATATATATGAATATATAAGCATATATATTCTTTTTCCCATACTATCTTCCATCATGTTCTATCCCAAGAGACTAGATAGAGTTCCCTGTGCTGTGCAGCAGGACCTCATTGCTTATCTACTCTAAATGTGATAGTTTGCATCTACCAACCCCAAGCTCCCCCATCCATCCCACTCCCCCACCCCTTGTCACCGGTTTAACATTCTATATCCTGCCATTTGTCTTCCTTGGCAGTGGGACTTGTAACTCTAGCCCCCTAGCCTCCCGATAGCATCACCTACTTTATTTGGACTTTTTCCGGTCATTCAGCCTCAACTGCAAGACACATGCTTAAGGTTAGACTCTCCCCATCCCAGTTCAGTGCACCCAAGTGGCATGCTGCATCCTGCTGTTAATACCTGGTCCTGCCCAATCATTTATTCCAACAGTCCTTCCAACAGGAGGATGGGGGCTGGGCAGGGGGCAGAGGCAACACCTGTTTCAGGAGTGTTGGAAAGGTTTAGCGCAAACAGAAGTGAAAGTGTAAGTGACAAATGTTAGGGAGGATTTTGGTTACTTTCACTATCTTTTTTTGAGGTACCCTACGTATTTTGCTAAATTAAACAGAAAAATGAAGATATGTTCTCCAAGGTATGTGTTTGATGCAAATATCTTAATGAAGACAAACTGGTAAAATGAAATGCTCAGCTCTATAGAATTTATGTTGTATTTTATATTGGATCCTTCTCTGATGATAAAGTCATTTCCCAGTCTTTGGAAATCTGGCTTGAGGGGGGCAGGGATTTTATTTTGTGGAGAGAAAGTAGGGAGGAATCAGCTTAAGGGAATGAGCATGCTGAGAAAAGAAAGGACAGTATTGAACCTGGGACCGTTTTTTGGCTATTAAGATGGACACTAGATTATTAGTTAGAAATTGTGTGATGAAGTCTTGTCAAATAGTCAAACTGAAATTTTATTCCCCAGTACAAGTAACAATTAGCTTCCATATGTGTTGTAACAATTTATTTAAATGGAAATAATTTGTCTATTTTGATAATTTTGATAAATAGCTTCAAATTTATTTTATAGTAATCTTTTAAGTTTTTCTTTTTAGTAGCTTAGCCTGCTCTATGACATTGCAAGAAATAGTATGAGCTATCGCTGTTTTTTAAAATGTCATTAATATTACCAAAAGATAAAACTTTAAATGTCATCTTATGTTTTACACTGCTTTTGATTGTAACATAACTGTAACTGTGGACTGTTTTTGGAAGTAGGGTGAAGATTAGAGAAGGACTTTCCAGTGTTCATATTAGTTTATTCTTTTGAGGGAGTTACCGTTGTGGCTCAGCAGAAACAAACCCCACTAGTATCCATGAGGACTTGGGTTCCATCCCTGGCCTCATTCAGTGGGTTAAGGATCCCACACTGCTATAGCTGTGGCGTAGGCTGGCAGCTGTAGCTCCGATTTGATCCGTAGACTGGTAACTTCTATATGCCACAGGTGCAAATGTAAAAAGAAAAAAACCAGTTTATTATTTTGAGATACAAGAAATTTTATGAACTCCAGCACAATTTGGGTTCATTTGGTTAACAAAAAATTTCATGGAAAAACATGTATTGGTTGGAATGGATTGTTTCCAAGAGGAACAATTAAAAAATAATTTGCTATGTTCATAACTAAATTAAGGAATTCTCTCAAAAAATTCAATGTTAGGTTATAATGAGGAAACAATGATTTTGATCCTTTATTTTTCTAAACTATTATTTTCCACTTTGAAAATTTGTGATCTGATATCTATTAACATTTCCAAACTAGAGCTTTCTATTTTATGTGGCTTTGTAATGGAGCTCACCATCTTTTAGTGTTATTCTTCTTAAAGGTAGTAGACAGTCTTATTTCACAAGCTCCTTGTGAAGGAGAATGGCCAGCTTTCTCACAATGACAAATTGGTGACACTCACACACTGCCAGCTACTTCCTTTCAAAATATTGTTTATCTTAAAGAAATAAGATTTATCTTTTGTAGTCGTTATGGAAGCTGTGTGCTTACTACATTGAGTGTTTAGCTTTCTTTTTGAGAGTTTAATTAAAAAAAACTTCTTAAAATAATTTTTATTTTTTTAAAGTTTTTTTTTTTTTTGTCTTTTTAGGGCCGCACCCACAGCATATGGAAGTTCCCAGGCTAGGGGCTGAATCAGAGTTGTAGCTGCTGGCCTACACTACAGCCACAGCAACATTGGATGCAAACCACATCTGTGACCTACACCACAGCTCACAGCAACCCTGGGTCCTTCACTCACTGAGCGGGATCAGGGATCGAACTCATGTCCTCATGGATACTAGCTGGGTTTGTTACCGCTGAGCCACAACGGGGACTCCAAATAATTACTTTTTATCATCCTGGGCCCTACAGAACAATGCTGGTGCAGTTGGAAGGAAACTTTGTGTGAAGGGAGAGGAAAGTTCCAGAGTTTTGCCTCTGCGTTTAGTCACTGCTGCTCCTTCTTAGAAGGAAGCTTGAGGTCCTCTTGAGAACTGTCTCAGTGGTTTCCTTCACTGCCGGTAGATTCCACATACAAACCCAAGGACCCCAGCTATTTTAATATTTCTCTATAACAGAGCAGAGACCTTCCCTGCGTCTTTAAGAGACAGAGTGGTTCGCCACCTTTGGATTTGCGCAAATGCATATATTGCAAGTTTATTGCCGAGAGCCTAATGTTAATATTCTGCACGTTCCAGATGATGATCGTGTATCTCTCTTCGACCTATTTCAGCGCTTGCCATTTAATTCTGTACAGTTTCCTTCACTACCACGGCCTTATGCATATTCATGCGGTTTCATGGAAAGCACGAGATGATGTCACATTATATACAACGTTTCGCTCTCCCCTCTGTGCCTCCGTGCACCAGCCGTTCCTCCTGTGCTGTCACCCAGTTTCAACTCTTCTGTCCTCTTCATAATTAGCGCTTCCATTTTCCCCTAAATATGTCTCTTCCAAATATGTTGTTTGCTTTATGCAATGTTTGGGGGGCAGAGAACGAAATCGACCTCTGCTCCACGGGACGCCTCCGAGGTGTCCATTAATTCTCCGAGACTCCATTCAGCTGATCATGTGGAGTCCCGAGCGGGAACGAGTCATTGTTCCGGTGGCATTTCAGTGAAATGCAGTTGTGCCTCGCCTGTTGTCAGTCATTTTGGGGGTTTTGTTTTCCTTGCACTTTTTTGGGGACATTGCCGAGTGGACAGTCTCAGGGGTGGGGACCGAGCCAGCCCTCTGGGTTGGAAAAAGCTGCTGGCGGTCACCATTTCCTTAGGGAGGAAGCCTGGTCGGACTCCTTCTCCAGGCTTTTATTCCCCCTCGTCACCTGCCCTGAGGAGTATGTCCCCTCATTTGTGCACGGCAGACCTCTGCTCTGGTCACCACTGCTGTCCCGTCCCCACCCGCACCTCCCCTGTCCTCCCGTCCTCTCCACTCCGCCGAAGGCTACATCTTTCCCATAAAACCTCGTTTAAAGGCTCCTGGCTTGGAGAAAGCAGTCGGAGGAAAACAGCCAGGTAAAGATTCTACTCTCCATGGATTCCCAAATCTCCTTAAACTTTTAAATACCTGTGAACACACCGATGACCCCAGAACAGTCTCATAGTTAATTCTTCTTCTGATCAGAAAACCCAGTGGGGAGTGTCTTCTTAGACTCATACCTCTTGTCTGCCTGCCTGCTCAGAGAAACCCTGCTCTCCCACCGCATACTTTTCTTTTATGGTCTGTGTTTGTTGCCGCCTCAATCTGGTATTTTATCTCTTTTTCTCTTCCTCGAAATTATTTTCATTTTGATCTAGCTCATCCTCTCTGCTTTCTACCTTCCTTCCTCCCCACCTTCCTTCTTCTTCTTCTTTTTTTTGTTTTTTTTTTTAGGGCTACACCCATGGCATATGGAAGTTCCCAGGCTATGGGTCGAATCAGAGCTACAGCTTCCAGCCTGTGCCACAGACACAGCAATGCCAGATCCGATCCAAATCTGTGACCTACACCACAGCTCATGGCAATGCCAGATCCATAACCCACTGAGCGAGGCCAGGGATCGAACCCGCATCCCCATGGATACTAGTCTGGCTCATTCCTTCCTTTCCTCCCTTCCTTCTTCCCTCCCTCCCTTTTCTTTTCTCCTTCCTTCCTTCCCTCCCTCCCTCCCTACTTTCTTCCTTTCTTTCTTCCTTCCTTCCTTCCTTTCTTTCTTTCTTTCTTTCGTCCCTTCCTCCCTTCCTTCCTTTCCCCTCCCTCCTTCCCTTCCTTTCACGGGCATGAGGAGGTTCCTGGGCCACAGCAGTAACTAGAGTCACAGCAGTGACAACACTGGATCCTTAACCCTATGAGCCACCAAGGAACTCCCTCTCTATTCTTTCCTTCTGGTGGTCTAGCTGCTTGTATGTGCCTTTTTTCTCTCTTCCCTCATTCTCTTCTCCTACTCATAACCCACTCCTTTTTGATCACTCTTACCACATTCCAAACCATTCTTTCTTATAGTTTTAGTTCATTTTTATGCCTAATTTATATTGCAAATATGAGTGTATTTTAAGTTTAATCGAGACCAGTGGTGTATAATTTATGATCTACTAAAAAGCTGCTCTTCTAACTTTGGATCCATTTTAACTTCATGGAGGATTGCACAGTGCTGTCCTTGAAGAAGCTGGGATCACTTCTTCAGAATGATGGCTAGTAGGGTAGCCACAGAACTCTGAAATCAGTGACGTCCCGGTCTTTGTGACTGCTGTCTTTTGCTGGATTAGAAATGTTCCTGGTCTGCCTTTTGCGCCACCTGGGAGCTGCGAGTGCTTTAAGTTCCCAGTAGAAAAAGAACCTCGTCTTGCAAAGGGATTTGTAAAGCACAGCGTTTTGTGGATTTTCTCCTCTTGAGCAATAAGGAGAAATAACGCAGCACTTGAGCAGGTACAACGGCGGTCCAGACTGTTACTGAGGTAGCAAGGTGGCTCTGGTGCCCTGGACCTTCACAGTCCCAGGGCTTTAAAGCTTTATGGACCTACCTGATGCATTTTTTTCTCGCTGGCATCATAATGCTTCTTTGCAGATACAGTCTTTTGTCATCTGTTTGCACCAGGATTTTTTTTTTAATGGAAATTTTCAATGCACAACCAATAGATGCTCTTATTCTTAGGCACAAGTTCCTAACTTGGGCTCAGTTGGCCCCTGGTGTTGCAGCAAGTGTGGGAGTCAAAGACTGTTTCACAGATCCCGTGCATCTCCTGAAAACGCACTGCAGACTTTTGTGTGTCTGTGTATCCTTCTGGGGAGAACTAATGAACTCAACTAGTATTCACGAGGATGCAGGTTCAATCCCTGGCCTTGCCCAGTGGGTTAAGAATCTGGTGTTGCTGTGAGCTGTGGTTCAGGTCGCAGATGCGGCTTGGATCTGTCATTGCTGTGGCTGTGGCTGGTGGCTGAAGCTCTGTTTCGACCCCTTAGCCTGGGAACTTCCATCTGCTGCAGATGCAGCCCTAAAAAGAAAAAAAAAAAGAAAAAAAATGCATTGCCTGCCTTTCCTCTCAGGTACTGTGCTCATCTGGAGATGCCAAGTTTTGGGTGTGGTCTCTGAGCGCCGGGGGCAACAAAGGTTGTAGACAAAGGATGTGCAGAAGTGGCCGTACTGTTCAGAGGAAGGACCAGCTAACTCTGCTGGGGCAGACAGAGCAGACAAAGGACTGTCCTTGACTGTATGAAGGGCGGTGTGTGGCATGTGGATGGCACAGGAATCTCTGTCATTAAGATAATTTAATCACAGTGCTAAAAATTGTCTAGTGGCCATCGCCACTGGCAATAAACTTTAATTCCAACAAGCAATTAACAGAATCATGGAAAATCCCATCCACTCCTCCAGCTGCCTCTTGTCTTGGATATGAACAAATTTATATAAACTTAAGGTACTCAAGGTGTGAATCTTATTTCTTGGATTCCCTGCTTATCTTAAACAGGCAGAGGAGGTCCTAGTACCTACTAGGCTTGGCCGTGAATTTTCAGGTAGTCTTTCAGAATCTTTTGTTCAAGTTCTATTTTCTTTCTCTCTCTCTCTCTCTCTCTCTCTCTCTCTCTCTCTCTCTCTCTCTCTCCTTCTCTCCTCTCCCTTCTGGGTAAACTAGTCCTATAAGCCTTGTCCTTTAAAAAGTAGCTTCACAGGAGTTGGGGTGTCTCATCCTATAAATTTGATGAAAAAAGGGATTGATGCAAAAGTGCTCCCCAAAGCTAAGGGGCTCCATGGGGGCTCCAGTAGTTGGGGGACTCAACTATTTGGGGGAAGGGTGGTGGGCAGCATTCAGAGGGGGAAAAGTTCCAATATTTCTACTGGAAGGAGCGACGGGAGATTTTTTTTTTTTTTAAGGGCTGAACCCAAGGCATACTGAAGTTCCCAGGCTAGGGGTCGAATTGGAGCTGTAGCTGCCGGTCTACACCACAGCCACAGCAGCTCGGGATCTGAGCCTCGCCTGTGACCTACTCTACAGCTCACAGCAATACCGGATTCTTAACCCACTGAGCGAGGCCAGGATCGAACCCACATCCTCATGGATACCTGTCGGGTTTGTAACTGGCTGAGCCACAACAGGAACTCCCAGATTTTTTTTTAAACATCATAGTTTGGTTGGAGAGCTCCCTGAAGCCATGCATAGTGGCCGGTGTTAATTTTTTTTTTTTGCGTGTGCCTGTTTTTAGCAATTTAGACATCAGAGCTCTAAATGGGTATTATTTATCTCAGCTACTTCTTGATGAATTTTTGGGTTTCTCGCTCAGGCGTTAAACAGAATCAGGAGATAAATAGGCCAGATGCTGCCTTTCCCCCACCTGCCATGCCTCCCCATCTTCCAAGCGCTTGGTGACCACTCCCTGGCCATGAGAACCTTGTGGAACAGCCAGGATCTGGCTCTCTGAAAACTCAGGAAAGAGGTGGAAAGACAGGCCAGGTATGGACCAGGACGTGTCAGAAGGAAAGATTCCCCGAGGAGTAAAATCACTTAGCATGTATTTTCCTCTTGCTTGTTTGAAAAGGCCACTGGGAACTGTAGAACCAAATTGGTAATTCACCTCTGGGAACCATGAAGACTTGATGGCCTACCCCTCTCTCTTTTATGCACTGTTTATATCTTTCCTGGCTCTGATGTCCATTTATTTGTACTTTACTATTTAATAGGATGCATCTTCAGTAAGCCCTTCAGACCTTATAGAATAAGTCAGGATATAAAGAAATAAGATATCGAGAGTTCCCATGGTGGTGCAATGGGTTAAGAATCTGACTGCAGCAGCTGGGTCATTGTGGAGGTGTAGTTTTGATCCCTGGCCCAGTGCAGTGGGTTAAAGGATCTGGTGTTGCCTGCAGCTTTGGCTTGGATTCAATTCCTGACCCAGGAATTTTCATCGGCTGCGTGTGCAGCCATAAAAAGGAAAGAAAAGAAAAGATATATTGATTGGGGCAATTAAAATTTCAGAATGTTCTTTACTAGACCTTGATAATATCTTCATCGATTATGATATTTTTTAGATCCATTAGCACTGGGATAGGTATTTGCATCCTAGCTCTGAACCAGTAAAACAGGGTCGCTGCCTAACTATTTTCCAGAACCAGCCCTTTCATTCTTGTTGTGTCAGAACCTGCCATCTGCAGACCTGCTTAGTTACATGAAGCCTTCAGTCTCCAGGTCATTCTCAAATAAGCCTGCACTATTTTCTGAGCTCTTATTGATGGATCTTACGATCCAAACCTGGGGCTCTGAGACCCCTGGCCCCTGGGCTCAACATTGAACTGGAAACTTCCTCTCCAAGCCCACAAGCATCGAACCTCCTCCAGCTTTCTGGAGTGAAATCTAATTTCCTGCAGGTGTAAGGGCCCCATCCCTAGTCCCCCATCAGGACTGTCACCCTGTCCGGCTACTGTGCTCATGGCAGGCCCCTGTCTTTGTGGTCTGGACCCCGTCTTCTTGATGCCCACAGCAGTTCTGCCTGGACCACCCCCAGCTCTTGCACATGGATGCCAGCTCGGAGTGGGCTGTCTTTTCCTGCTTCTGAATCTTGTGGTTTGGCTTTGCTGGTCCCCCTTTCCAGATGTCCACCTAATCCCAGCCCTGCAAGTTTCCCATTTGTTCCTCTTTCTGTATAGCTGGTGTCATTTTTACCCCAGCCCTCTCCCCTTTCCCTACTGTCAGCATTTTTATAAAACCACTCAAGTCTCACCAGCCCCTCTGATAATCACGTTTGCAGCCAGCATCACACAACTCAGCATCTGAATGCTCTCTATCCTCTTTGACTTTCTTGTATGTTGATTTCATATCTTTAATTAGACTATAAACTTCTAGAGAGAGGGACCACGTTGTAGCTCCCTGCATTGTGATGGTCACATGGTCACTTGAATGACTGAATTTTGTTCACATGTCACAGGTTTCTGTCTGCTCAGTAAGTGCCGTGTGAAGGAATTTTCTAGCTGCAAGTCTTAAGGATTCTTTGTAAATTTTCACAACCCACCTCTGTGACGTTTAACCATTCCCCTCCCTTTATTACGTTAAAAGTATTTTAGAGGATCAAATGAAGAAAAAAGAGAAAGAAAGAAACTTTTCATCATTCTTTTGGGAATGCTGCATTTTGCACTTTGTCCTTTAAGATATCTTGCTCTGGGAGCCAAGGGTAAAATAGTCAAAGTTTGGCTGTAGAACCATTAACATCTTCTTTTGCTAAAAGCTTAAGGTTTAACAAAGAAAATGCAAATATTTCACCTTTTCACGGCCATCTTAAAACTACAGTTGAATGTGGTCTCATGAACTCCCTGCAACAGGGGAAAAAAAAACTTGAGAATGTTCAAATAAGAGGCAATAGCTGGAAGAGAACAAAAGCACAAGTATAAAGCTGTCCGGAGCAGCGTAATTTAGATAAAATTATTCTGGCTCACATCAGCCTAGTTGGGACATAACTTTTTTTTTTTAGTTGGCTCATTTCTGTTAAATTTAAGTTTTACCTAAATTCAAACCACATTTTGATATTATTAGCAATCAAGGTTATTCTTTTTGATCTTTTTAGTATTGACGATGAGTATTAGAATTTTTGTGTTGGGAGTTCCCGTTGTGGCTCAGTTGTTTACGAATGTGACTAGTATCCATGAGAATGTGGGTTTGATCCTTGGCCTCAATCAATGGGTTAAGGATCTGGCATTGCCATGAGCTGTGGTGGAGGCCGGCAGCTGCAGAACCAATCTGCTCCCTAGCCTGGGACTTCCATATGCCGTGGGTGTGGACCTAAAAAGCAAAAAAAAAAAAAAAAAACATTGTTTTGTATTGTGCTGATTAACCAGACGTTGTCTAAAAAGAAAAAAATCCGTTATAACACCCTCAGTCCCTAGAGAGTTGACAGCCTCATATTCACTGGGCCCCACTGAGCACTGGTTGACAGGCTGTGGAATTGAAACAGGTGAGTGAAGATGAAGGAGACATTTCTTCTGCCCTTCAAGACAGTCCTGGAATCAAGCTTCATGGAAAGACAGATTGCTGGTCTACAGGGAGTGGATCGGGGGCTGCCAGAGGCAGCAGGTGGAGTGCGGACGGTGTGCAGTGGGTGTCAAGGGTCAAACCGCACAAACGTCCAGTTATAAACTAAGTCAGTCGTAGGCATGTAACATGCCGCGTGGTGACTCTAGTTCGTAATACGTATCGTGTATTTGAAAGTTGCCAAGAGGGTAGATCTTAAAATTTCTCATCACAAGAAAAAATTCTTTGTAACTTTGTGTGGTGATATATGTTAATTAGACGTACTGTGGGGATCATGCTGCAATGTATACAAATATCCAGTCGTTTTGTTGTACTTCTGAAACGGATATGTTACATGTCGATTATACTGCAATAAAAAACAAATAAGGAGAGTAAAGAGGCTGCAGGTAACTCTCCATGATGTGGGTGGGCCTAATGCATTGGGTGGAGGGGTCTGCGTGGTTTCCAGAAGCAAACTCAAGGTTATGTCTTTATAACCGTAAATTCTCCCTCTCCTCTTCCCATTCTGCCTTATTTTCTCTCCCTCTTTCTTGGCCCTTTATTTAAAAAATAAAGATAGATTAATTTGGAAACACTAATAATAAGGAAAATCATATATATGTGTGTGTGTATATATTTGTATTTATTTATTTTCAGGGCTGCACCCGAGGCATGTGGAGATTCCCAGGCTAGGGCTGAATCAAGCCTATACCACAGCCACAGCAATGCCAGATCCGAGCTGAATCTGAAACCTATACCACAGCTCATGGCAGCACTAGATCCTTAATCCACTGAATGCGGCCAGGGATCGAACCCACATCCTCATGGATACTAGTTGGGGTTCGTTTCTGCTGCGCCACAGTGGGCACTCCTTATCCATAGAATTTGATTAAAATATTAAAAAAAAAGTCTGCCCTGCCTCTTTTATCATAAAGACAAACCTTCTCAGGACTTTGCCAGCTTCCTATTGAATGCTTTTCTTAGTTTCTGCCAGTGCAGATTTCAACTGAGAAAGTAAATTCTTTAATTGCCTTTTTTACAGCCAGCTCTCTGCTCCCTCATAGCATCTCTTCTGTTTCTTCTAAGGGGAGGGCAGGGAAAGAGGGAGGGAGCGTAAGGAAGAGAAGAGGGAGAAGACGTGGGGAAGGGGTCGAGAGAGGTCAAGAGAGGTCAAGAGAGCACGTGACTGATTGTAAGGCTAAATATATAAACCCAACGGAGTATGTTTTTTCTCACTAAAATGTAGTTTTCCAATTTAACCTCCTTTGGAAAATAAAAGAAGGTTCTATTGTCTATTTCTTATTATAAAAGAAATAAGAAAACGGAAATGGACTTTTTGTCGTTCCCCATTCCTACACTGAAACCAGTGTTTACATTTTGTGATATTTTCTTCCAGATGCTTTTCTTTGTATGACAGCGTGTGCATGTACACACACACTTTTTTTGGAAGGAAGAACACATTCATATGCTGTCTGGTTGTTTGCTTTTTTTTACTTAATGTATCACTGACATTCTTTTGTGTTAATAAATATAAACCCAATATTCTTTTATTGACTACATAGTGTTCCATCGAACCAATGTACTCTAATTTATTTAATCAGCATTCTCTGTTCAGCAGTTATCTCCTTGCTTTCTTCCTTTCTTGTGTCTCTGTAGACATAATTTCAAACATCATGATCGCTTCATCTTTGTATCTCTTCTTGTGATCTGTTGAGGTTGAATTTCCAGGTATGGAATTTACTGGATCAATTATTTTGAACATTTTAATGAAAAATTAAAATATATCATCATTTTGTCCTTAACTGCCTTCCAATTTGCATTCAAGATAGCCAGTATATCTTTGGAATTGTGCCTTGTCCCCCCCTTCCATCAACTTTTGGCTAGATGCTTTTAACTAGATCCAACTTGAAATTGACATAAACTTCTTAGCAACATCTTTAACAGTCTGAAACATTTAGGGATCTCCTTAAGAAGAGTAGGGTCATTGACAGTTTCCAGAAAAAGGACAGCACCAGTCTCTTTAAGCAGAAGATGTTTAAAGTGGCTTCGTTACTATTGCATTTATACTTCAAAGTATGGTAATGTTACGGTTTCATTTTATCACTGAGCTTGCGCATGAGAGTTAAGTGACCACAGAAAGCTGGGGAGTGAACGGGTGCTTGCTGCTTTCATGGTCCCTATCATATCTTCAAGTTCTAATGACCTTTCTCCCATTTAATGTTATGCAAAGAACAAGCATATTCCAGAAGACTACGACCCCCGAGTCCATTTCCATCTTCTCTTAAATTATTTTGCTTTGCCAGTTCAGTCTCCTGCAGGTAGACAGTTAAGTTTCTTCTATCAAGGACTTTTTATGAGGTCAGAATTATTCCAGGAGAATGGGACAAAGGGTTTTCTGGAAAAGACAAATATTTTGAAAATCTATCAGGGATGCTTTAGAGGTGATCATTTGATTTTGAACAAAAATCATGGTAGTTGTAATTGTTTTCCAGGAGGATCTAGTGTATAACACTGTGTGCAGCAAGCAAATGGGAAGAAGTAGGACATGTCAGCCAGGGAACGTTGTCTAGTTTTTGGTGAGGAATATAAGTAGAAAGGATTGCATTTCAAAAAGACACTCTTGCAGTGTCTGTTGTGGCTCAGCAGGTTAAGGATACAGCATCGTCTCTGTGAGGAAGTGGGTTCGATCCCTGGCCTCACTCAGTGGGTTAAGGATCCAGCGTTGCTGTGAGCCATGGTATAGGTAACAGATGTGGCTGGGATCCACTGTTGCCATGGCTGAGGCTTAGGCCTCAGCTGCAGCTCCAGTTTCACCCTTGGCCCGGGAACTTCCATGTGCTACAGGTGGGGCAGTTAAAAACAAACAAAACAAAGTGAAAACAAAAAGACACTCTTGCTATCTCCTCTCTAGTGTTCTCTCTGACATTTGGGTATTGAAGGCCACGATATTTTTGGCATTCGCGTGCATCCTTAACAAGGACAGTTTTCTCTTGGCTGTCCTGTTTTAATGCTGTGATTGTATTTGACCTACAAAAGTTATATTTGCTTCGTAGACAAATGGAAAGTCTCCTTAATAAATACACTGACAGATTCTGTTTGGCTGCATCACTAGTAACAGCCTCTGGACCATGATCACGTTCAAAACTGGATCCATATCATCTGCTCATCCATTCA
This sequence comes from Catagonus wagneri, assembly GCA_004024745.2. NCBI lineage: Eukaryota > Metazoa > Chordata > Mammalia > Artiodactyla > Tayassuidae > Catagonus > Catagonus wagneri. The sequence goes on from PVHT021183553.1 coordinate 7,640,824, forward strand.
CAGCCCTGTTTATCATCAACAACCATTTGTGATTAGTTACTACGTGTAGGACCCCCAGTTCAGGACAGTGGATACAAAGAAACAAAAGATCTCCGGCTCCTGACTTTGAGGGGTTTTAGCCTCCTGGAAGGCAAGACATACTCTGTACTCATCATGAAACCCAAATAAATTTTGTTGTCCTGTGGTTCAGTCTTGTTTCAAAAATCACAGTCATATAAACACAGTCCAGTAGCCAAAAAAGGAATTAAAAGTGCTTAAAATCCTCATTTATTTTTGGGAATGGAATATGAATAGGAGTAGATAAAATATATTTCTCTTGTGCAGCAAATCTTATCCATCTTATCTCCTCCTCACTGCTCTCTTAATAATCTCCATGTGTTTGGCACTTACTTTGTGAAGTTCTTTCTCCCACTCTCAACGTTTGCTCCCCCAAATCCCGGCCCGACATCCAGCCTTCGAGGCTTTTCCTTCCTTTCTTTTTCTGTCATTGCAGCTCTTTATTTGGCCTCTCTGTTGCTTGTTTTTAGTTCTTCTGCCTGTTCTGTCCATTCCCTAGGTTCTCGCTGCAAAGAACCTACTTGGGAACTGACCCAAGGAGTAAGAGTCCTTCCTCATGAGAAGTGGAAGTGAGAGGATGATTACGGATAGCCATATAATAAGTAATTGTTTCTCCTGTTAGATATTAATGATTTTGAGATGATGTTGCACATAAAGTGGTAAATAAGATAACGGAGTGTATCTTAAATATCAGATAAATTACGCAGACAATATTAGGGCCACATGAGTGCAGAATGGAAGCGTCATCACCATGGAGACAGTCCAGTTTTAGACTGGCCGTATGTCTTGAGCTTGACTCGAACTCCAGAGTCCAGATGAGAGGGAAGGACATTCAGGAGGAGAGGAGTGGTGTGAGCGGTGCTGTGGGAGGGAGGATTCTTGTCTTTCCAAATAATAGGTCGGGCAGGCTAGAGCAGCAGATTTCAATAACTAAACCCTGGAAAACGAGGGAAAGGAGAGCGTGCAGAAGCTAGACTGTGAAGGGGGGTTGCCTGCTGTGCTAAGGGGTTTGCATTTAGCTGGGGCGTGGTGGTGACCACTGTTTTTCAGCAGGAGAAGTACAGGTTGTGACCAAGCTGGTGGGATAATATGCTGAGAACTGGGGAGTAGCTTTTGATAGTGAAAATGAAGGGTCCACATCAGCCATCCTGGAAATTTAATCAGACAGATCTGCAAGAGAATGAAGGCCCTCGGAAGCATTTGGTTTGGCCTTGTTTTAGATTTTGTGCATCTGATCTTATTTCACAGGAGACGTGGTTGAGATGCATAGGATGCACACACCTCTATGTCCGTCCATCATTCGACACAGGTACGCACCGAGGTGCGCATAGGTTCATATAAGACACATGCTGTTGCATGTGCACATACCTGGATGCTCGTTTGTGTATATACACATACACAGGTGCACATCGGTACCTAGGTTTGCACATTCAGAAAGGCACACATATGGATATTACAGGACAGGATAGATTGATAACTAGCAGAGGGTTTAGCTTGGAGCGTGTGAGAGGGAGCATATAGGGATACATAACACCAAGCAATTAGTTTGGAAAGAGAGTTTTCAGGGTTGGAGAGAATGCTAGTATTTATATGGGGAATATGGTGCACAATATTCATGAATCAAAAACATCAGCAAATGGATGAATTCATTTTGTATTAAGGTGATAGTTGTATTTTAAGAAGGCTTTCTGGGGCTTCTACAAACAAGCCTGATTCCAACTCACAGTGGAGAGCGCAGTCTCCCCCTGGGGTGGCAGGCCCAGGCAGGGCTACCATTGGCATTAGAAATGGCGCTGGAGAAGAGGAGGCCCACGTGATCTGTTCAGTCGTTCTTTCTTTGTTTCAGAAGTGAACAGATGAACAAAGGTTCACTTTATTTTGCTTTGTTTTGGACCTCTGCCTTACACACTGTGACTCCTGTTAGATTTTCCCGGTGAAGTCAGGCTGTTCAAACACTGTCAGATTGGGATTTTGAACAGTGAAGGTTGTATGGGAGATGGAGAGAATGTTTAATTTGCTGTATTGAGTGCTGCAGAAAAGAATCGACTCTCAGTATTCCTGGGACTTCTGTAATGACTGAAGCATAAATAAAATCTGTTCTGGGACAGATGAAGGAAACCCTTTTCAGTCCACTGAGCTGATGGTCACGTTGAGCTAAAGAATTTAATTTCGGGAAAGGACTGATTGGGAACAGGGACAATCTGTAACTCATTCTTTCTTGCTAAGCCCTGAAGCAGGATTGGTGCTATTGTTTGTAGTTTGGAGCATATCGAGGCCTTAAATTGGTCTGGGGCTGTGTGTTCATGCGGCTCCTGGCTGAGGATAAAGCCACGCAGCTCCGTGGTCAGCGCTGGTATCGATCCCCACGTCCACTGAGGCTGTGAGCTGCAGCAGGAGATCAGGAAACTTGGTCCCTGACCTACCAGTTTTCTTTTCTGGTTCTTTGTTTCTCTTTTCTACTTCATCCTTCTTGTATCCTGTATTTACTAGCACTGCACTGAACTCACTTGTCCTCATTTTCCCCTTCTTTTCTCCCCTAATACTTATTGAGCACCTGCTGAGTTAGGTACCTAACTCGGCCCTGGCAATGAACAAACCCCATATCTCTGCCCTTATGCATTTTATGTGTAAGTAGGGCACTTCTTTCTTTATAAAGAAATGATTCGACAAAGAAATAGAAAATCGCAACTGCGGTAAGCACACTGTGCTGCAACTGTTGTTGATGATAAAAATCTGATCTGACCTTGAGACAGTGGGAGCTCTACCTTGAGGAAGGACGATTAGGCTGAGGTATTAACTAGGCAGTGGGAAAACCCTTCCAGGCAGAAAGCAGGAACTTCATGTGCAAAATCCCTGTGGCTGGAGAGAGTGCCTAACGTCAGAGGAACTGCAGCAAGGCCATGAAGCTGGAGCTCAGAGAGCAAGACAGAGATGGGGTGGAGAGGGAGGGTGGGTCAGATGGGCTCTCAGGCTGGGCTGTGGAGGCCACATTAAGACCCTAGTGGCAGTGAGGAGTCATTGATGGGAAGGAACTGCTCAGTACGTTCATCCTGTGTAAGGTCCATACTGAAATACATACATTTTACCTTGGCAGAAGAAAAGTCGTTCTTAAGATAGCGTCTTCCACACCTGGCAGTCAGACACCTGGGGGTAGTGGTGGTGGTAAACCCACAAGTGTCTTTGGCCACATCCCTAGAAATGCTGCTTCACTGGGTCAGGATAGAACCAGATAACAGTTTATTAAATAAATGAACTGTAGGTGAATCTGATTCCAGGCCCCTGTGAGCCACATAGGAGAGGAGCCTAGTGGTGGAGACCTTCCTGGAGCTCCAGAAAGTGGAGCAGCTAGTAAGGCTGCTTCTGAGCATCTTGAGGACTGCGGGTATGACTCTTCTTGTAATGAGAATGCTGGATGAGCCAGAAATAGCCCAACCAAACAGGCTGAATCTGAGTCAACCTCTCCATACCTCCCATTTTTTTTCTTCCATGGAGCATCACTGGGGCTTCACCGAAGTACACCGGCTGGTTCTATTTTTAGTGCGGTAAATACCTGCCCTGAAACATAAAGTTGTTATGCATAATTCAAGAAGCAAGTGCATCTCAAATTAGAAGTCTCACCAGATGCTTATAAATTCGGGTAACGTCTTCCGTGTGATCTTGAAGTGACCAGATAGTTTTTTCGGGGGACCCTTAAACGTGGGATTCTGAATCAAAGCAGAGCAAAGAGATATAACAGAACAAAGGCAATTGAAAGATCGTTTTCACAAGAGGCAAGAAGGTAAACATGTCAATCAATAGCTTTTCATGTCAGCATCTCTGAAGGCCCAAGTCCCTGACTCCCTAATGCTATAAAGTAGTCCGCAGCCCAATTAGCTGTGCATTTAGAACCTCCCATTACTCTCACGTCGACACAGAGAAGGGATTGCTTATTTTGGCATTCATGGCGATGCCGTTAATCAGGATGCATTCAGTGCATATTAAGTACCAGACATGGTGGGCAACTGTATATGAGTTTTACAGCAGTTTAGCAGTTGATTTACTAGTGTTTGTTTGATAAGTTGAAACTACTAATGGGAGACTGAGTCAATTCTAACTGATTATGAAGAGGTCATCAAATAGGTATTGAAAAAGATTAAATAAATGAAGAATTATTTATATTCTTCATATAAATATTCACATATTTTGTGTGAGTCAACAAAATTTTAAAGGAAAGAGCAACCTAATTTTCGTGTTCTACCACCAATGGGTATTCAGGGACTGGCGTTAGAAACTGTGTCTAATTAAGAAGTGGTTTTCATATGTGCTGAGGTTTTTTTGGTTTTTTGCTAAATAGACATTACTCAATGCCAAAAATAGGCGAGATTTGACTTAGTTGTAAGTTTTCCTTTAAAAAAGGATTTTATGATTTGAATGTTTCATGCCACTATTCCATTATATTTGCCGGTGTATCTTGTATTAATTGTTGGTTATGCATTTTTTTTCTTTTATTTCTTCTTTTTGTGGGAGGGCTACCTTGTGGCATATAGAGTTCCCAGGCTACGGATCAGATCTGAACTGCAGTTTTGACCTACGCCGCAGCTTCGGTAATGCAAGATCCTTTAACCTGCTGTGCCAGGCCGGGGATCAAACCTGTGTCCTGGTGCTGCAGAGACCTGTTGTACCACAGCGGGAATTCCTGCTGGTTATACTTTTTAAAAAAATGTTTTTAAATCCTATGAATTGTAGCCATATCTCTTTTATTCACGCATTATATATTTATTTTACAAGTTTAAGTTAAAGCCTAGCTTTTTAAAGTAGAACCCAGGCATGAATTATTCAAAATGGGAGATGTCACACTATTATGAATGTATTTTTATTTGGACATTATCTTAAAATTCTAACAATAGTTTTTATTTTTTTTGTTTTTTGCTTTTTAGAGCCACATCTGAGACATATGGAAGTTCCCAGGCTAAGGTTCGAATCAGAGCTGCAGCTATTGGTCTATACCACATGGCAACGCCAGATCCTTAACCAATGAGCGAGGCCATGGTTTGAACCTGCGTCCTCATGGATATTAGTTAGGTGTGTAACCCACTGAGCCGCAACAGGAACTCCCCTAACAATAATTTTTAAAAGCGGTAATAATTAAAAGCAAATTTATTTCAGAGTTTTGACCTGAGAGGGGCTGAGCTAGGGGCCTCTCTACGTGACCTTTGGCCCTGCTGTTTTCTCAGGGGACATATTTTCCCAGAGCCTTTTCTTCAGAGCTACTCAAGTCTCAGTTTCATTCAGAACCCAACTTTAAATAGATGTTGGTTGTTATACTGCTGTTGATGATAGCGATGGTGGTGGTGATGATGGCGGTAGTGACAGCGGTGGTGGTGATGGTGACGCTGATTGCTGGGGACCGAAGGCTGGTGTCCCTCCCCTCCAGGTTTATACGTTGAAAACTCACCCCTAATAAATGATTCTTGGAAGTAGAGCCTTTGGGAGATGCTAGGATTATATTAAGTCATGAGGGCGGAGTCCTCCTTACAAGATCAGTGCCCTGATAAGGAGGTAAGGGATCAGCATTTTCTCTCCACCACGTAAGTGCATAGAGAAAATTCAACTACGTGTAAACCAGGAAGCGGGTTCTCACTGAGAATGTGACCGTGCTGGCACCCTGATCTCAGACTTGCAGCCCCCAGAGCTGTGAGAAATAAATATTTACTGTTTAACCACCCAGCTTACGGTATTCCGTTATAGTGACCCACGCTCACTGAGACAGTGATGACAAGGCTGATGGTTTATAGAGTCCTTATCATAAGCGTCACAGTATTAAAAGCTTTTCCACCGGTTAAGATCGATAATTGCATCAACCACAGTGAGAAATAGGTAGTGTTATTATCTCCGTTTTGGAGAGAAGGAATCCAAGGGGTGAAGGATGTCAATAGCTCTCCCGAAGTCACAGAGCTGGTAAGAATTCAGACCATCTGCTGGCAGAGCCTGGTGTAATCTCTCATTACTTTCACGTCAGCTCATGGTTACTCATTTTAGTATTTACCGTAAGACTGCTAATCAGGAGGTATTTATTTGGAATGAATGAGTGGATATTGTGGACAATTATCCCCGTGTGTAATGTGAACGATAGCTGCATGCAGAGTACATAAAGCGTTAAAATCCAATTCTAGAATATCCTGCCAACATGTATGTTTAGTATATCTCTTTATAATAAGAGGAATAACTTTAGATAATTTTTGTAAGCTAATGCTCAATGCTTTCCCACTCCTCCTGTGTCTGATATAAGGTGAATCACTTTGATGGCCAACCATGCTTTGTAAATACCCAGGAAGAGGAAGGAGATGGGGAAGTGATGGAGCCAGTATCTTGCGAGTTTGGAACACTGAGTCGTAGCTAAATGGTGATTCCTTCTGAGTTAAGTGGTGGAGGTGGGGATGTGTAGCGTGTGGTTCCTTTGCAGACTGTTGGCCAGGGTGCCGTCTAAGCTGTTGTAATACAGAGATATTCTGTACAGGTGGATTTTCCAAAAAGCAGTTTACTGCTGCAAGCGACAAAGCTTAAAAGCGAGTAAACTAGCAAACAGGCGTTCCCATTGTGGCTCAGCAGAAAACAAATCTGACTAGCATCCATGAGGATGCAGGTTCGATCCCTGACCTTGCTCAGTGGGTTAAGGATCCTGTGTTGCATTGGGTTGTGGTGTAGGTCACAGACGCAGCTCAGATCTGGCATTGCTGTGGCTGTGGCATAGGTCGGCAGCTGCAGCTCTGATTGGACCCCTAGCCTGGGAACCTCCACATGCCTTGGGTGCAGCCCTAAAAAGACAAAAAAACATAACAAAAACCCCCCCAAAAAAACAAACAAAAAAAAAAACAAGCAAACAAACAATAGCAGAATATAGACTCTCACAGGGAAATCCAAAGAAAGCTCTATTGAGAAAAGGTCAAACGATTGGGAGTTCCCGCTGTGGGACATCTTCCTCTTGGAAGCATCTCAGCAGCACCAGGATGCAGGTTTTATCCCCAGACTGGCAGATCTGGCGTTTGCCACAGCTTAGGTCGCAACTGCAACTCGCATCTGATCCCTGGTCTGGGAACTCTATCTGCTATGTGGCGTCCAAAAAAGAAAAAAAAGGTAAAAAGACTGGATGAGATCTGGGATGGTCAATTTGGCCAGGAAGGTTCTCCAGAGAATAAGGCGTCATTGTGTTATCCTTGGGTCTAGTGACAGCTATTTAGCACTCATTCACTTTTCCCGCTTAACTGGCCATCTGACTGCGTTCTGCCTCCTGCTGTGGAAGGACAGCTGTGTCCCTGGGGCAGGAGGTGTATTGGTAAGCCTTGTTTTAGCATCCGTCTATCCTGGGTTTGGTCTGGGTTCAGGTTTGCACCCGGCATCAAGCTCTTCTCTTTGCTTCTGGCCAGGTACTCTCAAGAGACTACTTATTTCTCAGGTTTTGCGTGCCAGCCCCCAAGTCTTGAGTCACAAATCCTTGGGGGTCTTGACCGGCTTCTGAAGCTCTGTGCCGACTTCCATCCTACCTCCTGAAGGGTCGGCACGGACACACCGCCTCATCCCTGCTCCTGCGGATGGCAATGCGGAGACTGGAGGTGTTTGCCTTCCCAGTGCCCGAGTTCGTGCAAAGACTCTGGATCTCCAGCTGGAGCCGGAGTTGTGCTATTTGAAGCCTTTCATGCCTATCTTGTACCAGCCTTGGGACTTCCTGGACTGTGAACAGTTTTTATAAGTTACAGTTTTGTGCCAAATGACTCGCCAAGCCTTAATAGGAAAACTCAGCCGTCTGTTTCCAACACCAACCACTCACGTATTTATGGCCAGAGTTTTTATTTTGCATGCATGCATTCCTTTAAGGGGAAAGAAAATGATCTTTAGCCAAACCTCTGAAGTGAGAAATGCAAATCTCGTTGGCTCTTAATCCCAATCAGGTATTAACTACAAAGTCCACTGAAGTCCTTTAGTGTTAATATTAAAGAAGACGAGTGGCGAGAGAAACAATGAATGGCCCGGAGCCAGCCGTCGCATGCACTCTCACTGATGCTGGATGTTTCCATCCCCAAGATAATGACAGGACCCCCTTTGGGTTGCTCCCAACTTCTCATTGGCACCAGGGGAGTGTGTTTGGCAAAGTCACTGTTTTAAAAGGACCGTAATGATGGCAGAACTTTTTATGACCGTGTTAATGAGCACAGTGTGGGGCTGTGGGCAGGACCGAGTGTTCGTGTGTAACTGTACGAGAATTGGGGGGCGGGTGAGGATGGGGTGGGGAAGGAAACCCAGCTTTTATTTGTTGTCATAACCAGTTACTTGAGGGTGTTAACAGATCCCAGGATAATCTTCACAGAAAGTTTTCCTTCACTACCGTTTTAAAACTCGTTAGGGAAATCACCAGTTGGTAGCAAGCAGAAGTGGACCTTTTGAGTGTAGACTTATCTCCCCCGACCCCGCTCCCTTTCCGCTTCCTTTCCCGGCATCTGGATGCTGAACTGAATGGTGATGAGTCCTTGAGATGTTTTTCTTCGTCATGGACCACAGTCTCCTCTTTGTGATTTTTTCTCTCTCTCCTTCATGGTGCAGAAATCTTTTCTTCTCAATCCCACTACGGAAAAAGAAATCATCCAGCTATTTGTTTTAGCTAAATTTTCTATGATGATTCTGGTATGGTCTCATATCTACATATCATCTACAACTAGGTTTATATTGTGAATATCGTGAATCTGTAAAGCTTGATTCTGGGCCCTGGTTTCTCTTTCTCTCTCTTCTTTCCAGAAGTGCATTTTCCCTGTCCTGGTGGTACGGAACCACCCGTGTTCAGAAGAAGCCCCAGTTTTAGTCTTTAGCCTTGATGTTTCTAACTACCCGTGTCTTAGGTTGAACCACCACCTTTGCTGCTCCATTTGTGTGTGTATGTGTTTGCGGTGAGGTGGGGAGGGCGTCGCCTCAGAATCTCAAATTTAATCTGTACACAGTGGCAATCTTGATCACTTACCAGCACGCCCGCACCACAAGGTTGCTAAATTACGTATGATTTCTTCTTTTCCCTCATCCAGTCCATACGAGAGTCAGGCTGATATTTCCTCCAAGATGCGGTCTTTGAATATTGTAAATCTGATACTTTCCCCTACTTAACACTCTTCAGTGGATTCCGTTTGCACAGAGACTCACGAGCCCCTCTCTGATCGGGCCCGAGTTCACTGACCTCCTCTTGCATCCGAGGCTCTTTCTTAGCGTTAGGGCTCAACCTGGCCGCTGGCTCCTCCCTGGAGCGCAGCAGTCATCTGCAGGATGAGCTCAGCTCTCCCTCTGTCCTGGGCAGCCTGGCCCCCACCCACCCCCCAGCTGGTTTATGCACAGGGAACACAGGATCTGTCCACTGAGAGCGACTCAATGTTTCGGCCTCAAAACCAGAATCATAGACTTGGGCTGTGCACAGCTATGAATCAGACACGTGTTTCTCCGTGAACATTTTCAGAGAACTCTGATTTTACATTTCCTCTGGTTGGAACGAGGACTCTAAGACCATGAACGTGAACAGCCAATAGAATGTCCTTCTGTAATGCAAGGTGGGAGAGGCCCTGAAACTTTTGACAGAAAGCTTTCATTTTCTTTTCTCCATTTCTGCTTTACTTGTCTTTCTGGATTAGTGTCTCCTTTGATTTTGTCTTGTGCAGTTTCTATCTCGTGCTTCAGTTTTCTTTTTCCATCTTCTCTCCTCCCTCCTCCCTTCTCTCCCTCCTTTCTTTTATATTTTTCTTTTATTTCTCCTCTTTCTACTTCCCTTTCTTGATTTAAACCAGGCTTTTGTCAGAGCAGCTTCATAGCCTCCTATGTGACATCAGTTATTTAGTTTTTGAAAAGACCATAGGAATGCGGGTGTTGACAAAAGCCCATTCTCACACAGCTCTGCGGACATGACTAGAGTGTTATTCTTACTCAGAACTGGCCCGTTTTTGTTTCCAGTTGATCAGTTGGCAGCAGATCTTGGAAGTCTGAGTAGGAGGACAAGCCTTTCTGTCCAGTTTGGTGTCAGGAATTATTGGTTTCATACCATTAAGGAAGAGAAAAAAAAACGACCATTTGCTCTGCATTTCTTATAAGCATTTTAGAAGTGCCCGTCACTATGGGCCTGTGTCAAAGAAGTCACACTGGCTTTTCAGCAACTTTCAAATGATCACCTATAGGAGTTCCTGTCGTGAATCAGTGGTTAACAAACCCAACTAGCAGCCATGAGGATGCGGGTTCGATTTCTTGCCTCACTCAGTGGGTTAAGGATCTGGCGTTGCCGTGAACTGTGGTGTAGGTCGCAGATGCGGCTCGGATCCTGCGTTGCTATGGCTGTGGCGTAGGCTGGCGGCTACAGATCCCATTTGACCCCTAGCCTGGGAACCTCCATATGCCGTGGGTACGGCCCTAAAAAGACAAAAGACAAAAAAAGAAAAAAAAAGATCACATATAAAGCCCCAAAGTCCTTTGTGTTTTAAAAAAGACGAATTCTGTTTTATTTCAGATTCTTTCTGCCACCCCTTTGTAAAGAACACAGCTTCTGCTCTTTGCACAGGCAATTTCCTGAGGGCTGCTTTCCTCTAACTCAGCTGCAGTTTGCGAAAGGTTAAATTGGACAGGATTACTCTCCATTATGAGGCTTTTTCCCCTGAGATTTGATCGAGGGGAGGTGAAAACAACTTATTGAAATGACACTCGCAGGTGAAAGAGCCACCAGGCACGCTTCTCTCCTTGTGAACCATGTATCGCTGAAAGTAACGGGCTTATGCAGTCGATTCACTTTGGGAGATTAGGTGACATAATCAGAAATTCTGCAAGACTGTGTGACACACTGCTGCGAAGATTGATTTCTTTAGTAGTTTTTGATTTTAGGGCCAAAATACTCTTCTCCCCCCCTTTTTTTTTTGGTCTTTTTAGGGCTGCACCCGAGGCATGTGGAGGTTCCCAGGCTAGAGGTCCAGTCGGAGCTGCAGCTGCAGGCCTACACCACAACCACAGAAAGGCCAGATCCCAGCCGCATCTGCAACCTACACCATAGCCCATGACAACGCATGATCCTTAACCCACTGAGCGAGGTCAGGGACTGAGCCTGCGTCCTCATGGATGCTAGTCAGAATTGTTTCTGCTGAGCCACGGCGAGAACTCCTCAGTCTTCTTAAGCAAATAAAGCTAATGGAGAAAACTTTCAAACTTGCCTCTAAGGGGAGGCTCAGCAGATTAGGAACCTGGCGTTGTCACTGCTGTGGCTTCAGGTACAGATGTGGGGTGGGTTCAAATCCTGGCCCAGGAACTTCTGCATGTGGCCACAGAAAGTCTCTGAGCTTTAGAGACTTATGAAGATTGAGAGAATATGAATATAGCCGAAATAACGCAAAGTTGCCTAGACTTTCAAAAATAGATGCATAAAGTGTGCTTTCAGAAACACGCGTGCCTCTAATTCAAGGTGATTGCTACCTTGATGTGAACATCAGTTATGTGACTCATTTTTTTCTATCAGGCCAGTGGTTCTTAAGTGGAAGCGCATGTCTGAATTGGGAGTTTTTTAAAGAAAAAACAACAAAACCATGCCTACCAGGGGCCCAGCCCAGACTGCTGATATTGAATCACTTATGTTGGAGCCTGGAAATATGTACTTGGAAAAAGCCCCCACAAAGTTATGAAGCTTCTGGTTTCAAAACTATTTAAGGACCGCTGCTCTTTTTTTTTCTGTCATTTTTTACAGTTTTATTGAAGTATAGTTGATGGACAAGGTTGTGATCATTTCTGCTGTAGAACACAGTGCTTCAGTTACACCTGTTCACACATCCATTCTCTTTCAGGTTCTTTTCCCACATAGATTATTATCACAGTCTGTTGGGCAGAGTTCCCTGTGCTCTACAGCACGACCGCTGCTCTTGACTGAAAGTTCGAAGTGGCCCAAACCAAGGGTGATTCATCTCTGAAACCTTAGACTCTAATATGGTGCCTGGTTTGTAAAAGTGAGCACAAGAAATGTTCATTGAAGAGTTCCGGTTGTGGCGCAGCAGAAACGCATCTGACTAGTATCCATGGGGATATGAGTTCAATCCCTGGCCTCACTCAGTGGGTTAAGGATCCGGCGTTGCTGTGAGCTGTGGTGTAGGTCACAGAGGAGGCTCGGATCTGGCGTTGCTGTGGCTGTGGTGTGGGCCAGTGGCTGCAGCTCTGATTGGACCCCTAGCCTGGGAACCTCCATGTGCCTTGGGTGTGGCCCTAAAGAGCAGAAAAAGAAAGGAAGAAAGAAAGAAAGAAAGAAAGAAAGAAAGAAAGAAAGAAAGAAAGAAAGAAATGTTCATTGAGGAAATGGAAGCAAACTATTTAGAAAATTGTATTGTGCCTTTTTTATTGAGGTATAGTTGATGTATAATGTGATAATTTCTGCTGTACAACAAAGTGAATGCTGTGTAACCAAGTGATGGTTATGCAGATACACACATCCATTCTTTTTAAGATTCTAAACTACTTGTTCATTTGAATGGCTCAGTAAATTAGTTAATTAATTGATTGATTTTTGCTTTTTAGGGCCGCACCTGCATCTTATATAAGTTCCTAGGGCTAGGGGTCGAATTGGAGCTACAGCTGCTGGCCTACACCACAGCCACAGCAACTCGGGATCTAAGCTACATCTGCGACCTATACCACAGCTCATGGCAATGCCAGATCCTTAACCCACTGAATGAAGCCAGGGATTGAACCTGCAGCCTCGTGGATACTAGTTGGGTTTGTTATCTGCTGAGCCACAAAGGTAACTCCTGGCTTGGTAAATTTCATGGTTGAATAGAATTTTAAAAATCACCTTTGGAAAGAGGCCTTTTATAGAGAATTTTCAAGCATTCTGTGATCTAAATTCTTAGTAAGGAGACAGGTGATATAGATTTTTCAGATAATTTAATGCAAAACTACTAGAGAACAAAGCAAACATATGAAAAATACCTTTATAATTACTATTGAATTTTACTTCCATTGTTTTATGTGTAAAAATATCGTTTAGAATAAGAATTCTTGTAACACCCCTGCATTGTACCAGGCTCTATTTATTTCTCTATCAAAGTTGATAGGCAATTGTTTTGATTGGTCTGAATAGCCCCATTCAGCTTTATTTTAAAAAGTTTTTATTTTGTCTGTACTTATGGCATGTACAAATTCCTGGGCCAGAGATCAAATCTGAGCCACAGCAGAGATCTGAGCCAACACTGGATCTTTAACCCACTGCACCGCAAGGGGCCTCCTATACCATTGAATACTTACAGCATTATTTTTTTTTTTTTCTCTTAATGGATTTTATTTCACTTATAGGTGTGCATAAATCATCACAAGTCAATTTTACAGATTTTGTATCCCAAACCCCCAGTGCATCCCCCCACCCCCACCCCCAGATTGTCTTATTTGAAAAACCAAGGTTTTCCAAAGTCTGTGAGTCATTGTCTGCTCTGACTTACAGCATTATTTGCTCATTCCAGTTGGAGGCTCTCATTTATTGCTACCTTCTACGTACACATAATTGCACTGGACATAAAGATCACTCAGTGATAAATAAGACACATTGATGGTTTTGCGGTCAGCATTTGACTATCATTGGTCCTGTTTTGTTAGATGGTTAAAACCATACAACTGAGAATGATACTGTGCATGCACTCAGATTGGTGACAGAGTAAGCTGTTTGTTAATAAACCCCTCATAGGATGTTTGCCCATGTTGCATGCCCACTCTGGTGAGGGGAGGGAGCAGCTTGGGTAAGCTGATAGCAGGGTGTGGGCTTGGGGAGATGCAGTGCTGGTGACCGCCCAGAGTGCCCAGGAGGAGGAAGAGTTGGGTAGTGCCAGCAAGTGACTCCGGGAAAAGATAGGTCCAAAAGCAGAGGGAATTCCAAGATGCTAATGTAGCGATGGAATTCAGAGATGGAGTTGTCCCCAGGGGCCATGAACAGGAATAAAGCGAGTGCTTCAAGGTGCCTGGGTCTCCTTTCCTTGGTGTCCAGGGTCCCTCCTGATGCTTGGGAAGAGTGGCTGACCTTAACGGCCCAAGGTCCCAATGACCACTAGCCACACGCTTTAGTTCTTAGCCTGAGTTACTGCGTTTTGTTTTGTTTGCTAGACTTGAATGTTGTGTAAACTATATATATGTAGCCTTGTAAAAACAATGCTGGTCAAGCTTTACATTTCTGACTGTCCCCTTTTCTTTTAGGTTTTGTGAATGACTCTGTTACAAAATCTATCGTGGCTTTGCGCTTAACTCTGGTGGTGAAGGCCAGCACCTGTGTGCCGGGGGAGAGTCGTGCAAATGACTTGGAGTGCTCGGGAAAAGGAAGATGCACCACGAAGCCATCAGAGGTAAGGGGACACCTGCGAGCTTTAAAAGAAAAAAAAAATCTTAAAAAAAAAAAGATATATCTCAAGGATGAAAGCGTCGAGAGCAAGCGCATTTGCTGAAAATTCCTCTGAATTTCTGGTTTCAATTTTTTGTTTGAAGGGTTCCTATGGTGGTGCAGTGGTAACTACGAGCCTGACTAGTATCCATGGGGATGAAGGTTCCATCCCCAGCCTCACTCAGTGGGTGAAGGATCCGGCGAGCTGTGGTGTAGATCGCAGATGCAGCTCGGATCCTGCGTTGCTGTGGCTGTAGCACAGGCCGGGAGCTCCAGCTCCAATTTGACCCCTAGCCTGGGAACCTCCATATCCCACGGATATGGCCCTAAAAAAAAAGATAATTTTTTGTTTGTGTGCAACATGTGGGTATATACCATTCCCCATAATTTTTAAAGTAAATCTTAAACAATTTGTGCCGTGCTAGACCTCCTTGCTTTGGTATGCAGTAGAGATTTTGTTAGAAGTAATCGTCGTATCTGGTAGCAGAATCAAGAGAAAAGGTAAGATGGAGTCACCTCTTTCCAGATGTAGCCTAGTTCCCTGCTCAGACTTTGCGTTTCTGCAAGGCTGATAGCAGAGCTACACAAGGAAGAGAGAGATAAGAGAAGGAACGGAGAGCAGGTGGGCACGAGAAGGCTGACTCTCTATGTTTGGGCTTTGTGGACCAGCGCCCTAGGCAACGCTGGAGGACCTGAGCCCTGTCCCCTTAGCAGCCGAGGTCATATGGCTGTGGGGCTGGGACCCAGGAGTCAGGCCAGCAAAGGACCAGCCTTCTCTCTCTCCCTTTCTTTTTTTCTTCTTCCTTCCTTCCTTCCTTCCTTCCTTCCTTCCTTCCTTCCTTCCTTCCTTCCTTCCTTTCTTCCTTCATTCCTTCCTTCCTTCCTTCCTTCCTCTCTTTCTTTCTTTCTATTTTTTCCATTATAGCCAGCTGCACAGCATGGTGACCTGGTTACACATACATATATGGATTCATCACAAGTGATTAGACAAAGTAGGACCAGCCTTTTCTTTTTTTTCCTTTTTTTTTGTCTTTTTGCCTTTTTATGTAGAGCCACACCCGCGGCATATGGAGGTTCCCAGGCTATGGGTCTAACAGGAGCTGTAGCCACCAGCCTTCGCCACAGCCACAGCAATGCCAGATCCGAGCCGCGTCTGCAACCTACACCACAGCTCATGGCAACGCCAGATCCTTAACCCACTGAGCAAGGCCAGGGATCAAACCCACAACCTCATGGTTCCTAGTCGGATTCGTTAACCACTGAGCCACGAAGGAAACTCCGGGACCAGCCTTTTCTATCAGTGTTGAGCTCCTTAGGAGGATTTTGGCAGATGAGGTCTGAAATATACCTGAGCAGTTGGAGGTGGGCACTTGCCATCAACCTCTACCTGGATTTAATCTTGAGCCACTGAATGGAGCTCAGGGTGGAGACCAGGAGTGAGGCCCTCTGTGCTCTGGCAGAACAGGTCTTCAGGTAGATCTTTTCAGGAGAAGATTTTATGAGCTCAAGTCTTGCAGCTCCCTGTATCTAGAAAAGCAGTAAAATCCTTCATGGGGACGTCTGCTCCCCGTGAGTAGCAGTGACCTTGTGTAAAAAATGTTTGTGTTTGGTTGCATGTACCTCCCCTTCACCAAAATCACATATATGTTGACACCCCCCCCCCAACCTCTCTGGAGCAAAGGTTTTTCAGAGCGATCTGAAATGCTACCTCCCAGCCAGGGTTCTCCTCGTTTTACCTCCGATAAAACTTAACCCTCAGCTTTCTGGTTGTGTGTGCTTTTAAAGTCAACAGCAAAGAGGGAGACTGCACCTTACAAGGGGGCCGTTTCCATTAGGGCACGTCCATCACTCGTACCACTTGCTGCATCCTTTCCTGACTCCTGCATCCTTTTCTCCACCCCCTTCTCCCCAGTCCCATACGTATTTCCATTGGGGTTCATGTTACGAGAAAGTGGGTTCCCCCAGTCCCCCAAAGCATCATTTATTTTAGATCAATAAATAGCACAGGTAAACTTTCTTTGGCGGCATCTGCTTGTGGTAATAGCTCATTCAGTAACAGCGGTGTGAACCTGGACAAGTGAAAGGGCTGGAGGTGACAGACAGACAGGGCAGTTGCAACACACTTGCAGGTACTCATGTTATCTTGGGAAAACCTGTGATTTTGATGTCTTAGGTGTAATGTGGCAGTGCTTACTTATACCTAACCCTAACCCTAACCCTAACCCTAACCCTAACCCTAACCCTGACCCTGACCCTAACCCTGACACTCATAAGTTATCCCCTGTAGGGTGCAGAATGTGGTCAGGAACCCGATAAAGTAGCAGGGGTAACACTTTCTGCTAAATCCTTGAAAAGGGGCACAAATGTAAACCAATGCCACAACCAAGTCCCTGGGGGAGGGAAAAGTGCCTGGCCTGAAGCCAGGCTGTGAGCTGTGAGATTTCTTTCACAAGCCAAGCCTGCCCTGTGGATCCCGTTTTCTTTGGTCTTGGCCAACTTGGACCCACCTCTTTTCTTTCCTGAGGGGGAGCTTTATTTATCAACTTATTCTATGGAAAAATAAATGAGGCAAAAGATATTGGGTGTTCTTCTATGACAGTCAAAGCTAGAGAAGGATACAAAAATGTGAGAAATGATGGAAACAGTGGGGAACATGTTTCATAAGAATGTTCTAGAAGGGATGAACATGAGAGGCTGAGGAAAGCCAACCACCTGAGATGGAAAAGTGTCAGGCCCTCTAGGTGAGGCAGCAAAGTGGAGGCACGTAGGTCTTCCCCACACTCATTCTTCATATTCCAGTGATTCTGCAGCCCGATGAGCCCTCAGAAATATCACTTTGGTGATAATGCCTTCAATGAGAAACCGAGGGCTGTTCTTGGAATCTCACACTGATGGAATGGTTAAGATTCCTTGTGAGCTTTCTCTTAGGAGACTCTTCTGGGGAAGCTTTTCATCTGAAAAGCTGTCACCCTATTGTTTTAAAGCTTGCAGCCTGCCTGCAGGTGTCATTTGCATGAAAGCTGTAGTTAAGAGGCTCTGCTTGGTGGCTTAGAATGGTCTCATTGAAAGGGTAGTAGAATTTGTAAATCAACTATGCTTTAATTTAAAAAAACCCTGAATATCCATTGATAGATGAATGGATTAAGATGTGGGGTATATATACAATGGAATACTACTCAGCCTTGAAAAAGAACAAAATAATGCCATTTGCCCCAACATGGATGCAACTAGAGATTCTCATACTAAGTGAAGTAAGTCAGAAGGAGAAAGACAAATACTGTATATCACCTATATGTGGATGCTAAAATATGGCACAAATGAACCTATCCACAGAACAGGAATAGACTCATATACGTGGAGAGTAGACTTGTGGTTGTCAAGGGGGAGGGGGAAGGAGTGGGATGAACAGAGAGTTTGGGATTAGTAGGTGTAAACTATTGCATTTACATTGTATAAGCAATGAGGTCCTACTTTACAGCACAGGGAACTATATCTAATCTCTTGTGATATAACAATGAGAGATGATGTGAGAAAAAGAGTATATATGTATGAGTGGGCCACTTTGCTGTGCATCAGAAATTGACAGAATGTTGCAAATCAACTATAATAAGAAAATTTAAAAAAAGAGGGAGTTCCCATGTGGTGCAGTAGGTTAAGGATCCAGTGTTGTCACTGTAATGGCTTGGGTTACTATTGTGGCACAGGTTCGATCCCTGGCCCAGGAACTTCCACATGCCTAGGACATGGCCAAAAAAAAAGGTAGTAGAATTTGTAAATTAGCAATACTCGAATTTAAAAAAAAAGAAAGAAAGAAAAGGTAGTAGAAATATTTGGCTCTTGGCAGGTAATTTGGCAAACATTGCCAGAGTGCCTCAAGGTTTTTTTGTTTAAAAATGATGCAAAAGCCTTGGAATCCATACTAATGGGAGCCCAGCTTCCTTCTGGGCTCCAGCTCCTGTGAAGAGCTCTGAGGGCTGGGCTCTGAGATAACACCTCCGCCCTCTGCCCCTTCTCCCAGTTGCACACCAGGAGCTTGTGAAGTGTAGAGCCTCTGCTGTTGCTGATTTCTGTCAAAGCCTGCATTTCCCTTTGGTGACTTTAGGGAAATTGTGGCCAGCCAGCTTGTCTGAGACTTTATGGTTAGTTACCCCTGGAGACTCTAAGCAAGTGGTTAGACCAGAATGACCATGTCCACTTACAGAAACTACCGCATTGTTATCTTGGAGAGAAACGTCTGGAAGCCAGTCTTACTGTTTCCCCCAGGGATGGTGGGAGTTGAACCAGCCATGGCGGGAGTGGGAATGGAAGGGTGGGTGATCTTTTCTGTGTCTCCCTGAACCCCCCATGGCTTTCTGTGATTGTTGTCACGGCTGTTGCAGCAACTTAGGAATAGTTTTTCTAGCAATGAAAGACCATTGTTCTCTAGTTCCTTTCATTATAGTGTTTCTTAAAATTAGAAGTTATGAAGTCCAGCCTTCCACCTAATGCAAGAAGCAACTCCATCGTTCAAAACAAAATGAGCACTATTTGGTGGTTTAGTGCTATTGTTTCTTCTCGTGTTTATATCTTTTTGTTAGATCATCCATCAAAATAAAAGCCATTCTGTTAGTTCCACACAACTCTCATTTGGTAATGGAACTCGTTTCTCTTTTGTCAGATGGGCTTTGCCAGAGGATATTTCACAGTTCCCAGTGATGGGTGGTTTGTGAAAAAGCTTTCGCTGCTGTCCTTTGCTATCCCACCAACCTGGAAAGGCCTTTTGAAATGTTTACTGTAACGCTGTGGGGAGCTCTCTATTTTTAAAACCTGCTTTTGTCACAAGGACTGATTCTGATCTTTTCTTCTCTCTATGAAAAAAATCTGACTCTTGGCCACTACTTTTTTTTGAACTTTGTCACCAAGGTTATCTGCTGTCTATTCTGTGTTTCCTTAATTGCCTTACAATAAATGGTCAGCGCTCTTTGCTGATAGGGGCTTTGAGCCATCTTTAGATTCTATTAGGTTTAAAAGCAAGAGATGTGTACTAGTCAGTGTTCTCCAGAGAAGCAGAACCAATAAGATACATCTATATCCTTGTCTATGTTATGTATATATCTTTATATATTATATATAGTATCTATATGTGTACACAGATATGAAATTTATGTATGTAATGTTAGTATTTGTTCTGTAACACGTACACGCACATATATAAATCAGTCAGTTAAGGAGATTTATTTAAGATAATTGGCTCATTGTGCCCTCATTCGCTGTGGAGTCTTGGCGAGTCCCGTGGGAAGGCTGATGGGCTCGGGGAAAAGGTGCAGTTCTGGGACAGAGGCAGTCAGCTGGTGAACCAAGGGGAAATGATGTTTCAGGTGAAGTCTGAAGGCCATCAGTCCACTGGCAGAATTCTCTTTAAGCCTCAGATGATTGGATGAGGCTCACCCTCATTATGGAAGACAGTGTGTTTTGCTCTAAAGCTACTGATTTAAATGTGAATCTCATCCAGAAACATCCTCACAGAAACACCCAGAAGAATGTCTGATCAATTATCTAGACACCATCAATTATCAATTGTCGACTGATCAGTTATCTAGCCAAGCTGACACATCAAATTAATCATCACAAGAGTCTTTCCATTTTTTCCTCTGATTCATTGTTACTCCTTTTCTACCCAATGGCATCCTTTACCCACAAAGTTAAAGGATTGGCTTTAAATTTTAGTTTGCTTAAGATTCCACTGAGGGGAGTTCCCATTGTGGCTCAGCAGGTTATGGACCTGCCGTTGTCTCTGTGAGGATGAGGGTTCCATTCCTGGCCTCACTCAGTGGGTTAAGGATCTGGTGTTGCCACTAACTGTGTCCTAGGTCACAGATGCTGCTCCAATCCGCCGTTGCCATAGGCTGTGGTGTAGTCCACAGTTGCAGCTCCAATTTGATCCCTGGCCTGGGAACTTCACCATAAAGGAAAAAGAAAAAAGAAAAAAGATTTTCTGACACCCTTGACAAAGAGTCTTATTTCATGCCTGCCACTCAGATCATGATGTCTTTTGTCAGGTAGCAAGAAATTCTGATGCAAAAGTTGATTATGGACCACAGTTCTGGAAACAGAGGTCTCAAGAGCAGTGCTTATCATCTTCCTATTCTTGATAGTTCCCCAAACCACTATATATCGTGTATTTACTCCAAGATTTTATTGTTAATAATTTCAGGGTATGTGTAGCTAATTAAAAAAATAAATGCTGATAAGTGATAATAGTTCAGTACATATCCCAAAGCTTTCCTGTTCCTTGGTTCTGGTCTGTATTGATAGGTAAATGGAGGGTTCCTTAGATATCTCTATCATTTGCCTTCTGAATCCATCATCTTTAGGCTGTTTGGATTGGAGACTAGAGCTGACTCCAACTTAGACTTTGTTCTGAGAGAGAATTGAGCTGGCGTCATGGCCTGGATCCATTCTCACTCCCTTCTAGATCCTGTGTCTTAATTCTGTCTTGAGGTATGGGCCCCGTGCATGAGAAAAACACCAGCACGTTGGCTTCAGAAGATTCCTGACCTTCTGTTACCTCCCTCCCTCCTCTTGGAAGTTCAAGGCTCAAGTTCTTGGAAGTCCTAGTCTCCCTACAGCTAAATTCTTCTGGTAGGAATAAATCATTGAAATAAGTCACTGACCTGCACTGGTTGCTTTGCCTATTGCTTGATAACCCCCGTCCTTGTCCTCCAGCCCACATGGCTAGGTAGGGGACACTATCCTTCCAGGAGCCCGTCTGCCTTATGGCAGGACTCTTTTCTATCTTTCCCCCTTTTTCAAATGCATATGCCTTCTTGCTAGGGTTCCCAGGAAATTCCTGTTTCTGAGATTTGTTTATTTCAGCTCTGCGTGGTGGGGCAGAGCGGTGAGCAAGCCCTCAGCTGGGTGCCTGAGCCGCCCTTCCAGCTTCCAGCCTCAGCCCCTCTCACAGCCCCCATGTCGCTCCCCCCATCCCTCCCTCACATCTCTCTGGCTTTGCTTGTGCCGTTCCCTCCATCTGGAATGTTCAGCTGCCACAACATCCTACCCCAGCCCTCTGCCTTCTGCCCTCCTGCCTTCCCACTGTATTTCAGACTTAGTTGAAAATCTTCTTGCTTCTAGAAACTGTCCCTAAGCCCTCAGCGCAAACTTTCTCCTTTCAAGCCCTGTACATTTTATTTTTCTTATGAAACTCATGACATTTATTTTATGCTTATTTTTAATAGGTTTTGGTTTTGGTCGCAATCGCAGCATGTGGAAGTTCCCTGGCCAGGGATTTGAACCTGTGCCACAGCAGCAAACTGAGCTGCTGGTGACAATGCCGGATCCCTAACCTGTTGCACCACGAGAGCTCCTTATGCTTATTTCTTTTTTCTTTTCTTTTCTTTTTTTTATTTAAATGCTTTCTTTGTTTCATTTTTAAAGTTTTATTGAACCATAATTGATTTACAAGGTTGTGACAATTTCTGCTGTACAATACAGTGATTCAGTTATACATGTACACATGTCCATTTTTTCAGATTCTTTTCCCACATAGATTATCACAGAATACTGGGTGAGTTCTCTGTGCTCTACAGCAGGCCCCCATTGCCAATCAGCCCATATAACACAGTGTCCTATGCCTGTTTCTTTACATCCATTATCATTTGGGTTCACCTTCCTTCAGATGCCACTTCACAGGTGGAGTGACAACCTGTCATGTGCTTGGTACTGCCCTACGCTCTGGGGATGCACCTTTGCTCAGAGAAGACATCACCTTTGAGAAGGAGCTGGAAGGTTTGGGGGCTGGGAGCTGGACAGTAAAACGGGCTAGAGCAGTGGGAGAGGCTTGCAGGTGTGTTCTGGGAGCCCAGAGGAACGTCCAACTCCGATGTGGAATCGCTGGGAGCTTCCGGGGGGGGGTCTTGGGTGGCGACGTTAGAATTTGCATCTGATTCCTTCCACATCCACTGTAACAACTAACGAGGTGCTTTCTGCAGGGAGATGCTCAAAAACTGTCTGTGAACCGAAGAAAATAAACAAAAGGACAGACATGTGATGGGGAACCAGTCCTCTGAGTTTTCAGTTGGATATGTAATTTGGGTTATATGTTCGGTAAATATGGAAACATGGAAAGGACGTGGTGTATTTGTCTTATAAACCCACAAGTCAGAATATACTCTCTGATCTAAGGCCTTCTCACAGACAGCGTGACCCAGAATGTTATCAGAACCCCTTAGGAACACTTTTAGCAATGCTGCCAATCCTTTCCCTATCATTTAAAAAGAAATAGGTCAGAAAAATTTGAATCAGTGGAATCTTGGATACCATCCTCCTGTTGGTTTGAAACCGCTGGCGAACTCCTCTTTAGGCTAGGAAGTTGCAATGTGCTGGAGGCAGAAATAGATGTCATCTGCTTTCGTCTATCACTCCTTCAAGAGCTAATTTTTCCACCATCATTAGTGTGAACATAAAAGCCCTCATGACACCCTGAAAAAGGACTGTGACCTGGTAGGGTTGTGAGAAAGAAATGGAGTGAGCGTATAGTCGAGGAAGCCCATCAAAGCATCAAAGGAAAGGCATTCACTGTATCCTTCTCAGCATCAAAATAGCAGCTGGCAATCAAAATGTGGAGATGCTTTCAAATAGTTCTGTTCAGTGTGTGCATGGGGGTGGGGTTAGGTTCCCCATGGCTCTGCCAGCGCTGGAGAGGAATTTCTCCTTTAAGTAGGGGACAAAACACAGCAAGAAAGGGTCAGAGTGGAATACTAGTGGATGGGAAAATACTTGATGAGCCGGTGGTTAGTGGCATGACAGAGGAAAGACAAAACACTAATTTATTCTAAGAAATCATTCTCCAAGGGGATGGAGGACCCTTCTCTTGACAGAACAAATAGCTTATTGACAATGCTCATTAAAAACTTTTGAGCCAGAGAATAGATGCTTTGGACTAATGTCAGAATGAAGGTATCTGAGAAGCATTTATTGGCTAATAAAAGATGAGTGATATTTCCCATAGATTTTCCTTGCAGAAACCACTTTGTGGATCTTTGAGAGAGAAGGTACTTTTACGGACAGTAAAAATAGACTAATAGATATTGGAAACATGCTGAACACAGAGATCATAAAAGCAAGTTGAGCCCAGCTGTCACTGAAACAGCTCGAGGTCGAGGATAAGCCTGCCTAGAATTGCATGCAGTTGTGTCTAAATTATAATTCTTGGTGCTAGTGTAATTAAAAAGCCATGGCTGCCTTTTAGGTTATAGACAGAAGGATGGCCACATCTTTGCCTGCAGCAAAAATATGACAACATATTTACTATAAATTATTTTTTAAAATGGTAAAATTATGTCTCAAAGCATAAAATTTTGTCAAGTTTTGTCAAGTCTCTATTAGGCATCAGCATTTTCCAGAAGGTTGAAATGCTAACAGTTGTAGGGGCATTGCTGGCTGGGGGCGTTCCGAATATATTAGGGGGAGGATCGTATCACTGGTGACATCTCCGGGATTATAAAATTTCGAGTGGAGGGAAATTTTTAGAGGCCTCTCCGCCGGGTTAGTTTTAAACACCATGGAACTGAGAGAAATTTAAGCAATTTGCCCAGAGCCCAAGGGCTAATTCGTGGTAAAAATAGAACAAGAGTGAAGGGGGATTTCTGGACTTTTGCTCCAGGGCTCCCCCTGCTGGGGGGCATGGCCTCCGGCGGGACCTTCCTCAGCGCAGGGCTTTTCCTGCAGTCACTTAACAGGGGAAAACCAGGCATCAGCAGGTCGGACACTTTTCTGATGACTTGACGTTATGACCTGTTGTTGTTTCTGATGATTTGACCTATGACATGTCTGACTTTCATGTGCACACTTGGGAATCTTGTTAAAACGAGGATCCCGTGACTCATCGGGCCTGGGATGGGGTCGGAGATGAGATAGCCCCGTGAAATGCCACAGAAATCAGACCAAGATATCAGAGGTCACTGTTCTCAAGACCTTTCAAAGAGACCTAGAAGATTCAGCAACCTCAGCCCCATGGTTTTCTTCGGCATAAATTGCAGTGGTAGTGTGGGTGAAAAATGAAGATTCTGGGATTAACGTACACACACTGCTATCTGTAAAACAGATAATCAGCAAGGACACCCTGGATAGCACAGGAAATCTACTCACTGCTTTGTAATAACCTGTGAGGGAAAGGAATCTGAAAAGTCATAGATATGTACATATACCTGAATCACCGTGCTAGGCACCTGAAACTAATATTGCATTGTAAATCAACTATACTACCACTTAAAAAAAAAAAAAAAGGAAACAGAGAAAGGAAAGTTGCAATAGGGGACTCAGGGCTCTGGGACTCTCTTATTCTAGAGCAAAGTTTGAGAAAATCACAGTATAGGTGGAATGAGTAACAAGAAAGAGAAGGTGTGGCAGGCAGCCTTTTACGAGTAGCTCAGGAACCTGCTCTTTTAGATTGCCACCCCCCCCCCCATTTTATTGAGATGTAATTGACTCTAGCATTGTCTTAACCTCAGGTATTCGATAAAACGTATATATTGTGAAATGATCATCTCAATAAGTTGAGTTACCATCCACCACCTCCCACAGTTAGAATTTTTTTTCTTGAGATGAGAACTTTCAAGATCTACTTCCTTAGCAACTTTCAGGTAAGGCAACACGGTACTGTTTACTATAGTCACCATGCTGCATATTATATCCCCAGGCCTTATAAAGTTCCAGTTAGAAGATTAAAACATTCCAGGGCTGTGTTTCTCAGCCCCTGATTTTCCACTCTATAACTCTATTGGAGACAGATAACTATTATTCTTAGATTTTAATTACCAGCTCTTGGAGTACAGAAATAAGGCTTTATTAGACTTTTATGCCAGAGAGAAGAAAACCTTCTCTTTGGAACTGGGTGGGCTTGCTTTCCGTGTCTTTCCTCTCCCTAAGATGCTTATCCTTTTGCCCTATTTTTCAGTCCATAAGTCAGTGACCTGCATGTGAGCCCCTGGGAATAACACCGCTAAATGGCTTTGCCCGTGGCACTTGGTGGGGCTGCCCATCGCTTGTCGTTAGGGATCTGAAAACTGTCAGCTGTGCTTGCTCACAAGAAAGGAGTTCATTACACATCACCTTGGATGCTCACTTATTTCTTCCCACTTTTCCACTCCCTCCTCCGTCGTTCTGTGAACCCTTCTAAATTCCAGGCACAGAGCTTCACCCCAACAAAATAGGGTGAGGAAAACTGCCAGAGTCTCTGCTCTCTTGATGTTGAAAGTCAGACAACTGGCTCTGGAAGTCATTGACCTTGATGTTCACCAAATGCCCAAATCTCCTCTGAAGTATTACCAACCTCCTCAGCTCTCTTCAGCCTCTAAAGATCTGGACAGGGACCCCTTGGGGGCAGTTTGGTACTTCTTTCAGGTTTGGAGGAGGAAATAAAAAAACCCCTTTGAATGTTCCCCATGAAGGTCTTCATACGGCTTTAAAGTATCAGTGGACTCCCCCTGTGTCTCTGAAGTCGAGGTGATTAGAGCTTTAGTTTGATCTTGATGTTTGCCTTGTTCCTTCTGTGACATCCTCTTAGGTTTCAAGAATCAGTTCTGGCTCTATGTCTTATCCTTCCCAGTGTGGCGTGTTGGGCAGATTCAGAAGGACAGTCATGTGTTAGGGGTTAGTGCAGCTTAACTTTTCCCAACCTGGACAGAGACACTAGCAGGCTTAATGGCAGGCAGAATTAAGGGTTTCTTGATGGTATTAGGTGGGGTCTCCCAGCCCTCCTCTCCAAAAAGACCTCCCTGCTGGGCCTCTCTTGTTCTTTTTCTTTAGATCTGGGGCCTATTTTCTGCCTACTGAGTAATTGACTCCTTTGAGCATTTTTCCACTGGATGCAATGCTTCTCATTTTATTTACCAAATTAACCCAGTGGTTTTCTGACTTTTTGGTCTCAAGATGCCATTATATTCTTAGAAATTGTCAAGGAAACTAAAGAGCTTTTGTTTATTGAGTTGGATCTGTTGATATTTATTGCATTAAATTAAAACTGAGGAATTAAAATATTTATTTATTTATTTTTTGTGGCCGCACCCCCAGCATATGGAAGTTCTTGGGCTAGGAATTGAACCTGCACCTCTGCAGTGACCCAAGCCGCTGCAATCAGATTCTTAACCCATCTCACCATGACGGGAACTCCTAAAATATTTATTTCATTCGATTGATAAACTCATCACATGTTAACAGAAATAACATCTTTTTAATGACAAATGACTATATTTCCCAAAGCAAGAAAAATTCAGCTAGAAGAAAGGCACTGTTTTTATTTTTACAGATCTCTTTAATATTTGGCTTGAAAGAAGATAGCTGGATTTTCCCATTTGCTTTTACATTTAATCCCTTGCAATGTGTTGTTTTGGTTGAAGTATAGGAAGAAAATTCAGCCTCATACAGATATTTAGGTGGAAAAAGGAGAAGTGTTTTAATAGCTTTATCATATAGTTGTGGATATTTTTCTTGAAAATACTCTAGAACTCTCCAAGTGACAGATTCCTAAAAGTTAACTGAATGTGGGATCTGGAAGCATGTCAACGGTCTCTTGTACTCTGCCGCATTAAAATCCATTGGTATGTCTTACATTTTGGATCTGCTACCCATGAATGGTTTTTGCAGCATCACACATTGATCATTTGGAAAATATTGGAATTAAACAGAGCTTCCAAATATTGACATATTTCATAATACAATAACAAGAATCCCATCCATGGTTGATATCACCACCGATCTCACCAGAAAAGTCTTCAAGTATTGGGAATCTGTTAAGCTCATAGTGGAAGAGGAAAGTTTCCCAAAATTCTAATTTTTCCTGAAAAGTTCAAATTTTACCTCTGAGAACAAAAACTATTGATTATTTTCCTTAAAGTGACAGGCATGCTTCGTTCATCGGAGAGTAAATATCTGCCAAAGAACCAAATCTGAATAACCACAGTCGTTTGTTAGTCATTTTTTCAAGGAACAAAGGTGCCCCCGGAACAATGGGGTAGTTAGGTCGTGACTGCAAGATGCCAATGGCTGGTTTTCCTGGGGCAGCTGCTAGGTGTTGGTGGATGGCAGGCATGCTGTATGCACACCTTCCATTTTGTCACAGGAAATGTTAAAAAAAGATGTGCAGGTTTGAGTTTTCTTAAGAGTTTAGTTCTGACTGCTTCATCTGGGACATTCTAAGTGAAAGTGGCTGTCGCCACCCCCATGAAAACCCAGAGAAGGTGAAGATTCATAGATCATGGCTACAAAGACAGGGCTTTGATGTGTGGGAAGACGTCAGGGGTTTCTCACCATTGCTTTGCATCCTCAAGAGTGAAAAAGACACTCTTGTTTACCTATTATTGTAAGACAGTTTCGACCTTGTGAGCCCTGCTGACTGAAACAAAAAAATATGCAGCATAAGAGCTGTGTGTTGTTTTATTGGGGTCAGAATGAAGACTGTAGCCCGGGAGACAGAGCCTCCCAGAGAGCTCTGAGGAGCTGCTCCAGAGAGGTGGGGGCGGGAGGGGCGGTCAGTATGTGTGTGATTTTGGTAAGGGGTGTGTGTGCAGAGTCAAGCACACATTTTGGCAGAGGCTTACTGTTAGTTACGAGGAGCAGAAGTCATCGTTAATGATTATAGTGCTTCTCTAGACAGGAGAAGATGCAAGGATTTGGGCTCATAAAGCCTTCTCCCGAAACTACCTAACTACCTGAAGGCCCGTTTTGCTGCTTCTTCCTGGAGCACAGAGTGCCTCACTCCTGATCTCCACCCAGAGCTCCGTTCAGGGGGTGTTGAAGGTCAGCGATTGCAGTGTCTGGTGACATCATTCTTGCAGTGCCAGGTGGTGAGTGACAGTTTTTAGTTTGCACCTCCCTGACGGGGTCTCAGGCTCTTCCTCCTGAGGGCTGGAAGCCACTTCTTGAGAACTTTCCCCTGGCCCACACCTTGCCTCTAACTTTTCTGTTTGCTTTCTGCACCTTTAATTTATTTTTCTGAACACTCCAGCTTAGCTTCGGACAATTCTGTTTCTTCTCTTTGACCTCGGAAAACACTTTGCAACTTTTGTCACCCTTCAGTGGAAATTCTCGAAATGGCTTCTTTGCAACAACACTGGTTCAGTTTGTTCAGAGCCAATTTGATAAATTCTTCTCCTCTCTCTGCTCCTTGAACCCCCCTCCCCAACATCCACCCCAGGATCAGCTGCCCACTATCCCCCCAGGTCCCCAAGGCAGAAGCCCTTCTCTTCCCTCCTTCTCTCTTCTTCCTTCTTTGCCAGCAGCTGGCAAAGAGCCACATCAAAAACAAACTGAACAGTCCCTAAAATCCTGTTTAAAAGATAAAATGAAAGCTGGCTGATTCAAATTACAGAAATCTCCTGAAGTGGTTAAAACCAACCATTCTGTGAAACATTGCGGCAAGCTTTTTTGATGGTAAAGAGGATCCGGGAAATGGAGTGGTTGTCTTTCTGAGAAGTGGCCTGCTTTCCTGGAGAGGAGAGGCTGCAGAATTCACCCCCAGGGTCTCGCTGTTGGGAGGAGAGTGACGGTGGTGGTGGGGAGGCTGGATTGCAGGCAGCAAAAGCTCAGGGAACAAGTATGCCTGGTCTTTCTGATAAGCTTGGTGTTGAGTGGACGGTGAGAGAGTGGGATGGTATGTTGAGTGGGAGATGGGTCAGAAGAAGAGTTTTTGCTTTTAGAGTAGTGAATGCATTGCAATGAAATAGGCTTAAGGTGAGAAACAGATGTGGGAGTGGGTGGGTGGGGTGTAATTAATGGAAGAAGGCCCTGGAAGAGATGGCCCAGGAGAGGTGTGGAGGGCTTCAGAGAAGGGGAGGAAGGATTTCTTCTTTGAGGCAAGTGATGTCAGGCACAGACTTGACAGTTTTTTAAACAAGGTTTTTTTTTTTTTTTTTTTTTCTTCAAATGGAGGTGAAATTTGTATAATATAAAATTGACCATTTTAATGTTAATAATTCAGTGGCATTTAGTTCATTCACAGTGTTGTGCAACCAGCACTTTTATCTAGTTCCAGAACATTTTCATCACTCCAAAATCCATGTTGTTCCTATTGAACAGTAACTCCCCATCCCTTCCCCCACCCGTGGCAACCACCAATGTGTGTTTTCTCTCTTTGGATTTACCTATTCTTGACACTTCACCTAAATGGAGTCTTATAATATGTGACCTTTTGTGTGTGGCTTCTTTCACTTAGCATCATGTTTTCCATTCATCTATGTTGTACGTGTCAGTATTTCATTCCTTCATTATGGCTGCATAATATTCCACTGTATGGATATACCACAATTTATCCATTTTCCATTGGTAGACACTTGGAATATTTCTAGCTTTGGGCTGTTGTGATTAGCGCTGCTATGAATATTCATGCACAGGGACTTGTTTCAGTGCTTATTTTCAATTCTTACCTAAGGAGCAGCACTGTTGGGTCATATGGTCATTCTATGTTTAGCTTTTGGAGGAACCACCAAACTATTTTCTGCAGTGGTCAGATCATTTTATACCCCTACCAGCAATGTGCAAGAGTTCAAATTTTCCTGCATACTCACCGTCTCCTGTTTGTTTGTTTTTTTAATTCTTGCAATCCTAGTGTGTGTGACTTGCATTGTGGTTTTGACTTGCATTTTCCTAGTAACTAACGCTGATGATCATCAGAGTTTTTTTTATTTTTAAATCATATTCTATGCTTTACTTCTTTGAAAAAAATTTTTGAATTTTCCTGTCAAAACAGAACTCCAGGAGTTCCCTTGTGGCTCAGCAGGTTAAGGATCAGGTATTGTCACTGCTGTGGCTCTGGTTACAACTGTGGTGCAGGTTCAGTCTCTGGCCTGAGAACTTCTTTCTGCCATGGGCATGTCCATAAGAACCCCCTAAACAAACAAACAACAACAAAAGTGAATTGCGGTTATATTCCTTTGTGCAGGAGATTATAAAAGGCATAGCCTTGGTTACAAGGAAAGAAACAATTGCAGGCATCACATAGTTGATTTCAGGAGCAGCAACTCCTGGAAATTCCGGATTGCTTTGCCTCTGGATGGAGGCATTGGATTCCGTTTGCCTGGGCCACCTTGAATACTGGTCTAGACCAGGTCAGCCCTAGGATATCTACTTTCTCCAGGTTATAATTGGCATAAAAACCATTTAGAAGCTTGGTTCATTGCTAGGGCATGTGAGATAAGGCACGTTCAGAGAAGACAGTACCTTGATCTTGCCCCAACTGGAAACTGTCCAGGATCCCACCATCTAACACCTGTCATACTGTCACGAGCCATCAAATGGCTCTCTCCCCTCAGATGTCTTTTCCTCGTATTCCAAGAAGAGTCCCAAGGAATCTGGCCCCAAGCTGCGTGTTTGTTACTCATCAGCAACAGGGAGCTCATTCCGTGCTCAACTTCCTTCACATAATGGGCTTTGGGAAGCTAAGATCAGTATTTAAATGAGCCAAAGGCATGTGTCCCTTCCCAGTTCTCACTGGAGGAGAATTCCTAGTTTAATGTTAGTTCTGCAGGAAACAGGATAGAAATTGGCCCTGAGAGGGACTGAGAAAGCTCTCCCTGGAAGACAGCAGCTGCTCTGTAACAGAGCAGCAGAGCAAGTTACAGCAGGCCCCTCGGGGCCATTGCCACAAATGTAGTTGACCTTTTTCTCTCCAGCTGTGGTTGGTTTCCGCACAGTTCTGGGCAGAAGGTTCGAGCTGTATCTTAGCCTCAGACAGAGATGACTGTGTGTTACATGCGGAGCATTTAGGGCTCCAGCGTGGAGAGAAGGGTTCAGAGGATGATGGTGTGACTGTCTTCCAGGAGTCAGCAGGGCCCCTGGTAAATGTGGAAAGTTTCAGAGCTGTCCATAGTTCAAAGGTCATTCTCATGTAGGACCTTGGAACTGCACACGTTGTTTTCACTCAGTCACAACATTTTGGCAGGAAACTGGAGGAAAGGAGCACGTGAACAGAAGAAATACCCATAGCAGTTTATATAATATCGCTTCCACTTTCCAAAAGTAATCATGCCTGTGAGTTTAGGTCTACATCTGTAGAAAAACTCAAAATGCTGCAGGAAGGGGGATCCCTTCCGGGGACCGAGAATGGGCTCTTGTCTAATGCTTGGAAATGAATTGTCCGAGGAGACACACGTGCTGACAATGCAAGAGGCTTTCTTCGGAAGGGGCGCCCGGACAGAGAGCAACGGTGTAAGAGAATCCGGGAGAACAGCTCTGCCGGTGGCTTGCAGTCTCCGGTTGGTTTTATGGGTTAGTTTCCAGGTGGTCTCTGGCCAGTCGTCTAGCTTGGCCCCTATTTGGTCTGGCTCAGGGTCCTTGGTGGCACCTGCAGTTCTCAGGCAAGATGGATCCCAGCGCCAAGGATCCTGGGAGACTGGTCCTCTCCCCGCTCCCGTTGGCCCCTCCACCTCCTCCTGGTTAGTCTTCAGGGCAGCACTGTGTTCCTTGTCAGGGCCTCCTGCTGCGAGACAACGCATGCAAGCGGCTATTGTCATGCCTGCCAAGGTGGGCTGTTTTGGTCAGCGGTGCCCTAACAAAAGCATTTCACTTTTCTCCCTTCCATTTATCTCTGCATGACCATTCAATATGTGCTTTCCTAGCTCACTTGCGTATTTTGGTTTTGCTTTCTTATTAACCTTTCTCAGTTTTTTGTATGCTTCCTTCATTACATCTGACCTTTATCCTTTTCTTTGTTATTATCCGGTCTCCATTTGATGGAGTATATTTAAGGGCGGGTAAACAGAGTATAATAGGTTGTCGTCATCAGCAGCGGAGAACTGAACAAAGTTGTATAAATCAAGCCAAATAAACATTAGTGGAAGAGGCATTGGTGGTTTGTGGAAACTAAAATGTTAAAGGAATGGGTTATAGGTCATGAAAGCACTGGCTGGAATGATGAAAGCACAGTCTGCTGAGGAAGTTTTCTAGGGGTCTGGAACGAAAGATGGGTGAACCTGGATTAGGGTAAGGAAGGGGCTGCCCCCAAGGACAAGGTCACAGACTGCAAACATGTGCTGGAATCTGGTCACCCTTCTTTAAGGCTAATTATTTTCATTGATTTTTTTTTCTTTTTATGGCCACAAGCTAGGGGTCAAATGTAGCTGCAGCTGCCGGCCTACACCACAGCCACAGAAACTCGGGATCCAAGTCATATCTGTGATCTACACCTCAGCTTGCGGCAATGCTGGATCCTTAACCTGCTGAGCGAGGCCAGGGATTGAACCTGCATCCTCATGGATACTGTTGGGGTTCGTAACCCACTGAGCCACAAGGGGAACTCCACTTTCATTGATTTTTTTTGGTCTTTTTTTTTTTTTTAGGGCCGCACCTATGACATATGGAGGTTTCCAGGCTAGGGGTCAAATTGGAGCTATAGCTGCCAGCCTACACCACAGCTACAGCAACGTGGGATCCAAGCCATGTCTGTGACCTACACCACGAGGCCAGGGACCAAACCTGCATCTTCATGGATACTAGTCAGATTTGTTTCTGCTGAGCCATGACGAAAACTGCCGTTTTCATTGATTTTTAAACTAAAGTTTGTTCTTTTATTTTAAGGATTTCTCCACATATGGAAGACTTT
>PVHT021183553.1:7673937-7697109 GCA_004024745.2 Catagonus wagneri
TCTAGAGCCGCACCCGCGGCATATGGAGGTTCCCAGGCTAGGGGTCTAACAGGAGCTGTAGCTGCCGGCCTTCGCCATAGCCACAGCAACGCGGGATCTGAGCCGCATCTGCAACCTACACCACAGCTCACGGTAACGCCGGATCCTTAACCCACTGAGCAAGGCCAGGGATCGAACCTGCAACCTCATGGTTCCTAGTCGGATTCGTTAACCACTGAGCCACGACGGGAACTCCAGGACAATTCATTTTTTGATATAATAAAAAAAAAATTCCATTAAGTTCCCTGGTGGCTCAGTGGGTTAAGGATCAGGCATTGTCACCGATATGGCTCTGGTTGCTGTTATGGCGCCAGTTTGATCCCTGGCCTTGGGAACTTCCATACGCTCTGGGTGTGGCAAAAAAATAAATAAATAATAAGAC
Source organism: Catagonus wagneri (assembly GCA_004024745.2). Lineage (NCBI taxonomy): Eukaryota > Metazoa > Chordata > Mammalia > Artiodactyla > Tayassuidae > Catagonus > Catagonus wagneri. Next base: position 7,674,359 of record PVHT021183553.1, read on the forward strand.
GTCTGGACCTGAACTTGAAAGAAATTGCATCACTTCATTCCCTAGCAACTTAGTTTCCCCATCCGATAACGGGAAAGATGAACATGTTCCTATCACAGGGCCGTTGACATATGTGAGACCTTGGGCAAGCACAGGTCTGTAGAGGTGCTGGAGAATATCTTAATGGAATTTAAAATGAGGTCATATATGTGGAAGCATTGTGTCAAGTGCTTTGCAAGTAAAAGGTGACGCATATGATAAGGAAGCCACGCAAGTGGCGTCTGTTGCCTCCGTCCAGAGCCACCTTCCTCTGGCCCCTGTTGCACTTGACATTCCAACCTTTTATTTTTGGAAGTCCCTGCTTCCTCCCATCCTCTTTGGAACTATCCGGGACTGCTTTTGGCCCGCGCGACAGATTTTAATTGACTTTAGTAGAAATGATTTGGGGCTAGACGCCTGTTCGATTTCTTTCTCAGAGTCCTTGTTTTAAAGGATAATTGTTGGGAGGAAGTTGGTACTTGAGTTTCTGAATCCAAGACACTGGCATATGTTCTGTGTACGAGTGTTTTCTGTTTTGTCTTGTTTCTAAGATATGTGCTGTGACAAGAGCTGGTGCAGTTGGCCACAGAAATGAGCAAACGGCTGTTTGCCTTACTTTTTACCCATTGTTTTGAAGCACAGCTTAGCTAAATGTATTTTTAAAATTTTGAAAATTGAAATATAGTTGATTTAAAATGTTAATTTCTGCTGTATATCAAAGAGATTCAGTTATACATATGTCTATTCTTTTTCGTATTCTCCCCATTATAGGTTATTACAAGATACTGAATGTAGTTCTCTGTGACATACAGTAGGATAATATTATTTATCCATCCTATATATATTAGTTTGCATCTGCCATTCTCAAATTCCCAGTCCTTCCCTTCCTCTCCTCCAGCCCCTTTGGCAACCACAAGTCTGTTTTCTATGTCTGTGAGTCTGTCTCTGTTTTGTAAATAAGTTCATTTGTGTCATATTTTAGATTTCACATATGAGTGATATCATATTGTATTTGTCTTTCTCTTTCAGACTTACTTCAGTTAGTATGAGAATCTCTAGTTGCATCCGTGTTGCTGCAAATGGCATTATTACATTCTTTTTAGTGGCTGAGTAGCATTCCACTGTGTACATGTGCCACATCTTCTTTATCCATTCATCTGTCGATGGACATTTAGGTTGTTTCCATGTCTTGGCTATTGTAAATTGTGCTATGAATAGTAAAATGTATTTTTAATTTTGCAGTTAAAAATGAAATTGTTGACAATATCAATTTTAGCCAGAAATACTCATGAGCGTGTAATTGTTCCTTGAGAAGAACCTGACGAAAAGGTCTCCTATCACCAACCAGCAGTAGTAGGAGGAGATAATTTTCTTTTACTTTTGACCTCAAAAATTTTTAAATGCTTAAAAAAAGGTAGCTGGACATTGGTACAGTCGAGTTGCCCATGCTATTGGACAGAAGGCAATGGGCTGGGTGTGCAGACTCAGTATAAAATTCAAGGATATCTAGGGAGGCCCCTTCATCCCAAATTTCCTTGATGCACCGGCCTGGCGGGATGCTTGGAATCCTGGTATTAGAGTTTAATTCCTTGTAATAAAGGCATGATTTCCTATTTAAATGCAAATGTTCCTAAAATGGTATCACATTAAGTTATTCTCTATCATTAAAACTGGAATAACTTAGTTTAGTCAGGGGCCTGTTTTAGTAGAAGAGAGAATAGTAGGTAATTCTTGAATATGGCTGATGCCTGGAGATGATGCATCTGAGAACAGGGGACCTGGGTTTGGGGAAGTGATTTGTCAGATTGGTCAGCCACTCAGTCTTGTGTTTGGTTTCCATTTCTTTCTCCTTTTAGAGACAGGAGAGTATCATGGCATTTGAGCCATTCTTCTGAGGCAGATGTTATGCCAAATAAACAAAACTAGTTTTCTTTTAGAGGATCCTGAGACGCTCTTGGATACATGCTAATCTGTTGACCTAAATGACCTTGAGCCCCTTCTATAGCAAAAGCCCATTTATGCAGCACGTGGAGAAGACAGGACTGTGGGCTAGCTCATGCAATTAGTTTTTCTTTCCAACACGAGCATCTAAAAATTATAATTAGAGAAAATTATTTGAGACCAGCCTCTACACTGGGGGCTGTCACGTATGACGACAACTCTACTGGGTGTGTCAGCCTGAATCAGAGCCTGTAGTGAGTCAGGAAGTGACCTTAAGGTTTTTTTCCAGCACATAAATGGACCTGTGTTGCCCAAGGAGTTCCTGTGACATGGACATTTCATTACTGCCCTCTGGTGATGGAGGTCTTGAAGGTCTAGGGAATTAAGCATGAGGTTCCTTTTTTTTTCCAAATAAAGAATCTAAATCCAATATCCTATTCTTAGAGTACTAACTGAATCAGAAAAGAAAGGTCAAGCATCAAAATGGTTAAAAGATGATACATTAAGCAAGAAAATTTTCAAATGATGATGTGAGCAGCGTTAGTATTTAAGGGCTGCACCTGTGGCATATGGAAGTTTATGGGCTAGGGGTCGAATTGGAGCTGCATCTGCAGGCCTGCACCATAACCATGGCAACACTGGATCCCAGGCGCATCTGCAACCTACACCAAGGCTCACGACAACGCCGGATCCATTTCTCATGGAGCAAGGCTAGGGATTAAACCCATAACCTTATGGACACTATGTTGGGTTCTTAACCAGCTGAGCCACAATGGGAACTTGCAGTAGTGTTAATATGTTTACATTCAAAATTTGTATGCAGCAATTCCCATCGTGGCTGAGTGGAAACGAATCTGACTAGTATCCATGAGGATGCAGTTTTGATCCCTGGACTCGCTCAGTGGGTTAAGGATCTGTTGTTGCCGTGAGCTGTGATATAGGTTGCAGACGCGGCTCGGATCATGTGTTGCCATGGCTGTGGTGTTGGCCCGCAGCTGCAGCTCCAATATGACCCCTAGCCTGAGAACTTCCATATGCCGTGGGTGTGGCCCTAAAAAAAAAAGACCCAAAAAAATTGTATGCAGACTTTCTTTCTGATTCAGAATTGGAGGATTAAATTATCACCTGAAAGAAATCTCCTCATGTGAATATGGTAGATTCATAAAATCAGTTTGAAAGCAAGCAAGGTTCACCTTGCCTGTGAACTTACCTAACTCTTTCGCCACCCCTGAGTTAAATCATTTGATGAGTTTCTTCTGGAAATTATTAGACTGATTCTTTTCTAATTATCCTGGAGAAACACATCTATTAGTGTTTTGTTCAGTACAAAATGATGAACGCAACAAACATTTAATGAGATAAGATTTAATTAAAGTGAATGACAGGACCTTCCCACTTCTGCTGGTGTTATTTCAATTTGTGTGAATGTAAATTCAATAAAGGAAGAAAAATACGGATCAGATCAGGGACTGTATATAAACAAAATCATTCACAGTAAGATGAAAAATAGCTTCTTCCCCCTTCAGTACAGAAGAAACGTTTTTAGTTAAATGCCATGCTGTTAGGGATTATATAATCAAAACAAACCTCTTTGAATTTAGGCTGCGACACCAATAATCTAGGTTCCTGTATGTATTCTTATTTCAGTAGGGGAACAAAGGGCTGAAGACCTGCATTCACCCTCTGTAAGGAAGGCTGAACCGATCTTTTATATCAACTCTGTGCTGCATTTTACTTTTTTATTTACAGTCTCTCTCTTTGGGTTGGATTTGTGGCTATCCACAAAGCACATCAACTCTAAAATAATCTGTTAAGAAGAAAATAGATGTGAAGACGGAGGCAAAGGAGAATTTGAGGTCCAGTAGGAAAGTAAACATAGATTAAAGTGATAAACGTACGGAGGAAGGCTCACATACTGGCCAGAGGCAGGAATTGGGGATGTGTGTTGGGTTAGCGGTGTCCCTTGAACGTAACGGACCACATGTGTGAAGGAATCCGAAGGAAATGAGGATAAACAGGAAACAGGGAAGGTGGAGAGAAGAGAGAAGAAAGAGGACCACCCACGAGAGTGATGTCCCTGAGGTGGGGAGCCACGTTATCGAAGAGGGTGTCCCACGGTGTAGTTCTTCAGGTCCACCTCCCCATCTCCGGGTCTTGAGTATCAGATGGCCTTGAGAATTCAATGGTTCATTCCCAAAAGGACAAAAGCTGCCATTCAGGACTGACCTAAGGACAAACCCAGAGCAATCAGAGCATTTGAGTGGTCAGGGCAGGGAGCTGGGGGTTCTCTAAAGGGATCACGTGCTGTAGCTTTTCCCTGGACCAGGTGCACTTCCTGTCTGGTCTCCACATCCATTTGGGCACTTGATCTGTTTCCAAGATTTGTGAAGGGCCAGTGTAATTCTTAATGGGAAAAAAGAGAGTGAGACTTACCCAAACCTGATTTCTGTCTTCTGCCTATATGTTCTGGTCCCTGAATCTAGCTTGTGATTTGATTTGATGATGGCTGACTCAGACAGGAACTGGGAAGAGAGACCCATCAACCACTTACTCCTCCTGTGTTACTGATGCAGTCATTTTATTTGTAAGTGGCTGTGCTGAACCCCTTTGTTATTGGATAGGTGTTCTCAAATATGTTGTAGCATTTTAGATCTTACAACAGTTAAAATTTTAAAACCACAACAGTTAAATTTTTAAAGCCATGACATAAATAATAGAATCTTTGGCTTATAGCATATCTTTTTTCATCTTGTCCTGTTGTTAACCTGAGGTCCAACAGGAAGCCAAGTAACAAATAATGTAAATTTCTTGCCCAAGGAATAGGATCTCAACAGGCAATGTAGTGTGGTGGGTTTGTTTGTTTGTTTTGTTTTGCTTTGTTTTTACTACTACATGGTCATTTATGGTTCACTTTTTCTGTAGTTTATTTTATATAGAGGAAAGATCCTGGAATCAGATTTCCCAGGTTCACATTTTTTTTTTTCAGTTAAAGTATAGTTGACTTACAATGTTGTGCCAATTTCTGCTCCACAGGTGTGACCCACTCATACATATATATATATATATATATATATATATATATATATATATTCTTTTTCTTATACTGTTTTCCATCATGGTCTGTCCCAAGAGACTGGATAAAGTTCCCTGCGCAGTTCGGTAGGATGGGTTCACATTTTAACTCTTCAATTTGTTAGCTGGAAGAACTTCGTCAATTTACTCACCCTCTCTGTGCCTGTTTCCTCAAACCTAAACTTGGAATAATAGTAACAATGACGATAACTGCATTTTGCAAAGCCCTTAGGACAGTGATTGGTAAACAGAGGGAAGATCATGTGAGACTCGGGGTGCAGACGGCCGTCTGTAAGCCAAGGAGAGAGACCTGCAAAGAAACCAAGCCTGTGGACCCCTTAATCTTGGATTTCCCAACCTCCAGAATTGTGATAAAATAAATTCCTGTTGTTGAAGCCACCCAGCCTGTGGTAGTTTGTCACAGCAGCCCTGGCAAGCTAATAGTGAGAAGCAGGAAAGAAACCCACCAGGTGGTTTTTGGTGCCCCAGTGTGGCATGAAAGACCTGGAGGAGGATAGTGACAGTGGGGATTTATGGCTTATTTGGGACTGAAACCTGGGTCCAGCAGATCTAAGAGCGGATGAGGCCATTGGAGGCCATTCCCTTTAAATTCCCACTCAATTCATAAATGCTGCCCTCATCCCTTTTGTAGAACCCTGCCCCTCCCTCTTTGAAACTTCATTTCTTGCACTTCTCAGTATGTTAAGTTGTAAACATGTCTTTACAGCGAGGCCGGATCTGCCTCCCTCTGCCTCTGACTAGCTGTGTGACTTTGAACAAACGACTTAAATTTTCCAATTTGTTTCCTCGTTGGTGAAATAGAAGAATAATAATGATCTTGCAAGACCGTTCGGAGGACTGCGTGAATCCTTCCGCGGTACTTATCATAGGGGCTTTCTTCAGTAAATGGTGGCTTTGTCACCTGCCCTTAGCCCTTGGCTTTCCATCTCTGGAAAAAGTTATCACTGGTTTATCATCTTGATTTTACGTTTCAAAATGTAATTTGTAGTGAGTTTTCCTTTCGAGGGAATTGGGAAGAAGATGCTGGGAAGAATCTCCATTCTTCAGTGAGTCCTTCTCATCAATAATGTGCCCATCAAAACGTCCATTTTACAAAAGCCTTTCCCTTACTTTCTTTTGATGTATCAAAGGAAATAACAAGAAGGATAAATGGAATTTTAAAATAAGAAAGTAGAATGATATGACATGTACTTGTGAGATCGGGCTATTTTTTTTTTTTTCCCCAGGGAAATTCAAATAAAAGATGAGTTTTTAATGGCATTATTTAAAAAAAAATCAAACATTACTTTTGTTAATGGATTAGAATGTTGTAGCAGAGACGTACGCAGATGTCGGTGAATTGGAATTCAAGGCTGATTTTGTGGACGTGTGCTGAGAACACAAGTTGCAGAGATGTGGCTGGAAACTGCCTTGGACATCTCCGTTCTGCCAATCCATACATCCGATTTTAGGAAGAAAGTATTTCACAAAATTTCCTGAAAGACATTTACTTTTCTCCTCCTTTGAGTGAAATCAATGTCAGTCTTTTGGAAGGAAAGAGCAGGGTTTCTTTTCATTATTGTCTCTTTTATTTATTATTCATTATTGTTTCTTTTATTTAGAATTTAATTTAAGCCAAAGAAATGTATTCTAGGAATTCATGAATGTTGTCTCGAATTCAGTGTTTAGATGATCTGCATGTTTCTAAGCTTACTTTAAAAAAACAAACAAACTGCATTTGCAACTAATGAACCCAAATAGAAAAGTGATAGAATCTCTAAGGGGAAAGTAAGATTATGAGCTCTAAGCAATGAGGGAATGTTGCTTGAATTAAATGTAAATAACAGAACAGTAAGACCCAGCCAACAGACAAGAATTTTAAAAATGTAATTCAGAGCGAAGTTTCCTCTGAGTTGGCTCACTGTGTTCCCAACAAGAGGCAACAGTTTATGGCTGGGTTCCAGGTGTTCTTGTGTGGCCTGGGCTCAGGAAAAGGCATTTATAGGGACTTTTACATCATAAGTAGAATTCCCAGAGAGTCTCAGATTTTATTGTCAAAACAATCCTTTCTGTCTCTTGAAATACTAAATCTGGGTTTACTAAAAAGGCTAAATTCTACAAGTCTAAAAGAACATGCTAGACGGATCTTCTGACCTGTTAGTTTTAGCTCATCTGTGTTTACTGAAATGAAAATGTGTGCTGTGGTTACTGCTTTTAATCACAGTTTTAGTGTTTGTCAGCTGTGTGATTTCAGACCTGAATGACCACCTCCTCTGGTTCCTAGAGTGGGAACACTGGGCCCTTGGCCTAGAATGACAAGGACAAGGCTTCAGTGCCCTCCGTCTCTTCAGATTTGGGGTCAGTGCATTTGGGATGATGGGAGAGCTCACGCTGGAACCTGACTAGTGGCCGATTGTTACACGGGTTAGACAGGATTCATTGCCTTCCTTCCTTCAGTCCATTTAGAGCAATATAAGCACTTGTCGAGGGGTCACAGAAAGCCCTTACTGGGGAACTCGTCTTCATGGACAACTGCACCTAGCGTTCTCCGCTGTTAACTGGGAGCAAACAGATTCCAGAGCTTTCCAGCCTTAGGAAACAGACCCTATTTCTTGATCCTGCTGTGCATGGAGTGCTAGTTTAGAGAGGTCGTCTGAATTTTTACCCAAAGGCTCTGTAAGCAGAAATTGCTTTTTCCCAGCTGTTGCCCAGGCTGGGTGTGCCCTGCTTAGGACTCTGTCATGCTGGGGGAGCTGAGAGGTGGCCAAGCCTTCCCTGGGCATAGGAATGGCTTCTTGAGGCTTCTCTTCAAGAAGACTGGGTTGTTTGGAGGGAAAAAAGTTCAGTCCCGTGATTCATATTGTCCACAGGAGAAGGCATGTCAGTCCCTTAGGGCAAGCAGAGCTTTTCCTGGCACTTGGATGTGAGATGAATTTCTGGAGCTGGAGTTCACACACAGGGACCCGGCGATGTGCATATAATGTTTCCGCAACATCCCTGGGCTACATGCGATAGCACGTCCCACAGCAGGACACTGCAGTTCTTCTGCTGTTTCAGAGTTTTTTCTTTCCTTTCTTGGGATTTAGCCAGACTCTTAAAATTAAAACAACACATTTGGTTATTATGGAAAATTTCAACATATATAAAAGTAGAGAGAGTAACTTGGCAGACCACCATGTCTGCATTGCTTAGTTTCTGCAGTTATCAACTCATTAGCCAGGGTTTTGACCTGGCAGATGTTCAGACGTTTGACTGTGAGTCGCCCAGATGTTGTTTGGAATCTGGCTGGTCCGTGACTGAAGTTGAAATTGGCTTTGGGGGTCCGTTAGCCAGGAGTGGCTTAAATCATCTCCTTTTCATTTGCAGTGGGTTAACCTTTTTTGGTTTGAGATTGTCCTTGCTCCGAGATTTGGCGTGAATGAAGAATGTATAAGTGGCTCTGCTTCTATTTTAATGAAACACGAAATCATTGGAGACAGACAAGGAAGTAGGAGAAGACGACCTTTATCCCTCACAAAACTGTCCTACAAGTCTAACTTCTAGAAGCCCATTATAAAGTCAGCTTGATTCAGTGAACACTCAAATGTCTGTTGTTTGTGTGTAACCAGCGCCCCAGAAGTCATGGAGCTCCAGTTCAGGTGAAGAATCACCCAATCATGGTTTCCCAGTCTGTCCATGAAGGATCAGGTGCTTTATGTACAAGAGATGCTTTCAACCGTCAGGAAGGAAGTTTTTCCTCGGTTTTGACCCCTTACTTGAATAAATTTGGTATTATTCTGAAGGCTAAATAAAATGGCAATCAGTGAACCAAAAGGACAGTCAATGATGCTGATAGGGACGGCAGCCAGGCAGCAAGAGAGGAGATAGAAAACTGCAGAAATCTGGAGCAAGAAGTAAAATACCACTGTCATTGGGGTAAAGGGCATCCCCGCATGCATCTATGGTACCCACAGGCCATCCTGGTGATGACAGGATGATAGGCCACTGTGAGCGGAAAAGGATTTGGAATCTGATGATCTAGGTTTGAGTGTTGACTTTACACTTGCTGGCTGGGACACCTTAGGCCATTTATCTGACCTCTCTGTCAAGTCTGTTCCCAACTCCTAATATGGATCTAGGAATACCCACCTAAGGGATGTGGGGAAGATTAAAGAGGTAATTCAATGGGAGCAGACTGCATAGACAATGAGACTCAGTGTCTAGTCATCTGGGTTTTTTATGTTCATACTGATGTCACTGGGACACCAAAAAGAGGTGTGTGTTTTCTGAACACTTTTTCTCTTTTTTCTTTTTATGGCTGCACCTGTGGCATATGGAAGTTCCTGGGCTGGGGTGGAATTGCAGCTGCAGCTGCCAGCCTGTGTCACAGCCATGGCAACACAAGATCCGAGCCAGGTCTGCAACCTACACCACAGCTTGTGGCAATGCCAGATCCTTAACCCACCGAGCAAGGCCAGAGATCAAAGCTTCATGCTCACAGAGACAACGCTGGGTTCTTAAGCCTCTGAGCCACAATGGGAACTCCATCTGTATACTTTCTTTAAGCAAGAAAGTAAACACGAATTGGTACATTCTGACTCTGAAAGAGAGAAATACAGTTTCTCAGAAAACTCCTTTCCCCAGGATGATTCGTTCATGACAAGTAAGCTTTGCTGAAAATTGTAGAGAACGAGACAGAAAAATTAATCAGGGGCCAGAGTGCCAATGACTTGTGTGCCACACTGGGGAATTTAGACTTCTTTATTCATACATTTAGCTCTGAATTTTGTAAAGTATTGACGTATAAAAATACAAAAAAATAAGTTAAAGTCAGAGAAAATACAAATCAGAAAGCAATATGCAAGTGGGAAAAGGGGAGGTACTTACGTGAGTCCCAGAGCCCTACGCTGAAGCTGAACTTCTAGTATACTCTGAGCCTGCTGCAGCCAAGTCAAAAAGGGAGAAAATGGGCAGTCACGTGATCTCCGTCGTTCACGAGGACAAAACATCTGTTCTCATGACTAACAAAACTCTTAAAAGTGGCTTTTCTTGGGTGGGACTTTGTGAATGAGGCAAAAAGTGATGACCACCATGTAACGTTCTTGCCAATGTCCTCACGATGAGTGCAATCGTAGGTTTAACAGGTATGTTTCTTATAGGGCCCTTCTCTCTCCCTTCCCTACTTAATTTTCCTTTCAGCGTTTATCGCCAAATTAATTATTAATCACTTTTTCCGTCACTCCCACTAGAATATAGTCTCCGTGAGAGTCTTGTTCACTTCTCTGTCCCCAGAACAGAGCCTGACTCTTTAGAAGTGCTCAGTATGTGTGGGTGAGTCCATGAATGCAGGTATGACTGAAATTTTTTTAAGCCAGGACTTCTCAAAGTTAGCTTCCTACACCACTGTCTGAGAAAGTGTCACTACTGTACAAACGGAATATTTGACTTAGAGCTGTTGAGAAAAATTGAGATTCTGCATTGGTTTAAAAAATTAATCCCTGAGGGTCATTGTTCATTTTACTTGAAAATATATTTTTATATATAAACAACAAAAATTTTGCAAGGAATTCCCTTTCTGTAACTTAGCTATGCTGCTAATTTTAACTAAGCCCGTTTTGTCTCTTATGCCAGTTAAATCAGTTGGACATAGACTAGTGACGTCATAGTACACGTGAGTTAAACTTCTCAAGGCTAATAGAATAAATGGAAATGTAAGTGATCAGTTTTTAAAATAAGAAATACTTTAAAAACATTGTTTCCTAATAAATATTTATGGCCCATTACAAGTCAACAGTCCTGAAACCATTAAAAAAAACTTTTTAATACTATAGGAAAGCTCTTCATTCTTAGAAAATAGACTTTGGAAGAAATCTAACTTTATGAACGACCTGACATAGAATACACAAAGATTTTATTAAAATTTGATTAACCTCTGTTAATCTTCTTCCTCATCTGTTAATCAGCATTTAAGAATCAATTCAGTGCTTTGCTCAGTCAAAAACAGTTGTTTTAACAATTTCTTTGGGTTTCTTTCAAGCTTCCTCCTTAAAACAAAGCAAAACAGAAAGTGCAGTTTTCACTTAAATTCAGTCAATGCTAACTCGAAAGTATTTGATTTGGGACTTTTAGTAATTTATGTCCACAAGCCACATATTTTCCATGGAACTTGCCAGATGAATTATATGCAAAATGTTTCCCCTAAATAACCAAAGCAATTTATCTGCAAAATGGAATGACTGGATACAAACCAAGTAAATTTTAGAGGACAGCTGCCAAAAGTAATGACATAGAGTAATTTGTGATGATGCTGAGGCCCACTCTGGAAAGGCACACTCTGGGCATTCTCAGGTCTTACCTCCAAAGGCAGTTACAAGTCTGAAGATGCACCAGTAACTCAAGGCAGCCCTCTGCAACTATCAGAGGTGTGCACTCTTGCCCACTTGAGCAAGGACAGGATTTTTTAACTTTAAATATTTATTTATTTATTTATTTATTTATGTTTTTATTGAGGTGTAGTTGTTTTACAATGTTGTGTTAATTTCTGGTGTACAGCAAAGTGATTCAGTTTTATATATACATACACACACACACACACACACACACACATACAAACACATATTTCATATCTTTACCATTATGGCTTATTACAGGATATTGAATAAGTTCCCTGTGCTGTCATACAGTAGGACCTTGTTGTTTATCCATTTTATATATTGTATTCTGTATCCCATATGCCTCTCCGATCCTCTTCCCCTTTGGTCACTATAAATTGTTTTCTCTGTCTGTGAGTATGTTTCTGTTTTGTTAATAAGTTCATTTGTATGATATTTTAGATTCCACATATAAGTGATAGCTTATAGTATCTGTCTTTTTCTTTCTGACTTACTTCACTTAGTATGATCATCTCTAGGTCCATCCATATTGCTGCAAATGGCCTTATTTCATGTATGTATAAATACCACATCTTCTTTATCCATTCATCTGTGAGTGAACATTTAGGTTGTTTTCATGTCTTGGCTATTGTAAACAGAGCTGCCGTGAACATTGGGGTACATGGATCGTTTTGAATTAAAGTTTTCTTCAGATATATGCCCAAGAGTGGGGTTGCTGGATCATATGGCAACTCTATTTTTAGTTTTCTGAAGAACCTCATTACTGTTTTCCATAATGGCTGCACCAAATACATTCTCACCAACAGTGGGGGGGGTTGTCCCTTTTCTTCAGACGTTCTGCAGTTTTTGTTGTTTGTAGACTTTTTAATAATAGTCATTTGGCAGGTGTGAGGTGACACTTCATTTTAGTTTTGATTTGCATTTCTCTGTTATTGATATTGAGCGTCATTTTTTATTATAGTTGATTTACATTCTGTTGATTTCTGGGATATCTTTCCATTTCTTTGAATCCTCTTTGATTTCCTTGATTAAAGTTTTAGGGTTCTCAGCATATAAGTCTTTCACGTCCTTCATCAGGTTTGTTCCTAGGTATTTAATTTTTTGGGGGGCGATTTTAAAAGGTATTATATTCTTATATTCCTTTTCTAATGTTTCATTGTTAATATATAGAAATACATATGAATTTCAGAACATTGATTTTGTATCCTGCTACTTTGCAGAATTTATTGATCAGTTTGAGTAGTTTTTGTGTAGAGTCCTTAGGGTTTTCTATATATAGTATCATGTCATCTGCATAGAGTGACACTTTTCTCTTCCAGTGTGGATACATTTATTTCTTTTGTTTGTCTGGTTGCTGTGGCTAGGACTTCCAATACTATGCTGAATAAAAGTGGTGAGAGTGGGCATCCTTGTCTTGCTCCAGATTTTAGCAGGAGGTATTGAGCATCTTTTCATGTGCCAGTTGGCCATCCATATGTCTTCCTGGAGAAATGTCATTTAGGTAGAAGACAGTTCTAGAAAAGGAATTTCCTAATTACATGGCCACGTTTCTAAAAATCCTTGATGAGCTTTTCCCAGCTTTCAACTGCGGAGTCTGTAAAAACACACACAAAAGGAAAGAGAAAAAAGAAAACCTTCACAACATCCTGAAAAAACAGATAGGAAGTCAACAATTGCTAGAATGCAGAGGGAATATCCATCTTCCACAAGAAGATATGAAATGATAAAAATAGAAGGCAGAAAATTTGGCTCTATCCTAAGTAGAAAAAGCTGTTATTCCAATTGTTCTGGTTTCTAAGATGTCATTGAAGACTGTGTGCTTAAACTAAAGAAGACTTGATTATGTAGTTTATACGGATTTGTCATATATTCTTCATGACAACAACAAAACATTCAACTAACAAAAGAAATCCACCTCCGTGAAATCTGGCTGATTTGGTTGAACTAAATGTCATGTTTGACTGGCTAGCTTCTTGGTTGATTGCTGAGGTCAGAGGTCTGTCTCCTCCTGGTTGGTGACAAAGGACAGTATCCTGGTAAGGTATAAAGTATGATCTCTTCATGTGAGGGACAGGTTTTCTTAGAAAAGAAGTCTGTTGAGGGAAGGGCAAGTTAGATGGGAGGCATAGAAATAGAACCACAAATAGAACGCAGCCACGAAGCAATTTTACCTAGTGACCTCTGGGGGTTTTCCTTCCAGGAATGCAAGGAATCAGTAGTAGGGAATTTAAGCATTCAGTTCACGTATTGACAGGTTAGAGATGAAAAGGACTTTTTTTTCTTTTTAGATAGAATCTTAAATCGCATTTCATAAAATTCGATCACCATTCCAAGCGTTCTTCAGTGGTAAATTCTGCAAACCTCCCTTTGGAATCAAAAGTATTCTGGGTGTACCACCCATGTAACCGCGAGGACTGGAGAAGGGAAGGCAGCGTTGTCATGATTTGCAGTTCATGTTCCGTTTTGGGGGGTGGGTTGTTTGGTCTAGAAAACCCAAGAGAATCAGCTAAAACCTTTGACTTTAAGGAGAGCACAGCCCGACGATAGATAACAGAACCCTAGCATTTTACATGCCAGTGATAATTGCTAGCAAGTGTAATGGGTATTACAAGAAAGGGTGAGGAACATATCTCACCGCAATAGCTACAAAGAAATCTAAATATTCGGCAGTAAATTTATCAAAAAATGGACAAGAAATGTAAAACTTGATGAAGAGACAAAAACATATTGAAGAGAAGAAAGGACAACCCTTTCGTTTTTTAGGAGAGAAGCATGTCGCGCTTTGTACTTGGTGGAGGGGTGGGTACTGGGTGGGGTCCTGGGTTGACAGCACCTGGGAGAGGCTGAGTCTCTGTGTAAGATCAAGGGCAGGAGCTGGGTCCCCCATGCCCGCCAGAGTGAGGGAAGCAGGGCTGGGAGGAGAATAGGGAAAGGGACTTTGTCTGTTTTGTTTTGATTTTTTTTTTTTGGGGTCTTTTTAGGGCCACACTCGTGGCCTATGGAGTTTCTCAGGCTAGGGGTTGAATTGGAGCTGCAGCTGCCGGCCTATATCACAGCCACAGCAACGCCAAATCCAAGCCGCCTATGCAACCTACACCACAGTTTACAGGCAACACTCGATCCTTAACCCACTGAGCAAGGCCAGGGATAGAACCTGAGTCCTCATGGATGCTAGTCAAGTTCGTTTCTGCTGAGCCACGACAGGAACTCCTTACTTTGATTTTTAAAGCAGTTTTGCTTATGCCATTCCCCTCTGCCTTCCCCTCTGCATTCCGCATGAGAATCTGCAGTAACATCTACACAGGCTTCAGAGCCAGATGTGTTTCTTTTAGACACATCACCACCTTCACTCAGGCCAGCATTAGGAATAGAGCAGGAAGGCCCCGTTTTATTTGGATTTTCCAACTGTCTCAGAAATGAAGCTTCCAGTCAAAATCAGTTCTCTGGGTTGAGTTATGGTCTTTTACTGATGTAACAATCCAAGCAAAATGGTTCCTTTTATTTTTCCCTCACACTCAGGTCATCTGCATGGCTGTGTCACTGAGGCCCTTTCTTTAGGGCGATTCAGTGAATTCTCTCAGTGCTCTGGAAGTGGAGGGGGGAGGGAGGCTGTAACACAATTTGATGATGTTTTTGTTGCAAGCACTATCTATGCTGAAGGATTTCAGTTGGAGTGACATTTAATTTAGTGGCTATAGTACAATATATCTGTTCTAGCAAAATTGTCATTTCCATGTCAAGTTAGCGAAACTTTATTTTTTGCTTAAAATAATTATTCTTTCCATTTCTGGCTTAGGAATAATGAAAACCATTGGAATGAATATCAATAAAAATAAATGTTTGATGTAGTTCCCATTGTGGTGCAGTGGGTTAAGGACCTGGCATTGCCAATGTCACAGCTGCGGTTTAGATTTGATCCCTGGCCTGGGAACTTCCATATGCCAAGGTGTGGCTGAAAAAGAGAAAAAAAAAAAGGTTTGTGGGGTTCCCACTGTGGCACAGTGGAAATGAATCTGACTAGTATCCATGAGGATTCAGGTTTGATCCCTGGCCTTGCTCAGTGGGTCAGGGATCTGGTGTTACCGTGAGCTGTGGTGTAGGTCAGAAGTGGCTCAGATCCCATATTGCAGTGGTTGTGGTGTAGGCCTGCAGCTGTAGCTCCAGTTCGACCCCTAGCCTGGGAACCTCCATACGCTGTGAGTGCAGCCCTAAAAAATAAACAAATGTTTGAAATTAACCTGTGGATTTCCTGTTGTAGCTCAGCAGGTTAAGAACTTGACTAGTATCCTTGAGGTTGCTGGTTCAATCCCTGGCCTCTCTCAGTGGGTTAAGGAACCAGCATTGCTGCAAGCTGTAGCATGGGTCACAGACGCGGCTCAGATCCCATGTTGCTGTAGCTGTGGTATAGGCTGGCAGCTGCAGCTCCTATTCGACCCCTAGCCTGGGAACTTCCATATGCCAAAGGTGCAGCAGTAAAAAGAAAAATAAGAAAAAAGGAAGTTAACCTGTAAAGAAATAGGCTTTTTCTCTTAAAGCTGTGATTTTAATCAAATTATGATATGTTTTACGGTTAAAATACTCAGCGTTGGTTTAATTATAAAAATGTGATACCTTTGAACTTCCACTTTCGCAGTCAATGCACACATTTCAGAGGACTCAAGTAACGTGCACCGAATGTTTGTGTCTTAGGCAACTTTTTCCTGTGACTGCGATGATCAATACACTGGAACTTTCTGTGAGGAATTTGATGCCTGCCAGAGGAAACCCTGCCTGAACAATGCGAGCTGTGTTGATGCCAACGAAAAGCAAGACGGGGGCAACTTCACCTGTGTCTGCCTTGCTGGTAAGGTTTCTGTTGTTGGTAGTTACCATGTTTCTCTCTGTAGACTAGACACTTATTAATTAGGGATGGTTTAGCAATATTTTGTGCAACTCTTGGACCATGTGACTTTGTCTTGTTTGGTTCCATCAGTGCATGATCAGGGCAGTGGAGGAAGGACATTCCCATGGGGATAAAATCCTCTCCTTTGGCTGTTTTCTGACATCAGGATGCTTCTGCTCTAGCATTCCACCTTTTTTGTTCTGGGATAATGATATTTTAAAACAATGGTGTTTCAAAAACAATTCTGCAAATATTTACTGAGGGTGGGCTGGTAATATTTACTGAGGGTGTTGAAGCTAAGTAACTTTAAGAAAAATTTAGGCTAAACCTTGCATGTTATTAGGAAAAGCCATCCAGTTCTCTCATTTGTGTTAATTTCCTTGTGTTCATTAGCCTGAGTTCTTGGAACACTGTCCTGCACAGGGGGGCAGGTCTTTAATTTTCCTTGGTTCGTAGGGGGATTCGCAGATTCTGCATGAGACTCTCAGATCCTCAGAGCACAGAGGATGATTCTTAGAGGGCGGTGGACAGTGTGTTCACAGATTTATGTTCCCCGGCAGTCATCTTATTGACTCACTGCTCAACCAACTCGATTATAAATCCTTAAGAAGCAGGGATGGCATTTTACAGGTGAACATTTTGATTTGACTATTTTGTGCAGCTTAAAAGCAAACACCAAATTACTCGCTTTTTTTTTTTTTTTTTTTTGTCCTTTGGGGTTTTTTTGGCTGCACCCCCCGGCATGTGGAAGTTCCCGGGCCAGGGGCCAGGAATCCAATCCACCCTGCAGTTGTGACCACAGCCCTGGCGATGGCAGATCCTTAACCCTCTGCACCACATGGAAACTTCCGAAATTACTCTTTTATTATCAATAATGTGCAAAAGTGACATCATCTTTTGTTTTGCATCTCATCCTGGGGATAGAGAGAAGGATGGAGTGAAGTGCGAGTTAGATTAAATGCTCATTCTGAGAAACAAGGCCCATCGATGTAGAAATTCATCAACAAAAAAGTGAAAGTCCTTCACTCCTCTAGAAACCCAGACTTGATAAGATCATGAGAGTAAGTTGATGGTTTGGTATATTTTTTCCAGACCAGTGTTTGTGAGTGTGTGTGTATGTCTGTGTGTATATGTGTCTATGTGTAAGTATATTCCCCTTGCAGATCAGATGATTTTTTTTTAATATTTTTAAAGTATATTGTATACATACTGATCTACAGCTTACTTTTTGCAGAGTGTATATTTACTAACAGATCATAAGTATTCTTCTGTATCAGTGCATATAGAGCTACCTTATTCATTTAAACAGCTTCATAAAATGTACCCTAATTTGTGTCTCCAGGTCAGGCCACCGCCTACTTGGCATCTCTGTTTAGGTGTTCCAGGCCACCTCAGGCTCAGTCATTCCCAGACTGAGCTTGTCATGTCCCCAGCTGCCTGCAGCCCAGCTTCCGGTGTTCCATCTATTTCTACAAGCCAGGCATCTGCAAGTCACCCTAGGCTCCCCCTGCCCCATCCACATCCTTTCTGCCTCCAGGCATTCTCCACTTTACAACTAAAGACTTCTCAACCCACCGCCTTTTCTGCAGCCCCACCACCACTACCGCCGGGGCTGGGTGCCTCTGCCCCTTGTCTGGGTCACTGAGATAACCTCCCACTTGCTCTCCATCCGCTCTTGACCGTGCCGCACCCTGGAAGGGACGGTCATGCAGAGCGAGCCCTGGCTCTCGTTCTCTCAGTCCCCAGACTCTCCAGTCTCCACGTGGCGGGGGTGATGGTTCTCCAGCGTAGAGCTGACATAGCTGCTTTCCCACCTCGTCTTCTTCCCAGTGCTATTGGGGTGAAGACCTGAGTCCTCAGCCTTGTTCTCTGTGACCTGTCGCTCACTCACTCTTCCAGCCCCATCCCACCCCACTGCCCACGTTGCTCTGGGACCAGCCACCTTGGCCTTTCATCTCCTTGCCTGTTTGAACTCCCTGTCGCTGCAGGGGCCACCTCTCTTCTCCGTGCCTGGCAGCTCTCTCCCTGCTGCCTCCCTTTGCCTGGTTAACTGCCCCCAGGTTTCTATTTCGGACCTCGTTAAATGACCCCTTTCCTTGGGAAGTCTAAATGCTCCAAGCCAGGTCTCCTTCCCATCTCCTCTTTTATAGCCATGCGTTCCTTTCCTTCACAGCCCGCATCTGCTTTCTTTTTCAAAAATTTTTTATTATAGCTGATTTACAATATTCTGTCAACTTCTGCTGTACAGCAAAGTGACCCAGTTATACATATATATACATTCTTTTTCTCACATTATCCCCCATCATGTTCTTGATTTACAATGTTCTATCGATTTCTTCTGTACAGCAAAGGACCCAGTCATACGTATATATACGTTCCCTTTTTTATGTTATCTTCCATCATGCTCTATCAAAAGAGACTGGTCCCCGTGCAGGACCTCATTACTTATCCATTCCAAATGTAATAGTTTGCATCTTCCAACCCCAAACGCCCCATCCATCCCACTCCCTCTCCCTCTCCCTTGGCAACCACAAGTCTGTTCCCTAGGTCTGTGAGTCTGTTTCTATTCTGTAGAGAGGTTTATTTGTGTCATATTTTAGATTCCACATGTAAGTGACATCATATTGGTATTTGTCTTTGTCTTTCTGACTTCCATCACTTAGTATGAGAATCTCTAGTTGCATCCATGTTGCTGCAAATGGCATTATGCTGCATTGGTTCTCAGTGGACAACTACACGTGTGACTCCGATTCCTGCCAATCTTCTCCACCAGGGCCAGCCCCGCAAAAGTGAGACCTGAATCACTTCTGTTCAACTGTGGGTCCCCCAGTGTCTGAGTCCTGGATGCTCAGACAATGTGTTGATGAGACGAGTGAATGAAAGTGTATGAACATGGCCTGATGTTTTAAATCATCCCTTTGTGGATGGGTCTTTGAGATAGTTTCAATTTCTCTTTTGTAAATAATGCTAGGATGCTTAAACATCCTTCTATAAACAGTCTCAGGGCTGGTAGGTGGAGCTGATATTTTGTCCAAGTCTGTTCTCAGAGATTTCTCAATTATTTTTTTTTTGTCTTTTTAGGGCCGCACCCATGGCATATGGAGGTTCCCAGGCTAGGGGTCCAGTTAGAGCTATAGCTGCCAGCCTACACCACAGCCAGGGCACACGGGATCCAAGCCACATCTGCGACCTATACCACAGCTCATGGCAATGCCGGGTCCTAAACTCACTGAGCAAGGTCAGGGATAGAACCCGCAACCTCATGGTTACAGGTCAGGTTCGTTAACCACTGAGCCACAAACGGGAACTCCCTATTTTTTAATGGGACTCGTGCATGGAATCGAAGTGATCACAATTTTTGGTTCTTTCATCTTGTCCATAGCATGCTTTTTTTTTTCCTTTTAGGGCCGTACCCATGGCATATGGAGGCTCCCAGGCTTGGGGTCGAATGCGAACTGCAGCTGCTGGCCTGCACTACAGCCACAGCAATGCCAGATCTGAGCCTTTTCTGTGACCTACACCACAGCTCACGGCAATGCCAGATCCTTAACCCACTGAGCAAAGCCAAGGATCAAACTCATGTCCTTATGGATGCTAGTCAGGTCCGTTTCTGCTGAGCCACAAGGGGAAGTCCATAGCATGCTTTTGTGTATTTACTTAGTAGCTATTTTAATATGCGGTAATCACTGGTGGAATCACCACCAAAATGGGAAGTTAGACCTGAGAACTAACTCTATAGTCTCTTCATTAGCCGAGCCCTCGATCTCTCTTTCTCATCCAGAACTAACAGTTATCCTGAATCTTGAGGATAACTCAAAACATCCTTTTTTCCTTTTTATATGATTTTAATATTTACGTGTTTTTATAGAAGGTTTTATTTTTGTTTTAACTGCTCTCCAATTTATAAAAACAGTCTCATGCACGAATCATGATACAGTATCAGGCATGTAATTCTCTGGTGCTTACCTTTTTTGCTTAATATTTTATTGTGAAGATATACCCACGTGGTTGGAGTTCATTCTCTAGGACTGCTGTATAAGATTTCATTGCTCGGGAGTTCCCATTGTGGCTCAGTGGTTAATGAATCCGACTAGGAGCCATGAGGTTGCGGGTTCGATCCCTGGCATCGCTCAGTGGGTTAAGGATCCAGCATTGCTGTGAGCTATGGTGTAGGTCGCAGACGTGCCTCGGATCCCGCGTTGCAGTGGCTGTGGCGTCAGCTGGTGGCAACAGCTCAGATTAGACCCCTAGCCTGGGAACCTCTATATGCCGTGGGTGTGGCCTTAGAAAAGGCAAAAAAACAAAAAAAAAGGAAAAGAAAAGATTTCATTGCTCTGTTCTCCTGTGGACAGGGAGCAATAAGCACATTCTTGTGTATCTTCTGTTGTGTATGTGCTGGAGGTTGTTGCAGGTTGTTCCAAGGAGTCAAATAGCTGGAACATAACATATATGATTGGTCAATTATACAGGAGGTCGTGCCAGACTGTTTCCCGAGTGGTTGCACTAATATACACTGCTGCATGAAATGTGTAAACGAGCTTATGGATTCAGACCTTCTTCAATATTCTGTTAGTGTTAGAAGTTTTAAGTTCTGCTAACTGAATGGGGTAGAAAGTACCTCGTTGCGGTCTCTGTATTTTGTGCGTCGCCAGTGATGCTTATTATTGATTTTCCTATCTCCTGCTCAAATGTGTCTGTGTGTATGTTTGTGCGTGCATGCTCTTCTCGTTGCTTTGCAAAACTTCTTTTTTCTTTTTCATTCTAAATATTTATCAGTTGTATGAATTACAAATATTTTCTCCTAGTTTGCAATTTTTCTTTTCACTTTATAGGATCTTTTGATCAAATGGACATTCTTATTATATTTTTCAAAACTTTACTTTTCTAGCTATCACATTTTATGTCTCCTTTAAGAAAATATTTTCTTGCCTAATGATCTAAAAGATATTCACCTATATTTTCTATTAGGCATTTAGAAATTTGGTTTTCACCTAAGTACTTAGTTAATGTGAATTTGATATGTATATATGTTTTGAAATAGAGATATGATTTTATCTTTTACTATAACTTTATTTTTCTTCTTCAAAAATACTCCATTTCTATAAATACATAGTATGGGAAACTTTGTACTGTGCCCCCTTCCCTAGAAAGCCGCTGACAGAATTTTTAACGACTTGGCTACCTTGTACATTTTAAATTTTGCTTATTCTCATTTTAGGCATTTCTGCACTGTCAGGGTTTAACCATTGATTTGAAATTTCCAGAAGCACTGCTAATTATTTTTTTGCTTGTCAGTAGGGAGAAGAATTTCACCTCTGTCACCTCAGATGATTTAACATATTCCATGGGAAAGGCTCATCATGGCTTTTTCTGAGTGTTGTGGGTGCACATTTATATATATCTATAGACACACAGGGTCTGCCGTGGCTCTTCTAATTACAGCAATAACAATAAAAATAGTACTTTGATTCTCACTTGGCTTCAGGGCCAGAGAATTGCCCTATAAGAATATAGATTTTGATAATTCTATTCAACTCGGGGACATTTTGGTGATTTCCAGTAAATTCATTAGAATTGTGCTAGATGCCAAGAGATGGCAAATGGGTCTCAACTTACAAAATGATCATCTTTTATTTCTTCTATTAGAACAACAAAACTATTTTATAACACCAGATTTGTAAGATGTTATTGTTTCAATAAGTACTTTCTAACAGTTCTTCTATTTCCTAAATATCACAGATTTGACACTTCCCAGTTTTCATGAAATAACACAGAGTCTTATTTTAGAGATAGATACACAGTTTAAACAACTTTATTTTTTTTCCTTAATGGATTTTATTTCAATTATAGGTGTACATAAATCATCACAAGTCTATTTTACAGATTTTGTAACCCAAACCCCCAGTGCATCCCCCCACCCCCCCAGATTGTCTTATTTGAAAAACCAAGGTTTTCCAAAGTCTGTGAGTCATTGTCTGTTCTGTAAGAAGGTTCATTGTGTCTTTTTAGTTTCCACATGTAAGCGGTAGCATTGGGTTTTGCTGTCTAATTGTCTGACTGGTTTCACGTCGCATGATAATTTCTAAGTCCATCCATGTTGCTATAAATGTTGGTAATTCGTTCCTTTTAATGGCTGAGTAACATTCCATTGTGTGTATGTACCATATCTTCCCTATCCACTCTTCTGTCGATGGGCATTTAGGTTGTTTCCATGACCTGCCTATTGCACAGAGTGCTGCAATGAACACTGGAGTACATGTGTCTTTTTGGGTCATGGTTTCTGCTGGATAGATGCCCAGGAGTGGGATTGCTGGATCAAATGGTAATTCTATTTTGAGTTTTCTGAGGAATCTCCATACTGTTTTCCACAGTGGCTGCACCAATTTGCATTCCCACCAACAGTGTAATAGGGTTCCTTTTTCTCCACACCCTTTCCAGCACTTATTGTTTGTAGACTTTTTGATGAT
>PVHT021183553.1:7698109-7727969 GCA_004024745.2 Catagonus wagneri
GATGTTGAACATCTTTTCATGTGTTTATTTGCCATCTGCATGTCTTCTTTGGAGAACTGTCTGCCTAGATCCTCTGCCCATTTTTTGATGGGGTTGTTTGTTTCTTTGGTGTTGAGCTGTAGGAGCTGTTTGTAAATTTTGGAGATTAATCCCTTGTCAGTTGAATCATTTGCAAATATTTTCTCCCATTCTGTGGGTTTTCTTTTCGTTTTGTTTAGGGTTTCCTTAGCTGTGCAGAAACTTTGAAGTTTAATTAAGTCCCATTTGTTTATTTCTCTTTTTATTGTCCTTACTCTGACACATAGATCTGAGAAGATGTTGCTATCATTTATGTCAGAGAGTGTTTGGCCTATGTTTTCCTCTAAGAAAGTTTAAACAACTTTAAATAATCTCCACTGAACTTTTTTCCCTTTTTTTTTTTAGGGCTGCACCTGCGGCATATGGAGGTTCCCAGGCTAGGGGTTGAATCGGAGCTGCAGCTGCTGGCCTGCACCACAGCCACAGCAATGCAGGATCTAAGCCACATCTTTGACCTACACCACAGCTCACAGCAGAGCCAGATCCTTAACCCACTGAGTGAGGCCAGGGATCGAACCCACATCCTCATGGATACTAGTTGGGTTCTTAACCCACTGAGCCACAGCAGGAACTTGGGGATGGGATTTGAACCTAGGTCCTCTGCCTGCCTCCCAAGTCCATGTTCTCCATCATCTTATTATACCTTTTTCATATGTGTGCAGCCACACTGTGAGCTGAGGACTTTTCCTGGTAAAAACATATGACTCAGGACCTTGTCATGCTTTCAACTTTTTTCTGTCAAATAGGACTCTTCTTAAGAGAAGAATTATTAGGCTGTTTTGTCCAAAAAGAGGGACTGGTTCCTTGAAATGAGGAGTTTTCTGCTTAACTTAATTCTGAATATTCTTGGAAAACTTTGTGTTTCCCTAGGAAAGCTACATTTCCTTGTGAAAAAATTATTTACAGGTTAATTAACAACAGTTGATTGACCTCTAAGCTCCAGATATAGGCATAAGAACTCTTCAGCAGTGGGAAGTGCATTTTCTTTTGAAAATTTATCCCACTGTGCTTTTCATTTTTGCAAGTCTGATCATGAGAAATGATCTTGTTTGATGAATGAATTAATTCAAACCAGGTTCTTGTCACCAGAGAACAAAAACTTCCCACCAAGTCTCTTCCCAGAGATGGGGTCTTAAGCAATGCTCTCTTGAGAAGAGAACATTTCCTGGTAAGTAAAAATATTATTTTCAGCCAAGAAGCTTCTGTTCCAACTTTGCTAATATTTTGATATTTTCCTTTAATTTCTACATCAGCTGTCAGGACAAAGAGGATTTTTTGACTCATCAGTAATCCCGAGATGTTTGAATATGGCGGGTTGGATGTTGAGTCGGTTAAGTAATAAACTCTATGCTATAGTTTTTATTTTAATTTTTATTACAATTTCTTGAAAGCAGGAGGTGTTTTTTAAATAATAAAAATGTATAGGTGTCATTTATGGGCATGTACAGTATAAGGTGAATTACAGATTATGGTCAATTGAATTTCTCTTTTGGTGGAAATTTTTATCAAGGGTCCCAGATATTTTTCTTGAGATTTTTTTTTTGGGGGACAATACTTTCAAAAAGAAAGGAATTGTCAATAGCACCAAACGCCACAGGAGAATCTAAGAGGAGGTTATTGACTTTGGCGATGGCTTTACCCAAGCCACTGGTGGCCTCCTGTTTACACTGATATGGTGAGGGCGCCCCAGAAGCTTTGAGGTCTCTCTAAAAGACTGTATATAGGGACAGAAGCTAGAGAAGGTGTCTAGAAGTTACCAGTCAGAAGGGCGATGCCGTGTGTGGAGGTAGTTGTAGACACTCGGTGTTCGTGGGGCCTGGAAGCTTTCCCATTTGACACAGAATTGGAAAAATTTATTTTTTTAAATTATAACATGCAGTTTAAGAGCACTGGCTTTGGAGTCAGAATGCCCTGTTACAATGACAAATCTCACACAGTTAGAACTTAAACATGGGCCATATCATACTGAGAACTTCCTGGAGACTCTGCTTGTCACCTGAAGTTACCTGAGCCCTAAGTGCCAGAGTCAGGTGACCAAGAGATGTGGTACCATCTAGACCATGACCCATTCCACTTGACCACAGCCTCTGGAGCCAGCAGTATCAATCCTGTTGTGTCCTTGCGATTTTCTTGCTGATCTCCTTGGGCAAGTTACTCAACCTCTCTGAGGCTAGCCCCAGATCTGGGCTGGCTTCTTTGGCTCTGCAGGGAGATTTTATCTTTTTCTTTTTTAGGACCACACCTGCGGCATATGGAAGTTCCCAGGTGAGGGGTCGGATCTGAACTTCAGCCTACGCCACAGCCACAGCAGTGCCAGATCCGAGCCGTACCTGCAACCTACACTACCTCTCACGGCAATGCTGGAGCCTTAACCCACTGAACGGGGCCAGGGATCGAACCCTCATCTTCATGGGTCCTAGTCGGGTTTGTAACCGACGAGCCACAATGGGAACTCCTGACTCTGCAGGGTGATTATAACAGCCTTAGTCATGGCTGGTTATGAGTATTAAATTGAGAATACAAACTCATGTTCTATCCACACATATCCCCAGCTTAGGCACGTAGTAGGTGCTCAATAAAGATTTGTTGAGTGAATGAATGAGTGAAAAAATAGAATGAGGTGGAATTCTATCTGAGGCATATCGAGGGCCTGATATCCTTCCCCCTCCTCTTTGTCCTTTCTCTGTGTAGCACATGCTGTGTTTTTATTTTTGTTTTTTTGTTTTTTTTTCACCCACATCAGATTGGGGCTGGCCTGAGGGTAGGACTGCTATAGTACATGACTCTATTCCTCCATCCCCTGCCGGTGCCACGCCCCGTGCCTCGCTCATAGTAGGCACGGAATTTAACTTCTTTAATCAGGATTTATTTGATAAAAGCCCTCTAATTTCGAGAGTGTAATTTTTCCTCAAAGAAGCAATTACTTCTTCTGAAAAGAATAGCTGTAATGCATGTGCAGAGCCACCACTGCCAAAATATTAGAAGCGTTGTACAAAGTCCTTCTCAACTTCAGAGCGCTTCATTGTTCTGGCTAATTGATGATTTCAGCCTATTTTTAAAACTCATCATTTCTGAGGCAAGGGGAATGTGGCGTGTGTTCCCATCCCAGCTCTCTGAAACACCGAGTGTGGCTCCAATCAGCATCAAGGTGCCGTTGAGTGTGAGTTAGAAATGGGTCAGTTCCTCCTGGAGGCACATCTCGAGTCATGTTTGCTGAGTCCCCACAGCTGGTCTCACTCAGCTCGCACAGTGGATCCATTAGCAGAAGAGTGCAGTTTTAAAGAAGCGGGTCAGTTCAGCTTCCGAATGAAAGGAACCTCGGAACTCGCGTCTATATGTGAAGCCTGGAGAACAGCGGTGACTCCATGAGCATGGAGGATGTGACCAAGGTCTGCAAGCTCGCGGGAGAGGCGGGAAGCTGGGCCTCTTCCTTGTGTCCATCTTTGGGTCACAGTATATTTAAGGCCATGTTTTCATGGTCTGTGAATTTTCCACTAGTTATGAGCAGAGCAGGAGGTACGGGCACCCCCTGATGAGCTGGGCATGCGTTTGCCGCGATGCTGTTCACCCGCTTTCAGGACCAGGGAGAACGCACGTTGGGGCCAAGGGACAAAACAGAACTGGCTTTCCATCCAGCCTCTCCTGCTTTCTGGCTCTGGGACCTCGGTGGCCTCCTCACTCCTCTGCTCTTGGGCTTCCTCAGCTTTCGAATAAGGGCTCATGGGAGTTCCTGTTGTGGCCGAGCAGTAATAAACCCAACTAGGATTCATGAGGATGTGGGTTTGATCCCTGGCCTTGCTCAGTGGGTTAAGGATCCGGTGTTGCCATGAGCTGTGGTGTAGGTCACAGACGTGGCTCGGATCTGAAGTTGCTGTGACTGTGGTGTAGGCTGGCACCTGTAGCTTCGATTTGACCCCTAGCCTGGGAACTTCCATATGCTGCAAGTATAGCCCTAAAAAGCAAAAAAATTAATAAAATAAAACAAGGGCTTGTGAGGATCACTCATTCATTCAACGATTATTTGTTGAGTGTCTACTATGTGCCAGGCACTTTTTAGGTGCTGAGAACACAACTTCAAAATAACAAAGACCCTGTGTTTATAGACGCTGTGGATGATGCCAAAGTTTTTTTTTCTAACGGCAGTTTTATTGCGATACTATCCACATACCTTTGAAATGGACAAGTTAGTGTTTTTAAAAATATATTCTCAGGGTTGTTAACCATCACCTCAGTCCATTTTAGAACATGCTCATCACCCTAAAAGCAGCCCTTTGCCATTTAGCAGTTGCTCTCTGATCCTGCCACATACACCCCCCCCTAGCCTTTCTGTCTCTATAGATTTGTCTATTCTGGACACTTCATGTAAGTTGGAAAATATGGTATGTGGCCTTTTGTGACTGTCTTCTTTCCCTCGCCGTCATGTTTTCAAGGTTCATCCACATGGTAGCATATGGATCAGTACTTCACTCCTTTTCACGCTTGAATGATAGTCCACCTCCTGGAGCTACCACATTTTGCTCATCCCCTCCTCCACGGATGGAATGCGGGCTATTCCCCTCTTTTGGCGGTTGTGTGTATAATGCTGCCATGAACCCACCGTCATCATTCTCATCCTTCTCTGCTCCTCTGGGATCTTAAGCTTCCAAATTTTTCTGTCTTCCTTTCTCTCTCCCGCGCCCCCATGTCCTTCCTGGCTTCTCTTCTGCAAAGATTAGAGGTCTCAGCTTAAAACCAGTCCCTCAGTGGAGCAAGAGTTTAGTAAGCGCTCAGTGCTGCCCCTGTCTTCTCTTCTTCCTTCTCTTCCTCCCTCCTGCTCATCACTGTCACGTGGTCCTCTGTGTCCAATTTGCAATTTGCTAGTCACTCTCTTTCTCTTTATGCCATGACTCTGCTGCTCTAGGTGTCTTCTCACTGAAGGACATCAGTGGTGTCTTTCTCACTGATTTCCATGGCTCTTTCTTTGTCTTCATGTCTCTAGAAGCCTTCTATGCGTGGCCTACAAAACACTGCGCTTGTCCATTCTGCTGGGACCTCTCCAGCCCTCCTCCCCACCTCCCCTCCCACTGCCATCTCTGGAGTCCAGTCCTTACCCCTCTTTGACTGCTTCCCCTGCCTGAGGCAGCAGCCACTCACTCTGCACTGTCACCTCTAAGTGGATGGCTTCCAGACCCTTCCTTGCAGGTTGGCTGGTCACCTCAACTTCAGCCACTGCCTCCCACACACACTTTCAAACAGTGCTTTTCATGGCTCCAGTTTCTACCAGAGGTGCCATCACTGCCCTCATCTCTCGGGCTGGAAGCTCCATCCTTTTGACCATGCTCCCCGCATCTTATTTATTTCTGGAGAGTCCCCATGTTTGCTCTGTTTATGGTGATTCCGCCTCAGCTCCTACGTGTCGCTTCCTCTTCCATCGCCAGTGCCAAGAATTGTCATCTACTGCCTGAATGATGGCGATAAGCTTGTCCGCCTCCCCACCATCCGTGCTGCCTTAGTGACGACTGCAACAGTGTTCCAGAAGCCCAGGACTGGAGCCCAGCGGGACTGAGAGCAAAGCCTGGTTCCACTGCTAATTCTCTGTGACTTTGGGGACATGAATCTCACAGGGTCTCAGCTTCCTCTCTGTAAATCAGGATGGGCAACTGAATCCACTGCACCACAACCCAGTGGTTGTTGTGAAGATTCAGTGAAGTGATGCTTGTGGTCTGTGTGCCTGGAGCTCAGTAGGTGCTCGGAGAAGGGCAACAGCTCTTACTCTTGTTATTACTGTCTGGCCCATACATAGTCAGATGCTCAGCACCGAGCCTTGCCCTGCTTCCTCTGGTTGCAGATTTGGCCTCAACTCCTGTTGTCTCCCTCTCTGGGGAGCTAGCTTGGACCACCTGGGACCCTCGGTTTCTCCTTTCTTCTCCTTTCTTCCTCTGCTAGGACCCAGGCGAGCTGGACGTGGGCAGGCCACACCCTGCCATGTTCCCTGCTTTATGGCTGGCCTGGCTGTCACAGTCTTTCTAAATAAGCCTCGTGCAGAGGCAAGAAAAGACGTGTGGAGAGTAAATGAGAGTGGGATTTGGGGTCTGTGGTCCTGGGTTTGACACCAGACTGAGTCATCACCGACTCTGCCTTCCTCCTCTGAGCCCCGGTTTTCTTGTCTGTGAAAGTGAGTAATGGTATTGACCTTGTAAGGGTTAAAGGGAACAGACAAACACGCACACAAACATATGTACACATACACAAGCACACGCATAAGCGCACATCTGCGTACACACACGCATACACCTGGCATAGAACAGGTGATCCATAAAGGGCGCTGGTTTGTCGCTTCTACTCACTGTAAGAGGAAGACGGATGAGAAGGATCCCAGCTTTCCTTCTCCTCTTTCTTTCCTTAAGGCTGTGCCCATCCCTCCGTACCCCGTTTGGCTTGTCCCTTAGGAGTTCGTTCACTTTGCTGGGCCAGAGCCCTTGTTCCTAGGGAGATGGGAGACAAGTTTTAAGCTCTGCTCCAAAATTAAAGCCAGTGAGATCAAGAAGGGACCAAGCTACAGCACTCTGTCTGTCAGCACTTCTGCGCTCCGCTGGTGACCGCCCTCCTGGGCACGTGGGTTTGAGGCTGTCACGGCCCCAGCCTGGCCTTCCTCCCTGCTCGCACCAGGCAGTCCAGCCTCGCCACTGTCACCCGAACATCTCTGACTCTGTACCGTTCCCTGCTTTGCTCCCACTGTGTGTTTGTCTCCTATGAATGTGTCTTCTCTCCTCATCTGGAGTGCAAGCTCCCTGCAGGCGGGAACTGTTCTGAAACATCCTTTAGATTTCCCGTTTGTGAATTTTCACTCCCCCCAAATTCCTGCTGAAAGAATGAATGCATACCTCCTCTGTAGTCTGAGTTGTTACACAAACTTAGAATTCAGCCGATGACCATCTTTAAGTCAGTCCCTTAACTAGTCTGCCACGTGGTGTAAGCTTTTAATTAAGGTGATGGTTTCTCCCTTTTGATTTCAGTTCCTCAGGGGAAGGCATCAAGGCGTACTTAATAAAAGCATCTTTCCTGAAATCTCTCCCCCTTTGTAATCACTAGACTAGAAGACATAGGTGTCATACGTAGTCTGGTCTATATTAATATCTCAATTAATATTTCTTATCTGGGTTCTGGGGAAATGAAATGAAAGGGATTATTTGAAAAATAGCAATGCATGGTGCTTATGCACTCATTCCTCACTTTCTAATGAGTAGCTATGGCATCTCTGACTCTATGCTAGTGTCTGGGGACAAAAAAGCATAACACATGCTGTTAGAGAATAGGTAAGTAGATCTGGAAACAGTGCAGTGGCAGGTACAGTAACTGAGCCTAGGGGCTCTCTCACTCATGGAAAAATCATGTGTCAACATGCGGTCGGTGAAGGCTTTTTGATGTTATATAATATTTGACTTTCACTCTGATCTTTTTCCTTTGTAATCTGCATCAAGTGCATAACTCAATGAATAATATTTGACATATTTTTTTTTAAAAAACTGTTTTGCTCCTAGTTTTCCAGATCAATGTCTTCTCAAATTTTAGTGTGGACCTTGTATCAGAATTACCTGGAGGCTTCTTTTTGTATTTTTGGCTGCCCCTGTGTCATGTGGAAGTCCCTTAGGGCCGGAACTGAACCTGTGCTGCAGCAGTGACCCAAACCGCTGCAGTGGCACTGCCAGATCCTTACAGTGCTGTGCTGCAGGTGAACTCCCTGCAAGGCTGCTTAAAACTCAGATTGCTGGGCCCCACCCTCAGAGTCTGAATCTCTGCCTGGGGTGATGCTGGTGAATTTTCACTTACAGTAATAACTTCCCAGGTGATGCTGCGGCTGCTGGTCTGGGGACCACACTTCGAGAACCACTGTTCTCAACTGCCTATTGCAAACTGAGGCACCAAACAGTATTAGCGTGATGCTTGGCAGTGTGAAAATCTCTAAGTTATTCATTTATTCAGAAATTTTAAGCCAGCTACAATGTTCCAGGCATGGTGGATATGCAGGCTGTTGTGGATTCAGGGACGCACTTGACAGCAATGGCTTCTGCTGGTCGGAGCTGATTCCATTTTATTTCAGCTGTCTTGGGAGTCAGATGTGATCATTATCCCCATTTTACCTATGAGGGGATGAAGGTCAAAGTCAAACCTTTGATGCTGTTACTCAGCTGATCATTGCGTCACCATCCTGGACCGCTCTGACTCTCCAAACCACTGTCCTTTCCGCTGTGTCTCTCGACTCTGTGGTTACTTCCCCCCTGAACACCAAGGTTAATTTTTCTAATTCTGTTGCATGTCAGCTTTTTTTTCATGCTTTCCTTTCTATCGCGTATTCCCATTTTAATTATATTTTGTTAATTGCCTTTCACAGATGGGCCTTCTATATCTTCGTTTCTTTGCCTTTGGTGTTTAAGTCATGCTTGCATTTGTTCAGATGTGTTTGCTTTTCCCCTGCCAGCAGATCTTACTAGTTCTTTCTATTAAATAATTTCTGCCTTCCGACTTTGAAATTGGATGCCTCTGATGTTGACTGTCTTGATAGCGCACAGATTCCTGCTATTTATTGCTTGCTTCAGCGTACTAATATTAGGCACTTCATTTCTGCAGCGGGCAGCTGAGGCCCCTGCCTGGCTGTTCTGATCCCCAAGGGCCGCGAGCTGAGGCTGGTGGGCTTTGTCAGCGGCATCAAGCTTTCAGTACAAATCCAGCAGCTTTGCCTCACTGCACAGGCCAGGCTATTAAAAGACCAGGAACATTAAAAATAGCTCTCACCACAGTACCCACCTTGGAAACTTTCAAGACAGCTCTCCAAAGAAACAGTTAGATTCTACCTCACAAAGTGACTGCAGGAGAACCTTTTTATTTTAGTAGAGAAATCAGAAATAAAGGTCATACACAAAAACTGTTGTTGCAGAGAAGGATAATGTTTAGGAAAACAACTGATCCCTTGCCTTTTTTTTTTAATTGTCTGACCTACTTAGCCACTTTAGCACTTCACTTAATTTGCCCTTGAACTCAAAGATTCCCTTTCGTTTGAAGAGTACAGCCAGTACCTAGTGATTGGGGTGCTCAGGGGCACAGTTATTTTGTTACCTTGCTGACAATCAAGAGATACCACTAGGAGGTAGTTTTCAGCAAACCATTCTGATATTCACAGGGAAGCACATCTATTTCTCTCTGTATACACTGGTAAATTTTAATTATATTTTGTAATTAAATATAATTAAATTTTGAATAGTATACAATTAAATACTTCCAGGCTATGTTAGACCCAGTGTAATCAGGTGATGCACCCATTAGATGGATGATTCAGTTCAGTGCATTTCCTTAAAGGTGCCTCGTCCCCTTCATCATCTGGCAGGCTTCCCTCAGCACCTGTGCTTTGTTTTGTCTCACGTCACTTCTCACGCTTAGACCGCCTTAGCAGCACTACGGCTCAGTTTGGACCTTTCTCGATTGTCCCATATGTCCTTGAAAGGCATCCTGATTTTATACATATATGAATACATCAAAATATATGCAAATATAAAAAAATATATATCCCAAGGCACAACTTTACTTATATCCTTTTTGTTATACAAGAGTGTTCTCCAAAGAGACAATAAAACCTCTGGGATTCCCTAAGAGCTTAGTATTTCCAATAACATCTATCTTTGAAGCAATTACTCTGCGTATGAATTGAATTATAAATTCCTCAGGACCTTAAAGTTTTTAGGAGTCAAATAAAAACCGTTTATTTTAAAACAGTTTATTTTAAACCGGTCTTTAACTTGCTAGCAGTTCTAAACTATTCCTAAGGATTCTGATTTTTTAAAGTGTTTTGACTGTGCTGTTTCCCTGATTTGTGAAGGATCGGTGTCTAAGGGCAGATAAGAGGCACTGGGGTAAAAGTAAGGATTTTTAGCCTGAAGGACCAAGGTCTCATCGGCCTACACTGGGGTTTTTCAACTCTGGCAATAGGGAAATTTGGGACTGAATAATTCTTTGTTGTAGGGGACTATCTTGTGTATTGCAGGATGTTTAGCAGCATGTCTGGCTTCTGTCCACTAGAGGCCAGAAGCATCCCCGGGGTGGGTGACAGTAATCGTCTCTGGATGTTATCAGATGTCCTCTAGGCGGAGAGTCACTTGGTTGACAATCACTGCCCTAAGGAATTAAACTTGGGAGTTCCCGTCGTGGCTTAGTGTTTAATGAACCCGACTAGTATCCCTGAGGATGCGGGTTCGATCCCCTGGCCTTGCTCAGTGGGTTAAGGATCCCATGTTGCCATGAGCTGTGGTGTAGGTTGCAGACACACCTTGGATCCTGCATTGCTGTGGCTGTGGTGTAGGCCGGCAGCTGTAGCTACAATTTGACCCCTAGCCTGGGAACCTCCATATGCCCTAGGTGTGGCCCAAAAGAAAAAGACAGAAAAAAAAAAAGGAATTAAACTTGGATACGGACTTCGGCAGGAGAAAGGGCTTCTATCTGCAGACCTGTTGATGCCCCGTTGCAGGGACCTGTTGAAGGTGCTGAATGCTAGCTGGAGAAGCAAGGTTCCCATCCCAGTCTGGCTGCAGGGGAGAGGGGCTCCATTGCGGTTTCCCAGATTGGAAGTGCAGACCGTGGCAGAGCGTAAGGTGATTTGAGATAGCACATTTTTGAGATTACATTTTTAATAGTCACGCATTTATTTTAATATGCATTAAGAAAAAAATAGCTAGCACATTTCACCCATGATGTTCTAGGCATTATTGCCTAGGGAGAAGCCAAATCTAACCTGAAAGACAAAGTTGAAGTAAGGGCAAAAGCTTTAAGCAAGTTGGATCATTTGTGCCAGGAAATGTTCAAGTGCTAAAGATTCAGTGATTAACAAGACAAAGTCCTTATTCTCGGGAAGTTTATGTTCTCAGGAGAATGTCTTGCTTGTGGTGAAGCGGGTTAAGGATCTGACTGCAGGGGGCTCAGGTCTCTGTGGAGGTAGGGATTTGATCCCTGGCCCAGTGCAGAGTGTTGGCGCTGTGGTGCCACTGCAGCTGTGGCTCGGATTCCATCCCTGGCCCAGGAACTTCCACATGGTTTATTATCCCTAACTTGGGCATGTATCCAGACAAAACTTTCATTCAAAAAGATACATGCACCCCTATGTTCATTGCAATGCTATTCACAATAGTCAAGACATGGAAATAATCTAAATGTCCATCAGGTGCAGCCAAGAAGAAGAGGAAGAACAAGAAGGAAGAGAACAAAAAAGAATATTTCAGATAGTGATAAATATGATGTAATGGAGTATGCAGGAACCCTGGGGGGACCACCAGAGGCTCCAGGGACAAAGCCTTTGTCCCACGGGGTCACCTTCCAGGTGGGGCGGTAACCAGCATATGTGTGTGTTGTTGAGCAGAGATAAGTATCTTTGATGAAGACAAAGGGAGGGCTTGGGGCACAAGGTCTGAGCAGATGATTTCTGAGTGGAGACCTGACTAATGGAAGGGGCCAGCCAAGGAAGGGCACAGGGTCAATGGGAACAGCCTGTGCAAAGTGATGTGGGACACTAGGGCTGAGGTTTTGATGTCCTAGAGTGGCTGTTAGCCACAGGAAAAACTATCTGAGATTATCTTTTGTGTTTGTTTCCTTACACAAATTAAACTTATAAATCATAGTGATTCTCAAGACCCGTTAAACATCTCAAAGTGTGTTCCTGTATCCCTGTCTCTTAAAGTCCATCAAAAAAACCCCAATCACTTGACTTAAGATTTTAATTGGAATCCTAAGTGTGGTGTAGATGCTCTCATGCACCACGTTTTCCCCATTGTGACCCCTTCTGTGCACACCAACATGATCATATCAGCCTAAGCCAGACGCCAAGTGGCAGTTATAGGGCTCAGATCTCTGCCATTAGATCACCATTTCCTTATTGGCTGGATTTCTTTCTAGTTTAAAAGACTCATCCTACTAAGGGAAGAGCTTTATTATCTCTAGGTAACTTGGGCATGCATCCAGACAAAACTGTAACTCAAAAAGATACATGCACCCCCTATGTTTATTGCAACACTATTCAC
The DNA here is from genome assembly GCA_004024745.2 of Catagonus wagneri. NCBI lineage: Eukaryota > Metazoa > Chordata > Mammalia > Artiodactyla > Tayassuidae > Catagonus > Catagonus wagneri. The sequence continues at coordinate 7,710,226 of PVHT021183553.1, forward strand.
AACAGTAAAGCCATGGAAACAATCCAAGTGTCCATGGACAGATGAATGGATTAAAAAGATGTGGTATATATACGCAAAGGAATACTACTCAGCCATAAAAAAGGAATGAAATAATGCCATTTGCAGCAACATGAATGCAACTAGAAATTCTCATACTAAGTGAAGTAAGTTAGAAAGAGAAAGACAAATACCATATGATATCACTTACATGTGGAATCTAAAATATGGCACAAAAGAACCTATCTACAAAACAGAAACAGGCTCACAGACATAGAGAACAGACTAGTGGTTGCCAAAAGGAAGGCGGAGGGAGTGGGATGGGCTGGGAGTTTGGGGTTGGTAGATGCAAACTATTACATTTAGAATGGATAAGCAATGAGGTCCTACTGTACAATACAGGGAACTATATTCAATCTCTTGGGATAGAACATAATGGGACATAGTAGGAGTGAAAGAATGTGTATAGATATGTATGACTGGGTGTGTATAGATATGTATGACTGGGTCACTCTGCTATGTGGCCGGAATTGGTGTGACACTGTAAATCAATTATATTTTAATAAAACAAAAAATAAAAACCCACAAAAAGATACATGTACCCAAATAGGGATGGGAGGTTGGGAGATGCAAACTATTGGATGTAAGATAGGCTTAAGGATGTATTGTACAACACTGGAAATAATAGCCAATATTTTGTAATAGCTGTAAATGGAAAGTAATCTTTTAAAATTGTATAAAAATTTTTAAAAATTTAAATAAATAAAAGCAGGAAAAGATAAAAAAAGGAAAGAAGGAAAAAGAAAGCTATTTAGAGGGAAAAAAAAAGATTTGGTGTTCAGGGAACCAAGTTTGTTTTTGGGAGAGAGATTTTCAGCTTAGAAGACCTGGGCATACAGGGCAATTCTCCTCATGCCGAAGATGAATACACAGGGGCCATCCTCTTCCTTACTGTCTCCAACTACAATAAACGCTGGTCTGGACTCTCCACATGGAGCTGTCACTGCTTTGGTAGGGTAAAGAAATGTCATTCGTGATTAGCATAGTCACTTGGTTCCCCAGAAAGAGACTAGCTTCAATGGTTTTTTTTTTTTTTCATTTAAATTCCTACCAGTCACTCATTTAGTCGTGACACTGTGGTTATGACATCAAATTAGAAAACAGTGCTGCAGGAAGGGAGGTTTATAGCCTAAGGTATCCAGCTCAGAGTATTACGTATAGCACAGTATCAATGATTTGTCTGACAACTGCTGTTAAGTCTATGCTCTCTGGGGTCTACAAATTGACTCACTTGGCATTTAAGAGCCCCTCAAGTCAGCTCCAGGATGCTCCTGGTCCCTTGCCCTCTGCCTCTTCTCTCCCAGAGCTGGCCTCAGTTTGCCAGAGAGAGCCATACAGCCAGAGGTGGTACTCCTGAAACTTCCAACTCACCACTCACCTGAGGCCAGTACTAATACCTGGCCCTGCGTGGACAAGTATCAAGTCCTGAACTCCAGCTCAGCAGATCCATAGGCTGGTTACTGCCCACAGCTGACCAAATGGCCACCTTCAGCTAAGGATGCTGAGTAATCCCGTAATCCCATAACCCCAGCCTTGCTTCTCTCTCACCCCTCCCACCCCCCTCCACTGTTGTTTTCATCTCCAGTTACACAGAATTCACAGACATGCCAATATAGGTATGCTTTGCAGTCTAGCTAATTACCCAGGGTCTTTTTCTTTATAGTTTCATGTTTCCCATATTTTAAAAATCTTCAAGATAATGCTTTTAAAGCTCAGGAAGAAAAAGCAATGATATAGTGACTGATCCTTGACCAGTGTGCCTCATTGGGGAGGAATATTGGCATTTGAGTGCAAAAACTGTGTTTTGCTGGACTATCTCAGGCAATGCAGGGCTTCAGCATCTCCATCGCTGAATGACCCACGAATCATTATGACAATCCCAAACACCCACCCGTTAAACATGGATTATCCTCTTAGATTTGAAATCTTACTAAACTTGAGTACAATACCAGAGCATTTAACAGCACTGAAGATTCACCTTGCGTCTAGATTTAATTCAGGATTAGATCTATTACATAAGAACAAATTAAAAGCATGGGAAGATTTGTGCATTATCAGACAAGAGAAATCGTGTATCGGTTCTTAAAAGATATCATTGATATTAATAAGTAGAGCTTAAGCATTTAATTAATTTGTAAATGGGACCAAGCATTAGTCAAGGAAACCACTAAAAGCGATCTTTTCAAAATCTCCTCTAGTTAGGGAGGCGTAAGGAAGTTTTTACAGGTGAAATGAAATTTTCTTTAAGATACATTTCATAGGGATGCTGTGAAAATAGGAGACTGGATGAAATTAAATGGACACAATGTTACTAATTCTGAATGTAGAAATTTTATTTGAAAATATATTAACATAAAAGTATCATATTAAAATGGACTGTTCTGAATTTTGAAAAAGCTTTGTGTTCTGGTGTTTGGATTTTTAGTTTATACGATTACTGTATGCTGTTCATGCTCACAAATTGCTGGAGTTCCCGAGAATGTTTTAAAGCACAGAGGGACGAGTAGGATTGCAAACAGGTGCCTTGCACACTTGCAGTCTATCATGTAGACTAGTTTGGCAGGTAATTGAATCTCAGTCAAATCATCTTTCTCCTAACATCACTGATTTATTTTTGCAAATCTAGAATACAAGTGCTAATTAGAGTCTTTCAAAACTATTAATTCAGAAAGACAAGTTTTTATGTACTTTATAAGTACATCCTGGTAATATATAAAATGTTACAGTATGATTGTAGTTTTGTAGGAAATAGCAGTGTATAAACATTTCTGTTAGGAATTATCTCCAGAGTATTAATAATTCTATCACTCAAATAACATAACCAAGGGCAACTTTCTTTCTCTTTCTATTTTAAGTCCTGTATTTTCCAAATTTTCTTTCTTAATCCTTTTCCACTTTAAACTGAAAAACATAATTGCATGTTATTTTTTAAACTTGTCGTCCTGGAGGGCTTTGTTTTCAAAGTTAAAATATTTGGAGTTTATTTAAGACTTCTTGGCTGCCAGGGTATTCCAGTAGATTCAGGTCCTTATTTTCTCATCACATGTATGTGGTTATGTTATTATCCAACCAAATCACCATTATAGGCTTGCTTCACAGAGAAAATTTACTGGATGGGTGTGTACTTCAAGTTAAAATTATGATGAATATATTAATGTGCTTAATGGTATATATCTATCTCTTCAAAATGAAGGGATAGGGCATATATTAATATTATATTATACTATAAATTAAAATTTTTAATACCTACCTAGCAATTTTCCTTTTTTTTTTTTTTTTTTTAAACAGCTGCACCTGTCTGTATGCAAGTTCCCACACTAGGGGTCAAATCAGAGCTGCAGTTGAGGCCTACACCACAGCCACAGCCACACCAGATCTAAGCTGCATCTGCTACTAATGCCAAAGCTTGCAGCCATGCTGGATCCTTAGCCCACTGAGTGAGGCCAGAGAGGGAACCCACATCCTCACAGAGACAACACCAGGTCCTTAACCCTCTGAGCCACACTGGAACTCCCTCCTTGTGGGTTTGTTAATAGGCACTGGGGTGACTTTGAGAAAGTGGCCATTATCTCTCAGTGGTCAAGCAGGATATTGTAGAGCCTCTCTTTCCTATGTCAGAAAGAAGCTCTAAGAAGGTCAGTGGTGTTCTGTCTCAGCTTCCGAAGATTCTGACTAGTATTTCAAAAAAAAAAAAATTGCAGAACTAATGCTAGAAAAAAAAGTCTGTTCCTGCAATAAAGATTTTTGCAAAGCAAGTGACTTGAACTTTTATTCTAAACTGCTCTGATTATTTCTGATTGCAAAATCAAATTAGACTGGGTCTTGCCCGAGAGACCAGCTTAAGGCTGCTGCCTTGGTTGGATGGGTACCAGTTGACTCCATCAATTCATGGGATGTTTCATCATAGTTTTGGAGTAAAATATTTTATAAATCTCTTTTCTGTTTTGTTCAGGTTATACTGGAGAGTTTTGCCAATCCAAGATTGACTATTGTGTTATAGACCCTTGCAGAAACGGAGCAACGTGCATTTCTAATCTCAGTGGATTCACCTGTCAGTGTCCAGAAGGTAAATGTTATTATCCCAGGAATAACTTTCATTTTCTACTTTAAATCGTACGCTAATTTGATGACCTTTGTATTTCAACTTTCTGAAAAACTCTACTCAAGAGAACTTCCTATTTTGTTCCCTTTATCAAGGAAGGTCTAAGATAGTCTTTTTTTTCTTAAAAGCTCTGTGTTAGAATAGCTTGGGAATTACGTCTGAATATTAGACATAATCTCAAAATTCCTGTGATTTTCATTTACACATTGAAAGTGAATAACTATGGTAAAACGGAATTTCTTTCTAAATGACCAATTTCACTTAGATCCCAATTTTTTAAATTATGCATTTGGGTTTTGATACCAGTTTACATAAAAAATTTTGAAAAGTTCATCTGCTTTTGTTTTAAATCAACTTTATAACATCTTAGAGACATCTAGTCACCTGGAAAGCCACATCTTTAAAGCTTTTATTTAAAAAAGAGTTGTATGGTTTCCAGTTTCATCTGAAAGTTAGCCTTACCTAAAGAAGCAAGCAGGTAATCCCAGCTACGGAGCTAGTGTTCAAGGAATGATTTTGTACTTGGGGAAGTTTTGTTCCCATTTCTGCTTGGAAGGAAGTTACGGAAGGGATTGCTTTAAACCTTTAATATTGTAAGAATAATATAATATTAGAGGTGTTTATTCCCCCACTGAAACCAGCAAATAAGCCCCTGATCCACAGAAGTGACATTGACAACTATAGAGTAGGCTGTCAGCCTATGCAGAAATTAAGTGTAGGGTCTGCGTGTGTAGGCAAATATCTCTGTGCTCAAAATTACCTAACCTGCCCCCGGCTGAGAGGCTGGTACACCTCTCAGGTACACCCAGGGCTGGGTGTTGCCAGGAGCAGCAACCCTGCAATCGGAGGTGCCTCAAACACTTTCATGTCTTGAAGCCTGAACAGCAGCTAAGGCAGTGACTTCTGTGCCCTGGCTTCCGCTCGCCTGGGCAGGGGCAGGAACAGGTGGCTGTAACTGCGGCTGCCCGGTTATCCTCCAGCTCTGTGTACTGGTGATGGATGTGGTTACCACGATGATGGAGTTAAATGTGCTGGCCCATCTCCGATCTTCACTTGAGCATCTAAACAAATGGGGAAACTGGACACACTGGCCAGTGGATGACTGAGCCAGCAACACCCATCGGCACCGCATCCAGGGCACTGGGCAGTTTTTCGCAGCTTTGTCATGCCCTGGGTTAGTCGGTTGCCACCTGACTCTGGGTGTAGGCTGTGCTTGGAGTCAAGGGCAGACTTCAGGGTCACCAGCTGATTGACTGCTGGCAAATCACTAATTCCCCTTCCCTACCTCTTCCTCCTTTTCCATTTCTGGTGAATGTGGGTGACGAGGACACTGCATCCCACACAGGGTCGTTCTGGGATCGAATGGGATTTGGGGGAAAGTGCTTTGAAAACTCTGAAGTGCTTTATTACCATAGCTTTGATTGCTACCGGAAAGTTAAAATGTGACATTGGAGGCTCTGAGAGGTACTACTCCGACAAAGTCACTCTGGGCGTAAAGGATGGCCCTGGGACCAGAACTCAGGAATTTTTGTGTTCACTCAGGCTGCGTTTTTCTAGTTAAGAAGGATTGGCCAAGCACATCCCACCAGGCACCGGGCTGGGCCTTTGGCTGTAGGGTCTGAAGAGCTGAGATGGCCCCTCCCGGCGCGGACATAGATAAGTCCATGCTTGCAAGCAGGAATAGGTGTGAAGATGCACGGTAAGGATCCGCTGGGCCTGGGGGACCCAGGAGAGTAGCCCACATGTGGAGATGCTGAGTAAGGAGCGGGAGGAGGATGTCAAAGATGAGGGTGTCACCAAGAAGCAAAGGGAAAGGGGGAGAAAGTGGGTGACGGGGGTTCTGAGCCCTCAGGGCTTCCTAGGGCATTGTGTGTGGGGGTGGGTTAGGCCATCTTCACCCCAGAGGGGAGAGAGCTGAGGCTTGGGTTGGAGCCTGTTCTGCCTCTTGCTTACCAACTCCATCCCATAGGCAAGTGAGTTCACACTTCTCTGTATCTCAGTTTTTTAATCTGTAAAATTGGGGCAATGATAATGCCCACTTCCTAGGGTCCACAAGGATTAAATGAGATGATGCTTAGATAAAGTGCTTAGCACACTGCTTGGCTAAATGCTCGGTAAGCATTAGCCACCTTATCGTGGTTGTTTTCCTAATAATGATTACTATTAAACCACTGAAAAATTTAAACAGGAACGTGTAATTCACCTTCTGGAGCAGTGGCGAATGTAGATTGGAGAGAGACAAGAGTGAGAATAAGGAAAAGTCTGGGGGATAGGTGAGGCATGGGAAATCCGTGTTGACTGCTAGAAAGAGAAGGTAGAAAGTGGAAAAGAGAGGGGCTGATAGATTTGGAAGAATCCCCAAACTGGGAGGGAGAACGGAGGGGCCTGGGCATGAATGGGATATGGACGGTGAGGGAGAGTGAGGTGGCAAGTTCACCACTGATTGTGCCATTCATGGAGAAAAAGAAACATGGAGGAGAAGTGTTCCACTTTGGACCTGGTGAGTGTGACATTCTGGTGGAGATGGCAGCTGAGCCGTTGCTGTGAGTCTGGAACTCACGTGAGCGGGGACGTCTGGGCCAAGTCTATCCACAGAGACCTTGGTCCATGGACTGTAATTTAAACCTGGGTTCCAATGCCGTTGTCTAGGGACCTTCTCCTTATCCAATAGCCTATCAGTTCCTCCATGCTGTCTTGGTAAAGCCTAGTGAAGATGTGATGATCTAGAACTGAAATGATGGAGGTGAATTTCCTAGCAAGTCTCGCATCCGGAAGTTAACCTTCACTGAAGGCTGACCAGGGAAAGGGGCTGCAATTACAGTTCAGGAAGGATTCATGGCCATGTTTTGAAGGCTCTTCACAGGGGCATTTTTACAGTAGCCTCTCCCACTGATCTGTTCTTACTTTGGTTGTTGTAGAAACTTAACATTTAGAGAGCACTTTGGTCTTAAAAAAAAAGGCCTGTGTCTCCAAGGAGACTTCTCAATCAGCTGTGAAAATAAGTTTGAAAGTGTTTTAAGTCCACATGGTGTTCTGGAGTTTTGAGCCAGCACTTGACCCGTGTCTGCCTCCCTTTCTTTCTGCCCTCATCCCTCCCCAACCCACTGATTACATTTTCAAATGTTTGTTTGTATATATGTATTTACATAGTTTTCTTTTCTTTTTTTTTTTGCAAAGCCATTTAAAAGTAATTTATAGGCGTCATGACATTTTATCCGCAAATAAATCGATTCATGTTTTCTGAGAATTAAGAACATTCTCCTTGATATCTACAATACCGTTTTCACACCTAGGAAAAATAGTTGTTATTTTCTAATATAATTTGCTATCAGCCTCATTTTCATTTGTTCCTTTGCATGTTTGTGTTGATTCTCTCTGCCCTGCCTCCTTGATATTCTTGGAGGGTGAGAAATTTATTTTATTCATCTTTCTCTCACCAGCTTCCAATCCCTTCTTACAGAGCTTTTAGTTCTGTATTTTATGTTAGTAGGAAGTTAATAAATACTTGCTAAATAAATTAATTATAAAAGTCAACACTTTGGCATCACTCACTATGTTTAATAACTCATTGATCCCCACAACAGTCTTGTGAAGAAAATGCTGTTAACGTTTCCATTGACCAGATGGGGAAATTGAGGCATGAGCAGATGAATAACTTGCCTGAGATCACAGAGCTAGAAATGTAAACCCAGGCAGCTTGGAACTAGCATAAGAACCCCTGGCCTGTAGCATCTCTAAATATATTCTTTAAAATAAATTTTATTTTGCTTATTTTAAAAGCTCTCTGGCACCACAGTGATGAGTAAAATAAGTGCGCAGTTTGTTGGGTTCTAAAACAGACCTCATGGCACTTCATGACACTCCATGTCCGAAAAAAGCTAGAAAACATTTTTTTTTTTTTTGTTTTTTTTTGGTAAGTACAGTGAAACCCTTTTACAACAATCCATCTCAGTCCAGAAAGCTATTAAAACTGGGTTTTCCCTCTGGATTGTGCTTTCAACACTGTTCGTTCACATCCTGGCTCTTTGCTGTCCTTTTCATCTTCTGATTTCCTTGAAGAATCCTTTTCTGTCGGATCCAGGCTGAGACCTTAGAGGTTGAATCCCTTCCTGGGTACCTGTCTTTTTGACTCTTGCCTTCTTTTACGCTCTCTCAAAATGTTCAAGGTCGTGCAGGCGCGAGAGACTGCCTGTGTAGTAATTTTCACATGAGATCTCCTTCCAGAAGATGTCTGATCTCCTACACTTCAGTTTTTATCCTTCGTCAACGAGCCTTGTCCTTTTTTTGAATCTACTTAATTTTCACTAGCTCCATATTTAAAAAGTGCAGCTTCAGATTCTGGTTAGAGTAGGGGTAATAAGAAGCACAGATAAAATTGTCATGAGTGTTTTCTTATATTTAACTTACTGAATGATAACAACCAAAATAGGTCGTTAGGAGCTGGTTCTAATGCCTCTGTATACTCTCTTTTCATCGATATTGCCTTTATATTTGGTTTAGAACTTTGAGGTCCTTAATATGTAAACTCAATGCATTTTAAATCTGAGGAGGTCTAATTATAGATACTTCCCATCACTGCCTATTGGTATTTAAATATGTATATTTAAATATATGAGTATATTTAAAGGCATATAAATATTACCATCTAGTTATTATCTTTGCTTCATCATCTCATGTTTAATCTTTTTTCTTTGAGAATTTGAAGTAGAAAAAAGAATAGAAAGAAATCAGTAATGATGAAAACATTCAGCAGTAAAGCACATTTGTTGCTTCTGCTTGTGTGACCGTTTGCATCTGCTGGCACGTCTCAGAAGCTCATCCCGTTCCTGGCATCTCCCTATGAGAGAAGGCATATAGTAATTAGAAATGAAGTGAGAATATGGAGCTTCATGACTATTTTGAGAAAATATTATTTTAACCAATGTATTTTTTTGTGTGTCTTTTTGCCTTTTCTAGGGGTGTACTCACAGTATATGGAGGTTCCCAGGCTAGGGGTCTAACAGGAGCTGTAGCTGCTGGCCTACGACACAGCCACAGCAACACGGGATCCGAGCCACGTCTGCGACCTACACCACAGCTCATGGCAATGCCGGATCCTTAACCCACTGAGCAAGGCCAGGGATTGAACCTGCAACCTCATGGTTCCTAGTCGGATTTGTTAACCACTGAGCCACGATGGGAACTCCTAGCCAATGTATTTTAAAAACATTAATGTGAAGACAAGTTTTTCTGGTGTGATGTCCTTGAGCAGAATTACAGATAAATAGACTTTATATTAATGGCTCTTTCACTATAGTTATGATTGCAAGTTTTGCAACCAGGTAGAGGACTCACATTTTTCAGTCCTCTAACTCTTAGAATGCAACATCAGATCCACTGTCGGACATGAAGCTCTTGTAACTTGGAAACTCCTTTGCCAAGTGGGGAGAGCTTCTGTGGCCTGGAGATCAGGAGACCTGAGTCTGGGCCTGTTGATGAGTGGGAGAGTGGAGTGGTTATGAATGTGGGTTATTGGGGTCATACTGCTTGGGTTTGAGGTTGGGACCCACTTCTTGGATAGCTCTTTGCTTCTCTAAAGCTCATTTTCCTCATTTAGAAAAGGGGAAGGAGGAGTTCCCTTCGTGGCTCAGTGGTTAACGAATCTGACTAAGAATCATGAGGTTGCGGATTCGATCCCTGGCCTTGCTCAGTGGGTTAAGGATCCGGCGTTGCCATGAACTGTGGTGTAGGTTGCAGACGCGGCTCAGATCCTGCGTTGCTGTGGCTGTGGTGAAGGCCGGCAGCTATAGCTCCTGTTAGACCCCTAGCCTGGGAACCCCCATATGCCGCGGGTGCGGCTCTACATAAAGGCAAAAAGACAAAAAAAAAAAAAAAGAAAAGAAAAGGGGAAGGGTACTAGTAAACCCTTTAGCAGATGATGTGAAGAACAGAAAAAGCCCTGAAAGACCTTAGCACCGTGCTTAGCAAATAGTAAATGCTGAACAAGTATTAGCTAAGGTGATGATGCTGATGATGATGATGGTGATGATGATGATGGTGGTGGTGGTGGTGACAATGTTGATGATGGTGACAATGTTGACGGTGATGATGGTGATGATGGTGGTGATGATGATGGTGGTGATGATGGTGATGATGATGATGAATTTAGACATATTATCTTGGGTGAGTCATGTCAATTTTATCTCTTCCAACCATGTTACCTTCTTGTAAAATGGTTCACTATTACATTTAAGGGTCCCTGTTCCTAAGTCTTTGATTCAAATATATCAGATCAAAAGCCCCCTGTTAATGCAATAAATCCATCTTGTTCTTTCAAGTAATGTTTATAGAGAAAAGTTTCACAACCTCTAAGCAACTCTAAGGAAAGCCTGAGTCTAAAACTAAATGTCGGCCCAAAGGCCCTGGAGGTTAAATCCCATTGCAGCATGCTCCAAGGGTTTATCCAAGCTATTTTTGTTTTTCTACATTTTATAGCCTTGAGTAATCTAGCCATATAAATCCTTTTGTCCAACTCAAATGTCAGTGGTAATGCCTTTCATCTTAGAGGGATTTATAGGCAATAGCCACACATGTCATAAAAATTATCTCTGAGATAATGTGTATTGTTCAGAAACTGGGCATGTTACCCAATAAGGATTTAAGATTTATATAGTTCTGGGATTTGATCATTTTCCCCAGTATCCTGATACATATGATTTGGTGAAGGTACTCTCTTAGGATCATATAAAACTGCGTGTCTTTATTTAAGAAACGTGCAACATGTCCTCATAAAATACTGTTGTTATTCTTTTAAGATCTGGCATTATCCCTAAATCACCACTTCACTTAGAAATCGTAGCAGCTGAGATCCTTGGAGTCCCAAGTGGTATATAGTTTCACCTTTTGGAAGCAAAGCAGGTTATTAAGACTTATTAAGTGTGAGTAAAATTTTATTTCTTTGGTGCATGCTGATTAATTTTTGATTTATAGTTAGGTTCATGTTTCTTTTTTGTTCTTTTCTCTTTCTTTTTTCCCACGTAGCACAATTTCCCTGAGACTGTTTAAAAAACACTGTTAGGAACTTTGTTTGCCTTCCTTTCCCATTAGCAGTGGGGATCAGAGGAATTTACCATAGTGAGTTAGGGATCCTAGCCCTCATCTTTACCTCTGCTTTCCCTTTGGACTGTTCTGATGCTCAGTTTATTGCTGGCAAATGGCAGATGGAAGCTCCAGTGTGATGAGTGAGTGAAGGAATAAATATCCTGGTGCTTTTCTCTTTAAAAAGAGGTTGGATATACCTAAGCAGGTTACCACAAATTCTGATTTCTTAAGGTGTGTATCTAGATAGGCACAGGAAAATTAATTAGCATAAATTTAGGTAAACACCTTGAATATCACCTGATTCTCTCTTGGGGCTCATTGTAATCACAAGAGCATCAGCAGTGATCATATTGGCCATGTGTTGATCGAGTGCCTACTATGCATTAAGCACTGTTTGGAGTTTGAAGTTATGATTCAACAAAACCTGGCAGTTAACAGTTGGGGCCCAAGTGAACTTGCTGCTTGAATTTGAATATGTCTTGGATCTCTTACCACTTGGTGACCTTGGGCAGGTAAAGTGAAATTCTCTGTGCCTTATTTTCTGCATCTGTAGAGTGAGGGTGGTCTCAATATCTACCCAATAAGGTTGTTATAGGAATTAAATGAGTAGGCAGTGGGTAGACAGTGCCTAGCATAGAATAAGTGACGAATGTGTCATTATTTAATCCTCACACCAGCTGTACAAAGCATATCCCGGGGCTGTTGGTCCTGGTGGACCCAGGATACAAGCCCAGCTTTGCCTGGTTCTGGAGTCCGTGTTCTCTCTGCTGCACCAGGCTACTTCTCTGGTCAAGTTCGACTAAGCTGCTCTTTCTTATGGGACTTGAGACTTGCTCAGGGCAGTGATGCTCGATTTTTGTAGCCCTAGACCACCTAACCCTTAAGTACCTGTGAGCCATGTTGAATGGGTGACTGAGTAAGTATCTGGAAGCAGTTGCAACAGTATCATTTCATATGGGAGAAAACTGTATCCAGGATGGATTAATCAGTGTTCACTAATGTAAGCAGGTGACTTTTATTGGTTAGATGCATTGCCAGCTCAGTAAGGGCAGAAGTGAGAGAGGCTTGGACCTCATCCTTTGACTTTTCGGTGTTCCATTCATCTACAGTTTAGGAGTCACCCAGAGATATGGGCAGAGTTCAGATACAGAATTTTGGGTCCCCTTCTCTGACTCTCTTCTTTCCTAGGACCTTCATCACTCCTGTCCTGGGCTCCTTCCCAGGGTTTCCTTGGACAGAAAGAGCAGGGTTAATGCCAGTGTCTTGATCTCCCTGTGCCATGGTCATGGCTAAGGGTGCTGCAGGAGCTCCCCAGACATGAAACTCAGCCCATGCTGCCTGCTGCTTCCACGTTTTGACTCCTCTCTAAAACCTGCCTGCTTATATTCACTTTCAGAGCCATGAAGTAGTTGTAGGGTATTTTGGTCTGGAGTTTAGAGTTATCTGTGGGACAGTCTGTTTGTTCAGAGTTTATTTTTCCACATCAGAAAAAGAATGCCCATATAATTATTCTTTATAACAACAAAGATCCTTTCCAGTAGAAATTTAAATATCCTAGAAATAAATTGAATTTTTACTTTTTCCTGCAGCAGATTTTATCTTCTTATGCATACCCCTTCCTAGACCACAACAATTGGAGGAAGCTAGAGCGAAATTTTTTGTCTAACTTGGACCAAAATACCTTGTGGAGCAGTCCTGCATCTGATTCTAAACTATTCCAATCCAGACTCTGACTCCTACAAGCATCTTCAAGCAGGCTCACAGAAAGACCCAGGCCTCAGAGAACTTGAACAAATAAAGCTGGGAAAGTGAAAGAAGGCTTATTCATTACTTTATCACATTCTAATTTGGGTTCCATGAACTTTACTTCCACTCATTTTTTTCCAATCTAGTTCTCATGCTGTGTGACCTAATATCATATTAAGAAAAGGTGGATTTCTCACTGTGATGCAGGGGGTTAAGAATCCAACTGCAACAGCTCAGGTCACTGCAAAGGTTTGAGTTCAATCCCCAGCCCAGCTCTGGATCCACTGTTGCTGCAGCTGCGGTATGTAGGTTGCAGCTGCAGCTTGGATTCAAGTCCTGGCCTGGGAACTTCCAAATGCTGAGGGTGTGGCTGTAAATTAAAAAAAAAAGAAAGAAAGAAAAGAAAAGATAACTGCAAGTAGATATTTAGACTTCTCCTTACTTAACAGAGCCCCTTTCTGGAGGTATTTTCCCACTGCTTTTCTTTTGAATTGCCCCAAGTATATCTGATGATAATTTCTACGAAGAATTTGTCATTTTTAGAGCCCCTTCCTCACTTTCAACTCCTAACAAGTCTGCACTTGGCAGTACTGCTGGTTACCTGAGCCAGGCCTTCCCATCAGATGATCTGCTCACCACTGGCCACTGTCACCACGTTGGACTCTGACCCTCTTTTCTGTTATAGCCCAGGACTTTATGTAACACTTAATGTAATTTTTATCATTTTCCCTGATCATCAAAGAAATTTATGCTCTGATAAGCTCAAAGGAAAAAAGAAAAAAAAACCCTAATTCCATCCACAATAGAGATCACTTTAAATTTTAGGTGAACATCTGTGAAGTCTTCTTTTTAGTACACGTTTTAGGAAACTGAAATTGGATCTTACCGGGCATCCTCTTTTGTAATGAGTTTCTTTACATGAATGTTGTGGTCCAAATATTCTTCTGGGTCATTAATTATTTTTCTAAAGGGTTGTTATTAATGGCTGCATGTTATTCCATCATATGAATGAGACATGAGGTACTCCGTGGAATACTTAATCATTTGCGTGCTATTTATTGATTACCTGTCTTGTGACTGCTAATCATAAGGGATCCAGGAGTGATCAGAACAGATGGGGCTCTGACTCATGTGGCTTGTGGAATAACGGGTGTGAGGATGTGGCGGGGCTGGGCTACGGTGAATGGGTGGTGGGGAAAAGGGGCTCCTCATCCAGACTAGGGGCTGCAGGGAAAGTCAGGATGTGTTCCAAGGGAGCTGATGTTTCAGCTGAGACCCCAGGAGAAGCAGCAGCAAGAGGACTCAGTGAGAGCTGTGGGCGGAGGAGAGAGGCTCCGGGGAAGAGAGAAGCAATAACATGTGCGAGGCAGTGGAGAGGGAGGCAGGGGAGAGGGAGGGTGGCGTATTTAGGGAACAAAAAGAAGTTCTGCAGAGCTATAATGCTGGATGTGATGGAGAGGAGACGAAGGCTAGAGATGTGGTAGAAGCCAGCTCAGGCAGGCCTTTAAACACCATGATAAAATGATTGGACATCACCCAAGGATAACCCATGAACAGTTTTAGCAGGGGAAGGGCAGCACTGCAGCATTTGGGAGGGATTTCCATGGCTGAAGTGGGAAGAAGGGACTGGAGGAGGATAAGCATTGGAGGAACCTTTTAGGAATCTGTTGCTGTAAGTTAAGTGAGCTGTTGTGGTGGATGAATTAGCGTGGTACCTTGGAGACAGAGATATGTGGACAGACTGACTGTACAAGGAGGGGGAGGTGGAGGGGGGCCGGCAGAGCATGTCAGCTTTCAGGGTTTAGGCATCTTCTTATATGGAGGTGCTCTTGGGTGGCGAGCAGCTTTGACAGCGGAAGATGGGACATAAACCCAGCAAGCCCATGGAATAGTTAGAAAGAAATGTGGAATAAACAAAAGCAAACCTGGGCATGGAAGAGAGAACTGGGCCGGAAAGGTCAGTTCGGGAAGTTTCTACTCAGAGGTCCTAATTTTAGCCACAGGCATGTGTGAGACCCAGGAATTAACATAGCGAGAGGCTATGTTATTCCCTTTTTATTTTTATTTTTTTATCATCCCGCAGAGAACATTTCATACACTTTTTTTTTTTAAGCATTTGTTCATCTGTTTCCTTGGGACAAATTTCTAGAACTGATCTACTTGTCTGAAGGGCTTACAGGGTTGTAATTAACACTTACAAACCAGGAAAACTTGTGGTGCAGTTGCAGAGATGAGACCCAGCTAAAGAAATCCCAATCAATTAGGAAAAAAAGAAGAACAAAAACAGTCCTTACCTTGTATTTGAAGTCTTTCAGAATTCTAACAGGGTTAAATTATATCTGACTTATATTGGTCGTATGCCATTTCCTCAGACCACAGGTGTTTTTCCGTGTCTGTCTTTTATTCCCCTTGCCCTTACAGTCCATTCGTGATTTTTAATTATTACTGTATTTTTTATCAGAAAAATTGGCTAGACTAGGTGGTAGCCTTTTCTTTTTCCATGTAAGGTAATTTGGGGAGCATCTCTGTATCTATTAAAAATCTTAATTTTTAAGTAACAAACAACCCAACTTGAATAGGCTAGGAAGAATTAAAAAGAGAGAGTATATTGGCTCATGTAACAACTATTCAGGATGAACTCAGGCATGGCTTGATCCAGGGGCTCAAATAATATCATCAATCCTGAGTCTTTTCTCTGTCCAACAATCTTATCTCTCCTTTCCTGTGTTGGATCCATTCTCAGAATGGCTGGGGCAGAGTTTGTCTTCTCCCAGTAAATCAAAAGCCATGAGGTGGGCCTGGGTAAATTCTGAATTAAGACCTTAGCCCATCCCTGAGTCACTCAGTGTGGCCATGGTATAGAATGCTTTGCCTGGCAAGGCCTTGGAGCTGGCATTTGGAGTCAGTTCCATCCAAAGTATAAGGGCTGAGGAAAGAGGCATATGAGTTCATGAAAGGAGCAAAACTGGTTCACAGTTGTCAAAATAAAGAACAATTAAAAACAGGGAAACAAATACTGTTGCAGTGCAGTGCTGCTGTACCGTGGGCAAAGATGAAATCTGTCTTGGTTGTGAGAAAAAGACGATGATAAAATTTAGTAATATTTTATGCATTTTCCTTCTCTGAACCAAATAGAAAGAAATGCTGTGGCTACTGGCAGAGGAAGCACTGTATAAAGGAAGGTGAATTCTCTTAAAAAAAAATCCTGATGGCAGGCCACAGCTCAGTCCAATTAAGTTAGTGTCTCCACATGGGGGGACCGGGCACTGAATTTCTTAGAGCTCTCCGTGGTTCCTGTGCAGCCAGGGTTGAGAGACACCTGCTTGAAGAGCAAAGTTACAGCTTTCCCTTGGGGTTTAATTACATGGAGCAACCCAAGGAAGTTTCTGTAAGGCCTTCTTTGTCAACAGAAGCCTTGACCTCCATAAGAAAGAGGATAATGGCTCTATGCCTGGTATGGTCTTGATATTGTCCAGCCCAGTGATAGGGCCTAGCCCCCTCTTGAGGTCCTTTGTACAGAAGAAGAAGCCACTTGACACGAGGTGTTTCTTTTCTTCTTCTTCTCTCTTTTTTTTTTAAGGGCTGTACCTGAGGCATATGGACGTTCCCAAGCTAGAGGTCGAATTAGAGCTACAGCTACTGGTTTACACCACAGCCGCAGAAACTTGGGATCTGAGTCGCCTCTGTGACCTACACCACAGCTCATGGCAATGCCAGATCCTTAACCCACTTAGCGAGTTCATGGATCGACCCACATCCTCACAGATACAAGTTGGATTCGTTTCTACAGAGCCACAGCAGGAGCTCCGACACCAGGTATTTCTACACGTCAGCCTATTAAAATTCGTGAATATGAGTGTCATTTTTTAAAAAAGCAAATGAAAAAACCGAGGCTAGGAGTTCCCATCATGGCTCAGTGGTAGTGAATCCATAAGGATGTGGGTTCCATCCCTGGCCTCGCTCAGTGGCTTAAGGATCCAGTGTTGCCGTGAGCTGTGGTGTAGGTTGCAGACGCGGCTTGGATCTGGTGTTGCTGTAGCTGTGTTGTAGGCTGGCAGCTGCAGCTCTGATTCATCCCCTAGCCTGGGAACTTCCATATGCCGCAGGTGTGGCCCTAAAAAGCAAAACAAAAAACCAAAAAAATAGAAACAAAAAAACCCCCGAGGCTATAAATCCCTAAGTCCCCGGAGAGGAACAGACTTGTATTGAATTTCACTTTTGTCAATTACCAGATGGCTTTGATCAAGTTTCTTAAAGCTTCTGGGCCTCGGTTTCATCCTGTGTCATGGACTTGCTGTCTCATGGACTTACTGGGTAATATGGTAGATGTCCAGGATTTGTGTCTCCCTTCCACTTCTCATTTCTTAGTTCCTAGCTTTTTTTTTTTTTTCTGTTTCCCATGTTTCTCCAGACTTAAGAGTTTCTATGAGTTTTGACATCAAGATCTTCTTACGCGTGTAGGGCAATCCTCCGACTCTCTGATGGGGGGGCACTTCCTGTTGTTCATGTCAGGGAGAGTGGTGACGTGGTTTGCCCAAGATTCTCAGCCTCTTGGTTTCTTCCAGGTGCCAGTCCTGTCTGGGTGTCCTGACTTCTCTTTCTGAGTAACTCTTGTCCCCTGCAGTCTCTTCTCCGCACGACAGCCAAAGTGACCTGTCAGAAATTGAGAGCCCATGTTTTCCCTTCCTGTCTCTCAAACCTTTGGTGATCACCCATCAAAAATGTGGTTCAGGGAGTTCCCGTCGTGGCGCAGTGGTTA
>PVHT021183553.1:7728069-7756762 GCA_004024745.2 Catagonus wagneri
TGTGGTTCAGGAGTTCCCATTATGGCTCAGTGGTAATGAACCTGACTAGTATCCATGAGGATGTGGGCTCAATCCCTGGCCTCGCTCAGTGGGATCCGGCATTGCTGTGAGCTGTGGTGTAGGTGGCAGACACGGCTTGGATCCCACATTGCTGTAGCTGTGGCATAGGCCAGCAGCAGTAGCTCTGATTCGATCCCTAGCCTGGGAACTTCCATGTGCCATGGTTACGGCTCTAAAAATACAAAAAAAAAAAAAAAATGTGTTTCAGGACCAGCACCTCCCTGGCTACCCCCTCAGCCTCGTTTCTTGCTATTCTTTGCTGGCAGCTTGTTCTTAAAACACAGCTGCTTGTGGAGTTCCTGTCGTGGCTCAGTGGTTAACAAATCCGACAAGAACCATGAGGTTGCGGGTTCAATCCCTGGCCTTGCTCAGTGGGTTAAGGATCCGGCGTTGCCGTGAGCTGTGGTGTAGGTTGCAGACGCGGCTCGGATCCCGCGTTGCTGTGGCTGTGGTGTAGGCCGGCAGCTACAGCTCCTGTTAGACCCCAGCCTGGGAACCTCCATATGCCGCGGGTGCGGCCCTAGATAAGGCAAAAAAAGAGAAAGAAAGAAAAGAAATGCAGAATCCTGGCCCTTCCTCACTGACTGAATCAGAATCTGACTTTCACAAGATCTGCGGGTGACTCCTGTCCACTTTAGGATGCACCGATCAGACCATCCTGAGTGTACTAAAAGCAATACATTAAAAAGAAAAAAAAAAAAAACACAGCTGCTTGAGAGTTGTCCTCTAGGGGGCACCACTCACCTCAGGACACAAGGCTCTCTGGGCATTTGCACCTGTGAGAACCCTCCTGGTTTGAAAGGCTGCGCTATTTCAGATGGCCCCTGTTATTCTCTGCCCCTTACGTGCTTCAGCAGCACTAGCTGATGATATCTGTTTACTGTCTATTTGTTTTCCTCACTGAGATGTCAGGTCTTGAGCAGTGCCTGGTACATGATTGGTGTGAATGAATACAAGTAAGATAAATGAATGCTCAAAGGAAATCACAGGACTTTCTGATTAAACCTCTAAATTTCCATTGTTAATAGCTTTTTTTTTTTTTGCTCATGTAACTCATCTATTTTAAATGTTTTCTCTCTTCTGCCTTCTCCCAGTTTAGGCTTAAACTGGGGAAAAAGTTGATTTAACATTCTTCTATTTCCTAGCTATTTTTCATTTTCCTGTCTTAGGTACAAATTTGTCTTTCTGTTCTAAAGAGAAAGTCCTTAAGGTGGTTTTCACTCTCTCAAGTGGAATTTCTAAAAAATTAAAAGTCACCGTTTATAATTGTAATTGTCTTGGGCCTTTTACATCCGATGGTTTTGTAATTCCTTTTCCTAGATTTTCCCCTTCTCTTTATCTTACATAACTCTCAGCTTTCTTAGAACTAGAACTAATGTGGTCCCAGTTAAGTTTTCCATAAATATCAGCCAAAACCTTTGCTACGATTCTAATGACATTCCTCTTCCTTCTCTGCCCAGCCAAAGCCCAGCACAAAATCCAGCTCTCCCATTAGGTTTCCCTGGCCTGCCCCACCCCTGTAATAATCCTTTTTTCTTTGGAATCAGTGCTACTCTATGGCCTGTGACACTCACACTGATCCATGTTGACAGCATGGACTGGTCCCCCCCAAACTCACATCATGTTGGAATCATTCCGTAAAATGTTTGCAGAAAGAAAAAAATGGCCTCAGGTTTTCCCTTATCATCTTAGATGTGGCCTTCTGGTCTCTTCAGTTAGAGGATAAGTGTCTTGAGACTCAGAGCGCTTCTTAGTTCTTGCTTCCTTTTGCTGAGCATCAAGGCTCTTAGAGGAATTACCTTTTTTTACCTTCATCTCGAGTCAGTGCTTAGTCATCGATACCTCTGTCATTAAAACAGCTAGTGACTGATCATCTGTTTCATATTTCCTCATTGCAGCTCCCCAAACCTAAAACATATTTATCAATCCTGTTTTACTAACTACCCTACTGTGTAAAAATCTGTTCGCATATGTCCTCTGTCACTCATCCATTCATTCCTCTATCTATTGCACAAATATTTACAGAGTGGCCACCATGCTGGTTGTTGAGGCTTAAGGATGGGAGGAACCAGCATGGCACCTTCTCCAGGAAGTCCGTGGTCGTGTTGGGCGGGGAGACAGGCAATAGACAGGTAATGGACAGCCATGTCATTGCAAGTTCAAGATAGTGCTCTGAAGGTAGTGATACAGGTCTGTGATACAGGATAAGGAAGGGACACCTCAAATGGGATGAACGAGGAAGGCCTATCTCACATTGAAGCTGAGAACCGAAACCTAAGATAATATTTACACGATATTATGATCAATTTACATTTTAAGAAAATTGTGCTCATTGCTGTTTGGAGTATTGGTCGTCGGCGTAAGATAGAACAGGGAATCTTAGCAGAGGAAACTGTTGCAAAAATATTGTGACTTTGGCTAGCATGGTGGCAATGGAGATATGACAAAATGTTCAGGTTCACGGAGTGTTTTGGAAATAGAATTAATATCCACTGATCGAATCAATACGGGAGTTAAGGGAGGAGGAAGCAATCAGGTATGACTCCCAGGTTTCTGACCTGAACAATTTGTGAAGCAGTGAAATCATGGGCTAGGCTTTAAATGCCTACACACATCATTTCTTCTATGTAAACTGGCTTTATACTGTCAGCAAAAATGTATCCCTTTATTCCCTGTTTCCCTTATCAATATTGCAGAAATTTCTGACATCTTGATGGCTTTTGAGATAGCATGACTTTATTGTCTTGCAATTTGAAATCTTCCAGAAATATTTTCATTTAATCTTAAACATCTGATTTCCACAATGTGTATATCTCAAGGGTGTTGATTTTTTATTTATATAATAAATGTTCAGCAGGCATATTCATATAAATACAAAATCTGAAGCAACAGTCAACCAGCTGAATCAGAGGTTTTTGCATTATCTCCTCATTCTTTAGTTTTATTTTGTGGTTCTGTTTCATTTTTCCATTTTAATCCTTAAATCTTTCCTAAACTTTCTTCTTATTGCAATGAGTTGTTTTAAATCTCTTGGCTGCTGATGTTGCTTCCACGCATTTGAAATAGAAGTTTTCTCCAGAGCTATTGTGTTTTCTTTCCAGCATTTCCTGACGTCTATCATGTGAGGTTTGTATGGCTTGAAATAAAATATTTCAAACAAGAAATATCACCATCTTTGATGTTCTCTCTGCACCTTTTGGTTAACATTATCAGTTTTTTAAAAAAATTTTCTACCTTTCAAGTAGGATTGTAAATCCAGATATATTTTGCCTATTAGCTTCTAGTTAGGACTACATATTATTTCTCTGTTATAGTAATTTATTAACCTTTTAGTCACTTCAGAGACGTTACTATTAGTTTTGTTTTGTTTCTTTTTAGGACTGCACCTTTGGCATATGGAGGCTCCCAGGCTAGGGGTCGAATTGGAGATATAGCTGATATAGCTGCTGGCCTAGGCCACAGCCACAGCAATACCAGATCTGAGCCATGTCTGCCACCTATACCACAGCTCACAGCAACGCCAGATCCTTAACCCACTGAGCAAGGCCAGGGATCGAACCTGCATCCTCTTGGATACCAACGGGAACCCCTACTATTAGTATTTTTATTATTTGTAACTACAATTTTCCACAACGCAGTATTTCATTTGTTTTCCTATGTAGAGTTCTCCATGTTTTGGAGTTTGAATGGGTCCAGGAATATAGTTGAACCCAAGAATGTTAAATTTTGCCTTTGCTGCTGTAATTTGGTTTGTATATTCTGCAAGAGGAATTTTCAAAAACATTTACCTAGGGGGTATAGCTCAGTGATAGAGCGTTTGACTGCAGAAACATTTACCTTAAGAGATTATTGAATAAATTGACCAAAGTTCTTAAAGAGTTGTGCTCATAAAAAGAGAAACTTTATCAAAGCCTATCTAAAATATTTGCTCTTAGACTTGTAACACTATTCGGCAGTAGGAAAGTGCAGAGCCATTCCAGAATTAGAGATGGAGCTTAAAACTCTTTATATGTAATGTGTGTGTGTGTTGAGAGATAGGATGGAGAGGCGGAGGAGAAAATAGAATGAATGAGAATCTTGGTTCATTTTTAGAATGTTTCTTGGAAAGATGGAATATGTTCTGGCTGAGTCTCCACTGCAGATGATCCAAAGCCTTTTCTACTGTGTGGTGTAAAACATCTTCCCACGAGCATACTTAGAACTGCCCTGCATCCTGAAAATTCAGGGCGGTCCTTGTCATGGTTTTGGGTCACTGACTTCCATAGTTTTATACAGAGAAATCAGATTCATATAACACTGCATCTGAGTTTGGGATCACTTCTGTAGATACTTATATTTGTATAGCTAAATAGTGAATATACACTGCTTCTTATCTGGCCTGCAGTTTAGTTTTTGAAACTGCATTTAGGCAAGGTTCAAGCTTTCTGTGATCATATCATGTTTATGAGCCAGTTTTGATATGAAATTTCAAAAAATTACACATTAATACTTGTAGCAGGAACCATAAGCTGGCCATCATCTGGCCTTAATCTATGCATTGGAAGGCTGTGCTAGCATTTACTAGCACTGTGGCTCTAAATTTGATATTTGGATTTTTTTTTGATATTTGGATGGTTTTAAAGATGACTTCTGATTTCATAAGGCGTTGGTAAGTAAGATAGTATGTGATGTGTTTACTCTTTAGGATTAAAATTTCATACTTGTGTTTTCAAAATATCTTCCACGTGATATTGGAAATACTGAGAACTAGTCAGGCTTAGGACATTTCAAATGCACAGAGTTCAGAATTCATTGTTGCTAAATAATTTCTGTTTTCTAAATCTCTCTTACATTTAAGAATTCTAGATACTGATGAGTCTAATCTGGCCCTAACTTCTTATGCTATCATAGTACCTTCAATTATCCGAGTACATAAAAGCAAACTCTTATGAGAGGAAGCCTAGCACAGGGCTCAGGAGCATAGGTATCAGATAAATTTCAGATTTTTTTTTTTTTTTTGATTTTTAGGGCTGCACCTGTGGCATATGGAAGCTTCCAGGCTGCGGGTTGAAGCAGAGCTGCAGCTGCTGGACTACAGCCACAGCAATGCAGGATCTGAGCCGCGTCTGCGACCTACACCACAGCTCTGCAACCCCGGATCCTTAACCCACTGAGCAAGGCCAGGGATCAAACCCAGATCCTCATTGATACTAGTCAGATTCATTACCACTGAATCACAACAGGAACTCCTTAGACTTCAGTCTGAACCTTGCTTTTCCCACTTACTAATTGGTTCCCTAATATCAGGTCTCTAAAATTCTTCAGGAGAAGTGGATAATAATAGAGCCTAATTGAGTGTTGTGATTAATAAAAGATAGATACCAATTGCTTATCAAAGTGTCTAGTATATAATAAAAACTCACTATGTACTATTACTATTAACACTATAATTCATCTCTTTCTCTTCTTGCTACTAGTATAGCTATAACTACCTGATATATACACTATTCTGTGTTCTCCATTCTTAAGAAATGAGACACACAAGAGCTAGTTATTTGATTGTGGTGATAAGGTTTATCAATAAGAATTTAATTTAGTTGCAAACAATAGACACCCCAATAATCATGATTTCATTACTATAGCTTTATATGAAGTTTTGAAGGCAGCTAGTGTAAATTCTCCAAATTTGTCCTTCTTTTCAATATTGTTTTTTGTGTTTTAGATCCCATGCATGTTGATGTAAATTATAGAGTTATCTTGTTAATATGTATAAAAAACCAGCTGAGATTTTGATAGTTATTGCAGTAATTCAATTTACATCTTAATTATATTCAGCCCTCCAATTCATAAACATGGTATAGGTCTTCATTTATTGGTCAATAGTGTTTTGTAGTTTTCAGTGTAGAGGTTTTACATAGCTATTGTTAAATTTATATCTTAGCATTTTATGCTTTTTAATTGTGTAGTAAATGCTACTTACAATTTTAAAAATTTCTGGTGTTTATTACGAGGTATAGTAATATAACTTATTTTCTTATTTTTTGTATTTTGACTTTGTATCTTGATATTTTGCTAAATTATTACTTTCCATAGCTTTTTTTTTCCCCCACATCTGTGGCATAGGGAAGTTCCTGGGCCAGGGATCAAATCTGAGCTGCAGCTGACCTATGCCATAGCTATAGCAATGCCAGATCCTTAACCAACTATGCCAAAGCAGGAGCTCCTCCATAGCTTTTATTATAGATTCCTTTGGATTTTTTTTGTGTAAAATCATGGATGAAAGAAAATAAGTCTTTTAGTTTCCTTTCCACAATTTATGCCTTTTATTTCTCTTAATTTCCTTATTGCATTTATAGAACCTCCACTAAAATATTGAACCTAAGTGCTAAGGGCAGCCATCCTTGCTTTGCTATCTATCTCAGGAGAAATTACTTATTATTTTGCCATTAAATGTGATATTACCTGCAAGTTATTTTGTATAACCTATCAGATGTAAGAAGTTACTTTCTATGTTAGTTCGCTAATAGGTTTATTCTTTTTAAAAATAATAAATGGGTGTAGATTTTTTTCTTTTTTGTCTTTTTGGGGCCACACCTGTAGCATATGGAGGTTCCCAGGCTAGGGGTCGAATCAGAGCTGTAGCTGCCGGCCTACACCACAGCCATAGCAATGCAGGATCCGAGCTGCATCTGCAACCTATACTACAGCTCACAGCAATGCTGGATCCTTAACCTACTGAGCAGCACCAGAGATGGAACTCATATCCTCACGGATACCAGTCAGATTCATTAACCATTGAGCCACAACGGGAGCTCCTGGGTGTTGATTTTTGTCAAATGATTTTCTCACATCTATTGAAATGATTGACTTCTTCCATGTGCACGTGAAAATAATGCATGATTTGAGTTTCTGGGTCTTTAGGCGTACTTTACATAAACACTAAACAGACCAAGATGGTTCATAGTGTTTTTAAAATGTTGTATACACTAGCTTATTTTGTCAGTTTATCCTATCAGGTACCAACAAAGAGGTCCTTCGCTGATGGTGTCTGTTTCTCTGACAGCTTTTCTTTAGTGCATTTTGAAGTTCTTTTATTGGTTCCTACACATTTAAGATTGTTACATCTTGCTGATGAATTGCCTACTTTTTCATGCTAAGTGTTCTTTTTTTTTTTTTTTTTTGTCTTTTTGCCTTTTCCAGGACCGCACTCGCGGCATATGGAGGTTTCGAGGCCAGGGGTCCAATCGGAGCTGTAGCCGCTGGCCTATACCACAGCCACAGCAACGCCAGATCCGAGCCGCGTCAGCGACCCACACCACAGCTCACAGCAACGCTGGATCGCTGACCCACTGAGCAAGGCCAGGGATCGAACCCGCAACCTCTTGGCTCCTAGTCGGATTCATTAACCACTGAGCCACGACGGGAACTCCAAGTGTTCTTCTTTATTTCTAGTAATACTCATAGTCTTAAAGTCTACCTTTTCTCATGTAATATAGCCACACCAGCTTTCCTATGCTTTTTCTCTTGTCATAACGTATCTCTTTCCCTGGCCTTTTACCTTCAATCTTTCCATCTTTTTGTTTAAAGTCGGTTTCTTTTCAAACGCATATGGTTAGGTGTTGCTTTTTGATTCAGTCTGACACTCTTGGCCTTTAACTGCATTGGTATCCCTTTTAAATTTAATGTAATTACTGGTAAAATCGTATCTAAGTTTATTTATTATTATTTGTTTTCTACTTATCTAATGTGTTCTTTGTTTTATTCTTTCTTTCCTTCTTTTGAGTAAGTAGAATATTTAAAATCTTTGGTTGGCTTTTGAGCTGTATTTTTTTCATTGTTTGTTTTTTATTTTATTTATTTGGCTTTTTTTTGTCCCTAATTTTTTTGTTTTTATTCTGTGGCTGATTTGGGGGTTATAGTATACACCCTTAGGTTATCACAGTTTACTTAGAATTAACAGTCAATCACTTCCTCCAGAATATAGAACCCAAAGACAGTGCAATTCTGTCACTACCCCCTCATTCTTTGTTCTATTTTTGCCATATATTTTCCTTCTACGCATGTTATAACATTACAATTTGCTTTAAATTGCTACTTGTTTTAAAATAAAGAAGAAAATTAATATTTATCCCCAAATGTACTATTTCCGATACTCTTCATTTTATTCTATAAACTTGGTTTTCCATGTGTTATCATTTCCTTAGCAGTTTTGTAATATGTTTGGATCTTCTGGGAACAAATTCTTTCTGCTTTTCTTTATTGGAAAATGTCTTAATTTATTTTATTCTCATTATCTGAAGATCCCCCCCCAGAAATAGAATTCTAGCAAATAATTTTTTTTTTAGTGCCTTAAAGGGGTCATTTTATTGTCTTTTCCCTCCTTAGATCCTGATGAAAAGTCATCTGTCATTCTTACTGCTCAGTATATATATATATATAGTGTCTTTCTCTGGGTGTTTTTAATATTTTCTCTTAATTTTTGGTTTTAAGTATTTTGACTATGATGTACTTGTTTGTTTTCTTTGAATTTATCCTTCCCATGGTTCATCGAACCTTACTATGTTGACATGTCCCATCATATTTAGGAAAAATCTCAGCTATCATATCTATGGTCCTGATAGTAGGATGGATGGAGGAATAAAATAGAAGAAGGCCAAAGGGTACATCCACCTCTATTTTAAGGAAGTTTCTCTGAAGCAACCTCAGGAAGTTTCCACTTATAGCCCTTTGTGAGAATGTCATCGCAGGTCTACATCCGGATGCAGAAGAGCCTGGTAAAGGCAGTCATTATTCTGTGCAGCTATGTGCCCAGAAGTTCTGTCTCTCTATCACTGTGAGCACAGAGCAGACAGACATTAAAGAAAACAAGCAATTTCTGCTCACATAGCCAGGAAGTGACAACGTTCTGACAGATCCTGGATCACCTGGCTTCACATTCTTGGTCCTTACACTACAGCCAAGACATCAAGTGTAACAACAAAGAATACTGGCTAGGAGCTTAGATTTGGGAATTAGACAGCTTGGGTTTAAATTCCGTCTTTGCCATTTACTAGCAGTGTAATCGTGGGCAAGTTATTTGATCTTTCTATGCATCTATTTCCCCATCTGAAAAGGAAGTAATACTATGTAGCTCACAGAGTTGATACTGGGATTAAATGAGTCAATGTAATTAGAACACTTGGAGTGGTGCCTTGTATGTACAGATGTTCGCCATTAGAGGACACAGTCTTGTTAAGCCTCTGCAGAAAGGCAGTCCTAGATATCCTTTTCCATCCCCTTCTTCCTCAGCTGTCGGCTCTGTGACCCCACCTCCACTCATCAGCCACACTGGATAGTCTAATAACTGTGCCTGTGTTTAGAGAACAGTGTATGAGAACTTCCTTATTCCTGAACATTCCCTCTTAATGTATCCAAACTCAATCATGAAGAATTTATGCAAATGCAGAATTTGGCCAACTTCCACAGATTGCCTGACAGGCCAGTTTCCTTCCAGTTCCCTAATCACCAACTCTGGACACAGGCAACTTGTAGTTTCCCCAGAACCACTACCAAAGGCAGGAGAATGCAACATTTATTGAGCTCTCTGTGTAATCTTATTTAATCCTATGTAGCAGGATCATCCACATCTTTTAGGTAGGGAAATGAAAGCACAACATAATTAAAAACCTTGCTTGAGATCACCCACTAGTAAGAAGATTCAAATTTTAGTTTCCTGGCTTTGAATTCTTGGGTTATAAAAGTTTGTTCCTTTCTCTCTTAGGAAGATCACTTAGAAAACAATGTTATAAGAAGGAGAGGGTAACAATTGCTTGGGTGATAGAAACAGAGAATTTACTGGTCAAAGCAACAGTGTCTTGATCAGCTTGGACTTCTGTAACAGTCAGCCACTGACTGGGTGGCTTGAACAACAAACCTTTATTTATCATTGTTATGGAGGCTGGGAAGTCTGAGATGAGGATGCCAGTATGGTCAGGGTCCAGTGCGAGCTTTCTTGCTGGCTTATAGACGGCTGCCTTCTTGCTGGCTGCCTTCTTGCCATGTCCTGATATGGCAGAGAGGAGAAACTCTGGTGTGTTGTCTTCTTCCTGTGAGACACTAATCCCATCATGGGGCTTCACCCTCATCTAATCCTAATTACCTCCCCAAGGCCCCACAACCTAATGCCATCACACTGTGGGCATATCAGTATTGAAAGGACACAAACATTGGGTTCATAACAGAGAGTGTTTTGACAATTGCCTCAGCACTTAATCTGCAAATCCCTTTTCTTATGTTCATTAATAATCTTGTGAGCCAGAAAAATTATCCCATAATTGCCTTTACATCACATGTGTCTCCATAATGTGTATTGAGATACACCTTGAATTCATTTTTGCCTTGTTATCATCCTTTATAACAGAATGGCACTTTATGTTATGTTTTTTGGACTAGATAATTGGCCGAAGATGTCTTCTGTCTTAGTACATACTGAGCCATATTAGCATTCTCTGAAAATACAAAATATGGTTTGTATTCTCATCTGGCTTTTTTATTTTCTTGAATGGATAAGACAAGGTGAATTTTAATAACAAAATGCAAGATTCTTCATTCAACAGCAGTGAACCTTTTAGATATTCAATTCAACAAACATTTATCGATCCCCTCTTTAGTTAAATTTTCTTCTGGTACATAATTCCTCTTTCAAATCTTTTACATAAAGCAAAATGAAACAAAAGTTTCCCTCTGGTCTACATTCCTATTTAGTTGCAATGCTGCGTATCCGAATACATTGTATCAGTTAGATTTGGCTGCATAACAAACCACCTCAAGATTTAGCTGTTAAATGGCAGTTATTTACTTAGCTCATGGTTCTTGTGGGTTGACCATTTGGGCTGGATTTCAGCTGGCCGCAAGCCAGTTTGATTGGTGGCTAACTGGTCTAGGGTGGCGTCACTGGGCTGGCTTGCTTTGCCTCAAGGAGTGTCTTTTCTTCCTGCAGACTGACCTGAACCGCCTCAGCCAGCTCCTAGGAAGGTTCAGTGGCATTTTTGACAGCTTTCTTTTTTGACAACTTTCTTTTTTGACATTTTCTTTCCCACTGTTTTCAGTGACATCTTCCTCTCCTGGTTTCCCTCCTATCTTTCTTAAAATTTATCCGTCCATCTGTCCATCCATTTTTCTAGCCATCTACCTGTCCCATTGTCTGTTCTTTCCCTAGGAACCATAGGCCTCCCCTAGGATCTTCTCCTGTGTTTTCCACTGCTGTTGGTAGCAACCCCATCTATATTGTTCCCTAGCCTGGAAAACCTGGGAATCACCTTATAACTGTTGTTATTTCTTATTTATTGGACATAAACTGTTTGCCAGTCACTGTGCCAAATGTTTGCCATAGATTTTTGCATTTCAGCGTCATGAAAACCCTGTGTTGTAGCCATTAGTGTCTCCATTCCATGAGTATATGAATATGAATCTAAAGTGATTGCTTTTCTAAAAAATCTTTTTTTCCTTTATTTCGACTTGATTGGTACATTTATTTCTTGTTTATTTTCTTTTCTTTTTTGGCTGTGCCAGTGGCACGTGGGAGTTCCTGGGCCAGAGATCAAACGCGAGCCACAGCAGTGACAATGCCAAATCCTTAACCACTATTCTGTTAGGGAACTCCTCTTATTTCTTCTTCCTACCAAGATACAAGCAGAATAGAAACACATATCCCGTTATGTTTATACATCATAACTTTTTCTCACTTGGGCTGTCACTGACTTCTCTTCCATGCAGGATAGAATAGTAAGAGCCTGGACTTTGTATCATAGCACTGCCACCCACCGGCTCTGTGTCACCATTTCCTTGTCTGTAAAATAGGGCCACTCATAGTTCCTGTAGCATGCAATTACCCCAGAGTTCAATGAAATAATGCATGTGAAGGCTTAGAACTGTGTGGTGCATCTCAGCCCCCAGCAGATATCAACTGTTGCTGTTATTATTACCATTTTTCATTCCTTCATTCAGTATTGGACTGGGAGCTATTCTGGGAATTTTGATATATATCATTTTACAACCCAAAGCAACGTTATGAAGAAAATAATTTCAGCCCTGTTTTCTGGGTGAAGCAGTATAGAGTTAGAGAGGTCAGAACTTGCCTTGGCTTTTCAGTTTGTCATATGGTAATATGGTTCTAAGTATGTTCTTCTTCTTTTTTTTTTTTAATGGCCACTCTTGGGGCATGTGGAAGTTCTCAAGCCAGGGACTGAATCTAGCCACAGCTGCAACCTTTGCTGTAGCTGTGGAAACACCAGATCCTTTAACCCATTGAACCAGGCCAGGGATCAAACCTGCACCTCCACAGTGACTTGAGCCACTGCAGTGAGATTCTTAACCCATTGCGCCAGGGCAGGAACTCCCTTAAGTATGTTCTTTTCATTCAGAGTGAAATGGAATAGCTCATCAAGGATGGAACTGCAGTCCACTCTAGGCTGTGAAGGGACTCTGTGGAGTATTCGAGTGCTATTAAAACTGATTGTGTGGTACATTTTTAGCATGATATTTAAATTTTAAAAACTATAAGGAAGTTTATAAAATGTTGAATAGCACTGGGTATTTTTTTTTAATTTTTTGTCTCTGTACAGAAAATTAGCAAGCTGATGATGCCAATTTATGAGTGGCACTTTAGATAAAATCTGAGAGCTATTTTGGTTTGTTTTTTACATTCACTATATCCTTAAGGAAAATTGCCAATATTGCTAGAAGTTCTGTGTGAAGATGGGTAAATATAAATTTTAATCTAGATAAGAAAAGTGAAATCGAATTTGGAATAAAAACTGTATATGAGTAAAATTATTTAAATTTGTTTCTAACATTTGGATAAATTTCACTGAATTTTTA
This sequence comes from Catagonus wagneri, assembly GCA_004024745.2. NCBI lineage: Eukaryota > Metazoa > Chordata > Mammalia > Artiodactyla > Tayassuidae > Catagonus > Catagonus wagneri. The sequence goes on from PVHT021183553.1 coordinate 7,740,967, forward strand.
AACTGCTCTTAAAATATTAAAAGAATGGATTTTACCAAAGCATGTTAAATACTTATGAGGACACACAGGCCTACAGTTTCACATAAATATGTATGTATATTTTTTTTAAGTTGAGAAATACTGAAACATGCACACATAAAATGGAAATCACCTACACAAGAAATATATCTAATTTTTTTTTAATTAAAGCTTTATTGAGGTATCATTTCCATATCATCAATTTCATTCATTTTGGAGTTCCCATTGTGGCACAGTGGAAATGAATTCGACTAGAAACCATGAGGTTGCAGGTTCGATCCCTGGCCTTGCTCAGTGGATTAAGGATCCGGTGTTGCTGTGAGCTGTGGTATAGTTTGCAAATGCGGCTTGGATCTGACATTGCTGTGACTGTGGTGTAGGCTGGCAGCTGTAGCTCTGATTAGACCCCTAGCCTGGGAACCTCCATAGGGTGCCGTGGGTGCAGCCCTAAAAAGCAAAAAATAAAAAATAAAAATAAGCAAAATAAAAACAATAAATTGCATTTATTTTAAGAGTACAAGTCAGTGCTTTCTGGAAAAACTATACTGAGTCACACAACCATCACCACAATCCACAGTCCAATATTAGAACATTTTCATCAGCCCCAATAGATGACTCACATCCATTTTTTTGGTCAGTTCCGCTCCCCACCCCAGCCCCAGGCAACTGCTCATCTACTTTCTCTATCTATAGATTTACTTTTTCCTGAATAGTCCTTATAAATAGAGTTATACAATATATGTTCTTATGTATTTAGCGTCTTTCTCTTAGCTCGTGTTTTTTAGGTTCATCCATGTTGAGGTACAACGTGTCGGAACTTAATTCCTTTCTGTTGCCCAGGAGAATTTCATTATGTGGATATACCACAGTTTGCTTTTACATTATAATAACCAAATTCTAAAACATCGTATATTCGAGAAAATACTAATAGTGGGTGCTTCTAGAGAAGGGACTGAGGAACAAAGGGATCAGGGTGGGAGGAAAACCTTTTCTTCATTTACTATTTTACATGGGCTTAAGGTTTTAAATTCAGGATTATGTCTTTATTATAGAGCAAAGTATTATAAAGCAAAGTAAGAAATATCTTCCCCCAGCAATGACTATTAAGAGGTGAAATCGCCCCACTGACCCTACCCTACCTTCCTGAAGGTAATCAAATAATAATAAATTAATTTATTTATTTTAATTTTTAAATTTAATTTAAATTTTTTCTTTTTAGGGCTGCACCTGCAGCATATGGAAGTTCCCAGACTGGGGGTCGCATCAGAGCTGCAGCTAGAGCCTGCGCTACAGCCACAGCGATGCTCAATCTGAGCTACATCCACGAGCTATGCCACGGCTTGCAGCAACGCTGGATCCTTAACCCACTGAGCGAGGCCAGGGATGGAACCTGCATCCTCACGGACACTGTGTATGTTGGGCTCTTAACCCTTTGAGCCACAACGAAACCCCACCATTCATTTATTTTTGGCATCTTTCTAGTCTATACATACATAGAGACACGTGTTTACATATAAATGTATTGATGTCCCCGTCCCTTTGTCCATCTGAGCAATCATATTTTATATTTCAACACAAATGGACGCACAGGGCTTCATCATCGAACCCCCAGTTACCCACGCTAAGAAAGCCTGTTTCGTTGGGTTGTGCTTATCTGGAAACAATTCAAGAATCAATTCATCAGGCAAATCACAACGGAAAGCATTAAGAACAGCGGCCCCAGTTTCTTGGTTATTAGGTGCAACAGAGTTCAATTTTTTTTACCCTACCCTGCCTCTTCCTGCAGGCTACCTGGGCGCCACCTGTGAGGAGAAGGTGGACCCGTGCGCCTCCAGCCCCTGCCAGAACAACGGGACCTGCTACGCCGATGGGCTGCACTTCGGCTGCAGTTGCAGCGCAGGTTTCACCGGCCCGGCGTGTACGCAGCTCGTGGACTTCTGTGCGCTTAGCCCCTGCGCCCACGGCACGTGCCGCAGCGTGGGCACCAGCTACAAATGCCTTTGTGACCCAGGTAGGTACCATCATCCCATGGACCGAGGGTCTTTCCTTTGTCCATTCTCAAAGCCTTTCAGCGTTTCTTTTCCATCTGAGCACAGGTTGCCCTCTGAATGGGTTTATTTGTCCATCTAAGTGAACCCCACTCATTTATCACACCCTTTCTCTTTAGAGTTAACCCTAGGCAGGGTTTGGAAAATACTCTTTCCACCTTTTCATGGGCAATTCAGTCACTGCAGAAAAATAAGAAAGTACAAGTAAGCAAAATGAAGAAAATGAGAAACAGGCTTAATCTTAGAACAGTTTGATGATTTTGAACAACTGACTAGGTCACTTCGGAGCCCTTACTGTATTACGTATCAACAGGGTTACTAGGTTAACAAAATAGTTTGCATTTTAATGTGCATACAAAGCAGAATGCAGTCCATTCAGGATTTTACCATCTTTGAAAAATCTTGCTCTGGGCACAGCATGTGTTAGAGGACCCGTGACTTCCCGTGTAAATGTTCAGAAGTTCCAGCATTTATTTTTCAACTGTCTTCTGCATTTGCGTTGCTGATTATTTATTGTGAAAGTTTTGAGACTCTGAAGTCAGAGTGGGTGCTAGTCAAAATTTGTGTCTGCGCGACCTCCTGGCGTGGTCTGAAAAGAATGTGCCCTGGGGCTCTTTCTTTCCCCTTGTTTCTATTCTGCCCACGTCTCCATCTTTGCATGAGTTGCCTCTTTAGAATGCTTCCCAGCACAGCAATTCCCCCCATATGTCCCTGGTCCAGCAAGGCAGCTGGCCAGTCCTCTAGCTTGCGTGACTGCGGGTTCTATCCACATGGTGCACCTGCTTGGCTGCCTGCTCCCCTGTCGCCCCATGTCACCTGCAGACCTCCGCTCTGGGGCCAAATCAGCTTTCTTTCCTCCGAGTTCCCACACTCTCCAGAAATATCACTTTCTTGGTCTTTAAAATATTATATTAACCATCCTTGTATGTATCTCTCTTCCCCTTGGGGGGGTAGGAAGAAGTGTGTTTTATTAATGACTTTTGTTTAACAATAAGGTATTATTAATAACTTTTGTTTAACAATAAGGTATTGAGTTTCATCTTTCTAGGTTTTGAGACGGATGCTTCCCATCTTTGGTCCTTTTAGGTGCCCTTTCTGACGGGTGGATTTGGGGACCCACCTTTCCACCAAGGTCTGAAATACCTCTTTTCTGGTTCAGTCGTGTGTCTGTGGCCACACTCCCACTCAGGGGCTGAGTCCAGATTCCAACCCAGGTGCCCTGTTTCCATTGCCCCGTACCTGTGCCAGGTCTGCAGCTTTCAAGGGTCACGTCTCATGTTCATGAGTCACCTAAAGGAGTGAGTGGGAAATGCAGCTAAGCATCTGCAAGATATTGAAAGCCTCTTTCATATAGATTTTTAAATTATCTGGTTTTCTAAACAATCATGGGATTGATATTTTGCCCAGTGCCCCTTTCCTCTCTGTTCGAAAGTACAGAGGGAACAGCACTGTTTAATCTGCCTGGTAACTGCATGAGGAGGATTCTCCAGAGATACAGAAACAGGAGAGAAGAAGAGGGAGGGGGAGAGAGAGGGAGGGAGAGGGAGAGAGAGAGAGATTGCTTGATTTTAAGCTATTGATGTGCAGTTGTGAAGACTGTCAGGTTCAAGTTATGGTGCAAGCTGGTAGGCTGGCAGCTCAGGCGGGGTTCTACATTACGGTTTTGAGCCTAAATTTCTCCTTCATGGGGAACCACAGCTTTTGCTCTTAAGACTCTCAACTGATTGGGTGAGACCCACCCACATTCTGGAGGGTTTTACTCAAAGCCTGCTGATATAAATGCTAATGTCTTCTAAAAAATACCTTCACAGTGACTTCTAGGCTAGTGTCTGAACAAATATTCAGGTCTTGTGGCTTAGCCAAATTGACACATGCGGTAACATTTTGTGATTTCTCTCTCTTTTTTTTTTTATTATAGTATAGTTGATTTACAATGATGTGTCAATTTCTGCTGCACAGCATTGTGACCCAGTAATATATACATATTATATATATATACACACTGTATATATGTGTATATATATGTGTGTGTGTGTGTGTGTATACACATTTTTTTCTCATACTGTCTTCCATCATGTTCTACCCCAAGAGACTGGATGTAGTTCCCTGTGCTATACAGTAAGATCTCATTGCTTATCTACTCTAAATGTAATAGTGTGCGTCTACCAACTCCAAACTTTCCATTCATTCCACTTCCTCCCCCCTCCCCTGTGGCAACTATGAGTTTTCTCTCCATGTTTGTGATCTGTTTCTGCTTTGTGGATAGGGTCATTTGTGCCATGTTTTAGATTCCACATGTAGGTGATATCATACGGTATTTGTCTTTCTCTTTCTGACCTACTTCACTTAGTATGAAAATCTCTGGTTGCATCCATGTTGCTGCAAATGGCAATATTTTGTCCTTTTTAATGGCTAAGTAGTATTCCATTGCATATATGTACCACATCTTAATCCATTCATCTGTCAAAGGACATTTAGCTTATTTCCATGTCTTGGGTATTGTGAATAGTGCTGCAGTGAACATAGGGGTGCATGTATCTTTTTCAATGAAAGTTTTGTCTGGATATGCACCCAGGAATGGGATTGCAGGATCGTGTGTGTTAGTTCTCATGAACCTTGTGGTGATGGGGTTTCTTCAACTCTAAGCACATAATGAGGACACTCTTCTGGATGCACCCCAGTCCTCCCCCGTCAGAGCCGTGTAGAACTGGGAGCTGCTTCCCTCTTGGGGACCAGTGTTCTTCCGTGTGCCTTGCAGACACGTACCGTGGCATCAGGGAGCTGAGGGGGAGGCCAGGTAGTTCAGTGCCCTTGTCTTGTCAGGAACATGGGTACTAAGACCACCTTGCATTTGCAAATGAAGCCAGCTGCCCTTGTGCGAGTGAGCACAGATACTCATGAGCACGCTTGTCTCACATCTGGCTCTGGATGTCATCACACATGGCCACGATCATTAGGCCACGATCAAAAGCAAAACCTCAGAGCATCCTCCACACCTGTCCCCTGAAAGTCCCGGTTCCCTCAGGGGCCCCACAGAGAAGCCCCACATGTCACAGGACTAGGAGGCAACTTTGTTTCTCCTCTCCTCTCCTCTCCTCTTACTTTTGTTCGTAAACGTATTAAACCTTCTCTTATATTTAGCTGCTTTTTTTTTTAATATGAAGTAGGATGTTGTTATTGAAAGATACATGTTGCTTTTTAGTAATACCAGGTAGAGTCTGTCAGCAGGTGTAAGGAGACTTACAAGGTCCTAGATAGAAACTACATCACCCAGGGAGTTCCCTTCGTGGCTCAGTGGTTAACGAATCTAAGAACCATGAGGTTGCAGGTTCGATCCCTGGCCTTGCTCAGTGGGTTAAGGATCCGGCGTTGCCATGAGCTGTGGTGTAGGTTGCAGACGCGGCTCGGATCCCTCGTTGCTGTGGCTGTGGCATAGGCTGGCAGCTACAGCTCCTGTTAGACCCCTAGCCTGGGAACCCCTATATGCCGCGGGTGCAGCTCTACACCAAAAAAAAAGGCAAAAAAGACAACAACAACAAAAAAAGAAAAAAGCTACATCACCTGGTGTTTCTCTGTCCACATAAGAAGGAGTAGCTGCGGGTGGGAGAAGGAAGCTGAGACCCCCAACTTGTTGACTGTCACTGTAGGAATTTGCAGGACATTACTGGGCTTCAGTGTTTATTTTCACAAATAATGCCTTAGATGCTCATCAATTCAGCTGCAGTTGGGGGTCGCACAGTAGACCTGGGACGAGGTACTGACCAGGTCCTCCTGCTGACCATGATCTTCTGTTGCGTGTGAGAGCATCAGATGAGAGGCAAGCAGCATCGTTCTTGGCACGGAGTAGTAAGAGCTATTCTTTTTTTTTTTTTTTTCATTTTGATGGAGATTCCAGCATATCTCCCAAACCACAGCGAGGTGAAGTTGCTCCTGTTGAAGTTCCATTTTTTCCTCCCTGATGTTCTCTGTTCAACCTTCTTTCATGTCCATTTGGGGCATTCAGCTTGGTAAAGCCGATGCCCAGCCTCTGGGTAACCTTGAAAAGCCTGAAGAAATGTGTGTTCCACTCTTGGATGATGGGATGTGTTAGGTGGTCCCCCAAGGTAGAGCCTTGGAGTTCTGTCAAAGCTCTCTCATTGAACTTGGGAGATAAGATTGCTTTTAGAGGGGTTGCTTCCTCAGATCATTAGGTGACATTGTATGCAATAAAAATGCATCTTAACATCTGGCAAGAATTTACATTTTAAGAGGTGAAAATGACAATTCTCTGAATGCGATATTTCTAGTCTTAATCTTCCGAGCATGTAATTGCTTTATCACTAGTTTGCATAATAGAAGAATCTCATGAGAGTAGGTGAAATTGGGTGTCTAGCTGAAGAGCGGCAAGCCTGATTATCTTTATTGAGAGTGAACGGACCCCATTTCATAAAAGACAGCAGATTGAAATCGTGTCAGGTTGATAATTAGCCCCCGTCTGACAAAATGCCATTTGGATGACTGCAAATCATATTTGCCAGGTGCTTTATTTTCATACCTCATTTTTCCCTTATCAGGCTAGGAATTTCTGATGGGGTTCTCGTATTAAATAATACAGTGTCAGCTGTGAGTAATCGCTGTGATGTTATCTTTCAGAGACAGTGTTAAGCGATAGGCCACACATGCTCTCAAAAAATCGCCAGTTGAAATCTCCCAAGGACTTCAGACAGTGAGAATTGGCAGCCCAAGATACACTGTGGAAAGTGGGGCCACAGTGCCTGGAGTCGCCTGAGGCATGTCACTGCCCTTGCAGGTAGAAGCCACGGTGTTTCGTGTGTTCTCAAAACAATGGTGGCACCTGCAGATGCCATTTGGCTGATGACCAGGACCGGAAGGGATCTCTGGTGAGAAGGGAGATGGTTTGCTTCGGCTCACTGGTCTTGGCCCCTGCCCGATACACTTGAATTTGTACTCTAACCTTGTTTGCTGATTTGAGTTAACCTTGCCAGGGCTATTTAAGAGATTTATAGGATAAAGCATTAGAGGATTTTTCCATGGAAATACACATGAATAACCTTAGATGTTCATCACTTGTCACAGACCAGACCTGGGATAAATTGCCACCTATGGATCTCTGCTCATTCTTCTCGGTCATAAGTCTAGCAGCTCAGACCATCTGGACTATAAAATAAAGGGTGTTTAAGCTTTTTCCCAATTGAAATTTTTAAAAGGAAATTTTAAAAATTTCAGATACTGTTTTTTTTTTTTTTTTCTCTATTTTGGACATACGCCTTCCACGTGGGCTGTATTTCTGGCCTGGACGGCCTAAAAGACACAGTTGGCATTGCTTCCTGCTGTTAAACTCAGACTTGGCAATACCAGCACTCTGATAGTGTCTGCTGGGAACAGGATCAAAGATAAGACTTAATGGTCGTGATTTTAACAGCAATTTAAGAGCAGTAAAGACAAACATCCACCTACTGTGATACGAAAACGTTTAGTTTGGTCATGAATGCCTAATTGCATTAAGATTCTTGGATAAGTACAGTGGACAACTTGCATCTTATATTAACCAGAAAACCTTCCCAGGTTTATTGGGATGAAGAGACTTCTTGCGTTTAACATGCTCTGGGAGGGTCCAGATCTGTATAGCTCATTGTTCTCGAGAATTGTTGCTTTTACAAAATATATTACCTCCTTTCCCCACATCCTAATCCTGTTATCATGCCTTGCCTTTGCTCTCTTCCAAAATATGATATCTGCCCTCACCATCGGGATCCCAGAAGGAATCCTGCAGCTCTAGCAGCACTTCATAACTTGTATTCATATCTAAGAAAACGTTTAAATTTCTACATTGACATCAGGATGACGCTAAGAATTGAGAAAGGAAAGAGTAGCCCCTGACATCTGGGAGCTTGCTGGACACTTACAAGCAAGCCTTGGAGTTGTTAGGAGCTGGCCTGGCACTCACAGCTGGGCTGTGATGTCTCCTGTTGGACGTAAGGACGTAAACAACACAGTACGCCGGCATGACATGGTCATTCGCGGACCATGATAAAGTGAGAACAAAGACCATTTCATGACTTGGTCTAAACACAGGTAAAAACAAGGTTGCTATGCCAACCACAGAATACCAAACATTCCCTTTTATTGAACATAAAGTGGGGGCCAGCTGCTTCCTCCCCCATTGCAGCTTTAGCCTTGCTCTGGCCTGCCCCCACCTGTAGGCAGGAATGTTTGAAATACTCAAGGGTGGAATTGCTCCTGCTTTCCGACAGCATCCTCTCTGGAGTGAATCCTCCCCAAGCTGTTCAACCAGAGTTCAGACCCTATAAATATACCCTCTAACACCTCTGACTGAGACACTCCATGACTGCCCGAGGTGTATGTGCTCCCTCACTGCCAAGAGTAAGAAACCCTACTGGCTCACCTATAGAGGTCCCTGGTGGCCTTTGCTTTGAGAGCATTGGAAGGACTTAACTAATTAAAATGTTCAAGAGTTCCTGTGGTGGCTTAGTAGTAACAAACCTGACTAGTATCCATGAAGATGCGAGTTTGATCCTGGCCTCGCTCAGTAGGTTAAGAATCTGGTGTTGCTGTGAGCTGTGGTGCAGGTCACAGACTTGGCTCAGATCCTGAATTGCTGTGGCTGTGGTGTAGGCTTGCAGCTGCAGCTCTGATTCGACCCCTAGCCTGGGAACTTCCGCGGGCCATGGGTGTGACCCTAAAAAAGGACACACACGCGCGTGCACACACACACACACACACACACTCACACACACAAATGCCCATAATACAGGGTTCCAATTAACTGAATTTTCATATTAGCAGTAGTTCAATTGGGATTTTGGATGAACTGGATACTGAAGTATCATTCAGATTTATACATGGGGGAGGAGCACTGTGGAACCAAACTCCTAGGTGGGGGAAAGTCAGAGAAGAGTAGATCCAGTTGGCTGCGGGATAAGATGCATTCATTGGATGCCATAATGGGAGTTAAGGCTGAAAATGCTGATTTGGACAGATTTAGCAGAATCTCGATGCCAAGGAGTTTGGAAAATGAAGACTTAGAAATGCACCATTTTGCATTAGTGGTGTATGTGAACTGACCTTAGATTGTTCTGACAGACTTGGGTAATTTCTAGAAAGACTTGGGTGACCTTCAGAAAGATTCTTCTGAGAGAGTTAGTACAACCAAGAAAAGATGATGAGACAGGAGATCAGTCAGGAAGCTCAGGTCAGTGGACGTGAGGTCTCGAACTTGCGGTGGGAATAGCAGGACGGACCTGGGATCTGTCTGAGGAGTGGAATCGTCCGGGTTTGGTCGCCAGTTGAATGTAGAAAACAAGTGAGAGTGGAGTCAACAGTGTTGCTGAGGCTTTAACTTGGGAAACTCAGGGAAACAGGGAAATGTGCCAAAGGCTCTTGGGAACAGCAGGCCAACCAAGTGGATGTGCCAGTATATAAAGAGCTGTTACTTGAGACTGGAACTGGGTTATGAGGCTGACACTGGGGAGATAAGGATGGAGTTCCTGGTGCGTGGGTGCTAGAGAAGGTCAAGGGGACAATTAGGATAGATGGGGTGACAGTGTTGTGTCAATTTCTGCTGTACAGCATAGTGACCCAGTCATACAGGTAGATAGAGTCACTGTAAATCAACTCTACTGTAATAAAAAAAAAAAAACAGATGGGATGAGAGTATAAACAGAAAGGGGAAGAATCTGTGGGAGGGTTAAGAATTCTTGCACTGAGGTGGGAGCTAGAAGCAGCAGCAGCAGAGGACGGAGGAGGCGTCATGGGGTGGGAGAGTGACAGGGAGAGGGCAGAGCCATGGAAGTTTGAGGTGGAGGAGGGGAGGGGTGGGATGCTTCCTGGGGGTGAGGAACTGGGTCAGACTTGTCAGGACAGTCAGACGCTGAAGGACCTGTCCCAATGGCCTTCGCAGCTGGTGCACAGTCATTCCCCATCTCCATGTAGTTTGAGTCTAGTTTGGGGGCGTGTTCAGGGAGAATTTGTGATATTTGCCTTCTTTAGGTTAGTGACCTGAGAGATTAATACAAGGAGAGGAAGGACAGCGGTAATGAGTGAAGGGCACTCGCTGGTGCAGGATATGGAATTTTGATGAGATTCTTGACATTAAAAATCTATTCATAGTCTATTTAACCTCACTTTAAATGGATAATGCATATGTATGAAAGTGTTAATGAGCTGGCCTTTAATTATGAGGGATTTCCACTCCTACAGCTTCCCTTAAAACTCAAATCCTTCAGAATTCATCCTTGGCCGAACTGTCGTCGCAAAGGTATGAGATTTACCTACAGGCGGTAGGAGTTAGCATCATTACGAGGACAGCAGAAATCGTTTTACATCTTCTCACCCAGAGTGAAAGTCAGAAGTGCCAGCTGATAACAGCTTACATCACTAACCAGTGCATTTCTGAGGATGGTTCTGTTTGAAGCACCACCAACTCATAATCTCAGGAAATTCTCATCAAGCTCATGACCGTGGAGGTCAGATGGGGGCTCATTTAAAGCTGTTTTGTACCTGAGCCATTGACTTTTGTTTTGTGGTTGGAAGTTATTGTGAAGTTATTACGCTAACCTTTTTTTTGGCTGGCTGAGGACGTCAGGGAATCTGGAATTTAGAATGGAAATGTGGCACGCGTTGCCTCTCTTACCAGGTGTGATGGAAAGGGCTCTGGGTTTAGAATGGAGTAGAACCAAACTTCACTACCAGCTTTATCATCCAACAGCTGTGTGGCTGGCCTCTGTTAGCCTTGGTTTCCTCGACTCTAAAATGGGGATAAACATAATGAAGCTCAAGTGAGATGATGCAGACGAGGGACAGTAAGTAGTGCCCAGATCCGCTCTCCCTTGTCCTGGGAGAGACTGTGGAGGAAAGTATTAAATCTGTGCTCTGATTCTTTTCATATGAGGTTCAAGGTTGGGGTTGGATGGGAGTTGGAGCCAATTTTTGTGGCGATAGTGGGCATTCTTGAGTGACGGGTCGGGTCCAGCTTTGTCAGGGATGAAGGGAGCTTGCTGCCTTGGCTCCTGGTGACTGTGGTGATACAGATTTCAGCTCCAGGGGCTGGCAGAGCTCTTTAGCTGGAATGGCTGTTTGAATCCCCTCAGCCCCTATGAAGTGGGACCCATGGTGGTTGCCATTTCTCTACCTCAGTTAAGGATGAAGCCAGGATTGGTCTCAGCAGCTTATGTTACCTCAGAGTAAACAGGAAATGGGGTCAAGCTTTGACCCTGACTCACCGATGGTAAATAACTGGCCGAAAAAAATGAAACATTTCACCAGGTTATTTTTTTTTTAAGTGATAGTGGTCTTAATAGGGACTGTGAATGAACACATTAAATTGGTATTTGTCAGAACATTGATTCCGCTCGGTTGACACAGGTCATGCGCCTTGTCCATACTGGCTTTGCCCAGAGGAGCTTCCATCTGTGAGAACTTAATCAAGACTCTGTGCTGAACACTTAAATATTTTCTCTTAACCCCAGGTTATAATATTCCTATTCTTTTATTTGAGGATGGGAAAACTGAAGAATTAAGAATCTAAATAGGAGCTAGAAGTGAAAGAGCTCCGTATTTAACCTAGATTTGCCTAACACTAAGCTCTTGACCAAGGGACTAGACTTGGCAGAAGCCTAGCTGTCCCCCCACCCCCACCCCAAGTTATGTGGCACGTGGGCACTCACTTATGCTAAAGCCAACAGCAAGAACAAGCTTCTGGACCTCCTTCATCTCAGCCCAGCTCCTGAGGCGGGGCTCCAAGAAGACACCTCAAAAACACACTTGGGAGCTCCCGCTGTGGCTCAATGGGATCAGCAGCATTCTTGGAAGACCTGGGACACAGGTTCAATCCCCAGCCTGGCACAGTGGGTTAAGAATCCAGCGTTGCTGCAGCTGTGGCTTAGATTGCAACTATGGCTCAGATCTGATCCCTGGCCTGGGAACTCCATATGCCGCAGGGCATCCAAAAAAGGAAAAAGCAAAACAAAGCAGGCTTGATAAGTGGCCTTGACTGTGATCCAATGAATGACTCCTGACCAATAGTTTCTAACTTCCAAGCGCAGAGAAGCACAACTTTGATTTCCAAGGAAATTGACCTGCTTGCAGGCAGGCGGGCTTCTTCTGCTTGTGTCCATGCTGTTTCAGCAGCTTCACAATCAGTGCCGAGGGCTACCTGTGACCAAGGCTTAGCATTTCACTTGACCTGATGTCTGCTGGAGGCACCTCATTAAAGAAACCGCTCTTCCTATGACTCAAATGGGAAATGCAGGCATAACCGCGTAATGGATGTGTCACCCTTCCACTTACATAGTCTCTCTTGATGGGTGCCTCTCACTTCTGAGGTCCCCAAGGCCTTGTAGCTCTTTGACCTTTTTCCTTACCTCCTGAATCTCTGAAAGCCTCCTTGCTGGTTATTGTGAAAGCACAGGATGACGCTGATGCTCTTTCTGTTCACCTGGCTCTGGAAATATCCCTGAAATCTTCTGTCCTCTTCATAGTTGACTTTTGTTTCTTTGAGTTCTCTGCCTGAGACAGCTCGGATGTCCAGAACTTTCAGCATCACTCCTTCCCATCCACAGGCCTGCTTCAGGGGCAGTAATTCTCAGAGCATCTTCTGGGCCTCAGAGCCCAGGCTGGAAACCTGGAAGGTCTCTGACAAGTGCTGAGATATGCTCTGACTGATGGTGGCCAACATTCTGAGTCCCAGTTAGACACCCAGTAAGGAGACCTGTCTGCGTGTTCTACTTTTGTCTGGGCCTTCCAGCCTTCCATGTTCTTTTAAATTCTTCCTCGATTTAGATTGGGATAAAAACCTGGGGACAACGCCCTACATTTCCTCCATTGTTTTTCTATCACAGGCACGGATTTGTCAGTTTGAAAGCAGACAAGGAAAGTTGCTGCGTGTGCTGAATTCTTTTACACAATTGCTTCAGTTTTAATGACGACCCAGAGCTCTTAAGTTTGCCTGAAGCAGATTGATACATGACGTCTTTTTTTTTTGTCATTCTAGCACACTGTCAACTCAAAGAACTTACTGATTCTTCAGAACACAATGTCCCCTCCCCTGTCACCCGAGTGCGTCCCTTTGCAGTGCCACACTGCTCCATTTAAAATCCCGTTTGGCTTCTTAGGGGTTGTCTAGAGATCCTTAGCTGTTTGGACTTAAGTTTTAATGATAAGCTGATGAGTAGCAGGATCACATTTCATTTCCTTCTCTCCCACATGTTTTGGATGGTACAGATCAAAGTGAATGTCCCAGGCCTAATCCATTAGCACAAGAGATTTTTTTTTTTTTTTGGCTGGACAAGCCCAGCCTAAGGAATACGTAGAGCTTTGTGTATGATTCCCCTGTATGTACTTATCCCCCAAAATACCTTTCCTGGGTGCTCTGAGACCTAGAAGTTTATGTCTGTGGTTTTATTTCTCTAAGTTAGGCATTGTTCCTGGTAAGTAAACCTTAGTGTCATTGAGTAACAAACCACTCCAGAACTTGGCGGTTTAATGTGCCCATTTATTGCTTACGATTCTGTGGTTGGTAATTTCGGGCAAGCTGGGCCGGGCTGGCTCTTCTCTGCTCCCCGTGGGGCTGGGTGTACTCGCCTGTGCTTTTGTGGTCACCCAGCAAGTCCGCTGGGGATTGGCTGGTCCGGGATGGCCTCGCTCATGTGTCTGGCAGTTGGCTGGAGTGGCTGGGGACAACTCGGTCACACATCTCTCATTGCCCAGCCAACCAGTCTGGACTTCTTCATGTGGCAGCTGGGTTCCAAAAGCAGCAAGAGAGGACGAGGCTCAGTGCACAAACACGTTCTAAAGATTCTCATTCTGTTATGTTGGCTGATGTCTCATTGGCACAAGCGAGTCACGGGACCAAACCCGTAAACTCCATTTCGTGATGGGAGGAGCGACAAAGAATTTGTGGCCTTTTTTTTTTTTTTGCAGAATACCGCAGTCTTCACCTAAATGTGTGAACCATGTGAATCAGTCGTATATCTGTCTCTGTTGACTTGAGGAGAAGGAAAGTTGAAAAACAAAACCAGTATGTAGTCATTGATTGCCTGAGGCACTGAATTTGCCTACTCAAGTAATAAGGAGGAGACAACTTTTCTTCACAGCTCTGTGTAGATTAAGCTTTATCCCTGCTCTGTGTCCTGGAAGTTGCATTTTCCAATTTAGATTATTAATGTACATATTCTACTGGTATCTTAAGTCACCAGATAAAACCTGCGCTTTGATTTCCCACCACTTTTCTGACCTCTTACATGAAGAAATGACTTGTTTTTTAGGCATCCTTAATATTCAATCAGCAGAGGGAATCGGAATAGAATTTAGGATTTGCTAAAAATAATTGAGTTCTATCTCCAACTCATTCACATTTTGAAATTTCCTGTGTAATCCAGTTGCCTCAAGGTACGTTCTGGTGGTTAATCTTCTTTATGAAGTTCTTTAGCTGAAGTCCTAACTCTTAAGAGTCAGCTTCAGCCTCTTTTTTTTTTTTTTTTAATAGCCTTTAAGGATGGTGGCCAGGTGGGAAACATGTGCTTCTAAAAATATTCTTGGATGACTAGGACAAATTTCTACAGTGTTTAATAATCTTTAGGGAGTTCCCATCGTAGCTCAGTGGTTAATGAATCCGACTAGGTACCATGAGGTTGCGGGTTCAGTCCCTGGTCTCACTCAGTGGGTTAAAGATCCAGCGTTGCCGTGAGCTATGGTGTAGGTTGCAGATGCGGCTTGGATCTTGCGTTGCTGTGGCTGTGGTGTGGACCCCTAGCCTGGGAACCTCCATATGCCCCAGGTGTGGCCCCAGGAAAGACCAAAAAACAAAAAAACAAACGAAATAAAACAATCTTTAGGATCCAGCATATTTACTCGAGAATAGCGAAGACTAATAGAAGTTAGAGAATGCACCTTTGCACCATCTTTTAATGTCCCCAGTGACATGAGAATAAAAGTCAACACACTGAGTGGGGGGGTAGAATCTGTTTGGAATTGCAGAGTTTAGGCATCAGAATTTTCTGGAAAAATCCCAATTACAATATTTTGTTTTCTATCATACAGATACCTTGGTACCAAACAGTATCTCCATAAGGCTACATTTTATCTTTAGAAATATCACAACTTTGTCAGACCCTAGTTCCCAGTTTGGGGTTCGTAAAAATCATTATAGGTTGCCATTTTCTTAAAACTTTTTTTTAATTAAAAAACTGTTTTCAGTGAGTTCCCTTCTTGGCTCAGTGGTTAAAGAACCCAACTAGGACGCATGAGGATGCGGTTTCAATCCCTGGCCTCCCTCAGTGGGTTAAGGATCCAGCATTGCCGTGAGCTATGGTGTAGGTTGCGGATGTGGATTCCTCATTGCTGTGACTGTGGCGTACGTTGGCAGCCACAGCTCTGATTGGACCCCTAGCCTGGGAACCTCTTCATGCTGTTGGTGTGGGCCTAAAAAGCCAAAAAAAAAAAAAAATTTGTTTTCAGCTTTATTGAGATCTAATCGACCTATATAGTATTGATTAACTTTTATTTTCTTTTGGTCTTTTTAGGACCGAACCTGTGGCATATGGAAGTTCCCAGGCCAAGGGTCCAATCGGAGCTGCACCTGCTGGCCTACACCACAGTCACAGAAACGCCAGATCTGAGCCACGTCTGCCACCTACACCACAGCTTACAGCAATGCTGGATCCTTAGCCCACTGAGTGAGGCCAGGAATCAAACCTGCGTCCTCAGGGAGG
>PVHT021183553.1:7777839-7810230 GCA_004024745.2 Catagonus wagneri
ACCTGGAGGTGTGGCCGACATTGCTTCCTTTTGGATGGAGCCACGTTTATTTAGAGGTCTTTCTGGTGAGCTTTGAGGGTCTGTGGGGGCACAGGGATGAACCTGATTAGCCCCTGGATGGAAGGGATGAAGGTAGCTCAAGTCTTTGCTTTATGTTCAGCAGATCTAATGCTTCTCATGGAATTTGCTGCCTGCCCAAGCAAAGTTCACCTCCAAAAGTGAACTTCACCAAATCCTGTGAGCATAGATGGGCTAGCCTCACCCACACAGGTTTCAATTCTAGGTTGATCAGAGTATTAGGAAGTCACGAGTCCACTCATGGCTGGAAAGAAAAATAAAGGGGCCATGTATTAGGAGACCCAGGTAGCTCATCCTAATTGTGCCACTGGAATGTCGATGACCTTGGATAAACCTCTTCCACTGACTTATTTTGTCTGTTTAAAGAAAGGGCAGCAATGGATTTTCTGTTGTGGCACAGCGGAAACTAATCCAACTAGTATCCATGAGGATGCGCGTTTGATCCCTGGCCTCGCTTAGTGGGTTGGGGATCTAGCATTGCTGTGAGCTGTGATGTAGGTCGCAGATGCGGCTCAGATCCCTCATTGCTGTGGCTGTGGCTGTGGCTGTGGCAAGCAACTGTAGTTCCGATTCAACCTCTAGCCTGGGAACCTCCATAGGCCACAGGTGTGGCCTTAAAAACCAAAGGAAAAAAAAAAGAAAGAAAAAGAAAAGAAAAAAAGGGCAGTGATGCTTACTAAGAGATTCTGAAAGTCTTCAGTGACAGAATTAGCAGTGGTTGATGTGCTTCAAAAATTTAAGTTCCAAAATTCTTTAGTTTAGGATAGAATCTTATGGAGTAAATTTTACCTTTATAGATGACAAAGTTATTAATGGGCTGTACTATGAACATTGCTCATGCCATCGTGACCAAGAAATAAAAAATGAAATCGTATATGATGACCCACGAGTTACTCCACAAATTCATGGATTGTGATCTTAGCCTTTTTTACCTCCTTCCATTTTTTTCCAGAGGGTATCCCCAAATTTCGCTGCTTCCTCAAGCCCCTTATTAAATTGGTTACTTGTAGAAGACAGCTGACTTCACCTCCATCTTCTTGGAATGAAAGAGAGGTGATTGTTTGTAAACATTTTCAAATTTATCTAGTTTTCCACATCTATAGCAGTGGTACTCAACCTTGAGTATGTGTCAGAATCTCCTGGTGGGCTTCTTAGAAAATAGTTTTCTGGGCTCCCACCCCTAGCATTTCTGATTCAGTATATCTTAGATAGAACTCAAGAATCTGAATTTCTGGGAGTTCCCATTGTGGAGAAGTGGAAACGAATCTGACTGGTATCCATGAGGATGCGGGTTCTGTCCCTGGCCTTGCTCCATGGGTTGGGAGTCGGCATTGCTGTGGCTCTGGTGTAGACCAGCAGCTATAGCTCCTATTTCACCCCAGCCTGGGAACTTCCACATGCCACAGATGCGGCCCTAAAAAGCAAAAAAAAGAAAGAAAGAATTTGAATTTCTGGTAAATTCTAGATGATGTTGCTATGCTGGCCCTGTGCCATCACAACCACTCAAATGTTAGCATCTTCTCTATCAGGCAGTCAGGTGATCCCCACTCTGCTCAAGGTTAATCAATTCCATGTATTCCACCCATGCCACCTCCACGACCGTCCTCCATCAATTAGGGACTCCAGGCTGCAGATGACTCAAGAAGGTAGAGTCAACTTGAGATGACTCAAGAACCTGGAGGGGGATCTCAAACACACCTGAGGATTTGGGTTTTTAAGAAAAGGGTGCAATGCTGGGAGCCTTTGTGTACCATAGGGTTAGGGGGTAGGGTTCCAGGGAGAACCAAGGATTCAATGACTGGCTGAGCTTCAAAAACTTCCCAGCTTATGGAGAAGAAACACCTGCTATGAATGTGCATGTGACCCTCTGAGGCAGAGGGCTCTCTAGATCTCATGGCTACTGGCCACACTCCCAGAGGCCTGCAGTTGGGCTGAGCTGTTCACGAATGTGTGTGTGTGGTGGAGAGTGGTGGAGGAGGCAGTGGGGATGGGGTGGGGCGCAGGGAGGTGTGTATGGCTGGGAGAAAATGGGCTCTTGCTCACACCAGGAGAGCCTTGAGACCCCCACACTTGGAAGCCCCTACCCCCGGAAACAGGGCTAATTTGACTGGCATCACCAGCACTGAAGGGGAATCTTTAGCATCATCTGTCTCTGATGTTGCCAGCCTCAAGCCTCTAGGGGAAAAAAAATCTAGGAAATCAAAGCAAAGTTGCAACATAATCCAGCAACTGTAAGCACTTAAGAAGGGAAGTGAAAAAAGTAACGGATGCTACTCAAAGTTGAATGTAGATCTGGAAAAGCAAAAGAAGGAACTACGCCATGATAGAAATAAGAAGTAAGGAAATGGAAACCATGAGTGAAAATACATGCAGTGTGGAGACAAAAAATCCAAGAAATTTGTTTCATCTGAATGATGGATGCTGGGGAAAAAGAAGGAACACATAGAAATAAGATCAGAATCAATCAGTTACTAGAAGAAATGTCTATGAGATGAAGAAAAAAATTATTGACGGAACATTGTAAATCAACTATAATAAAAAATTTAAAAAAATAAAATTTTCAAATAGAACGGGCTTACAGAATGCTTACAGAATGCCAGAGGATTAATTAAGGAGATGATATGCAATTTGCCATTTCTTGGTAAAATTTCCAAATGCACGAATACAGAGAGGAGTTCCCCTAGTGACTCAGTGGTAATGAACCTGTCTGGTACCAATGAGGACATGGGTTCAATCCCTGGCCTCATTCAGTGGGTTGGGGATCCAGAGTTGCCTTGAGCTGTGCTGTAGGTCGCAGACATGGCTCAGATATGGCATTGCTGTGGCTGTGGCATAGGCTGGCAGCTGTAACTCCAATTTGACGCCCAATTTGACGCCCAGCTTGGGAAATTCCATATGCCACAGGTGCGGCCATAAAAAAGAAGACAAAAAAAAAAAGAACGCAGAGAATATTTTTTACAAGATTCTTCATTGGAATTACAGGTTACACACAATAGAATCAAATCAGCATTGAACTGATCTTCTCTATCATGAGCTAAACAACAGTGAAGAGCACTTTAGACTTTTCACCGAAAAAGTCCAATAGGCAAAGGTTCATTTATATTTGAGAAGTAAAGAAAGAAGTTTTGTTCATTTAAGGATACAGAAAACATAACACCATGTACCTTCTCTAGGAAAATTATTTTACAAAGTGTTCTCATCCAGTTGGAACTAAATCACAATGAAGATAGCCAGATAGGGGAAGATGGAAAAGATGATGAAGAGGGTTTAGCCAACTTCTGTAAATGCGGGGGTACACCTAAATAGATGACCGTAATGTGACTGTGAATACTAATTTAATGGTGGAGAAAAGTCTCTTGAAAAAAGAGGCTTACCTACTGTATTAATTATTATTGATGCATAGTGAATCATTAAAAGGTAGTAGCTTGAAACAACACCCTTTTGAGCAGTTTCCTAGGTCCAGGCATGGATTCATGGTCCAGAACCCAAGGCTGGAATCAAGGTGTTAGCTGGGTTGGGCTCTCATCTGAGGTTTAAATGGGGAAGGAACAGCTTCCAGGTCCTTGCAAATTGTTGGCAGAGTTTGTATCCTTGTGGCTGTAAAATTCTTGACAGTCTGCTTTTTGAAAGCCAGCCATGATAAGAGAGACCCTCTGTGGTGTCAAGTCTCTTACTTCAGGAGAGGCCTGAACCCTTTTAAATGTCTCACCTGATTAGGTAAGGCCCACCTGAGTTTAATTCAGAGCTAACTGTTTACAGACTTTACTGGCATCTCCAAAGTCTCTTAACTTTGGCCAAATGCTATTGGGTAGACACTCTCAAGGAGAGGAAACAGTATAATCATGTGACTCATTTTGGGGGGGGAGTCACCCTGGAGTGTGTTGCCTGGAGTGTGTTCTTAAGGAAAAACTTAAATGACCAAACTAAAGTTTTATCTTGTTTTAACCAAACCCATGAGTTGATAGATGTGGTTAGGATTGGAAGGCATACAAGCGTGTTAAAGATCACATCCAAATGGGCAGGTAAAGTGATTATTTCTTTTTGATATATTTATAGAGACATTTAAGTTTGGGTTTATTTTTTTTATTTTTCATTTTTTTGTCTTTTGTCATTTTAGGTCCGCACCCGAGGCATGTGGAGGTTCCCAGGCTAGGGGTCTAATCAGAGCTACAGCCGCCGGCCTACGCCACAGCCACAGCAACGTGGGATCCAAGCCATGTCTGCAACCTGCACCACAACTCACGGCAATGCCGCATCCTTAGCCCACTGAGCGAGGCCAGGGATGGAACCCACAACCTCATGGTTTCTAGTTGGATTCGTTAACCACTGGGCCACGATGGGAACTCCTAAGTTTGGGTTTAAATAAGACCACTGAAAATGGGAATGTAAACCCTAGCAAAGTAGCAATAAATGATAGAACTTCTAAGCTCAGAGTGATGGACTGGTGGAGGGCGGTGGGGTAGAAGGGATTGACAGAGAAGCAGAAGGGGCTAATTTGTGTCTTCCAATCCAGAGGAAGAGTGAGTGAGGGGCAGAGATCCTGGGCTTTTCTCTCCTCGGGGGATGGACCTGCTTTCCCTCTGGGAAGCATTTTCCCCAACATATATTTATATGTAAGATGTCGGTAGGAAACTATCAGATGCGTAGACATCAATTCTTTACTAGCACTTACCTCTGGATTTAGAAATTGGATAGATAGTGTGTTGGGTGGGGGAGAGTTGGGACTTTAACTTCTTACTTTACATATGTCACCCTTTTTTTTCTTTTTTCTTCCTTCTTTTTTTTTTTTTTTTTTTGGCTGTACCCATGGCATGTACAAATTCCTTCCTGGACAAGGAATCGAACCCACACCACAGCAGTGTCCTAACCAGAGCCATGTAGTGGAAATGCTGGATCCATAACCTGCTCAGCCAACAGGGAACTCCCATATGTGCTTTTAAAGTGGTGATTTCTACTGTTTTTTTTTTTAAACTTAAATAAATGAATATAACTTCCTAAAAAGAATGAGTAAAATAGGAAGTCAGGCAAATATAGCAAAGGACTTTTGAAAAAGGGAGAACTTCTGCCAGATGTTGAAACCCACGATAAGGCTACAATTATTACTACATTCTCATGTTACGGGTGCAAGAATGGACAGTTAACCAAAACTGAATAATGGCCCAGAAACCATTGTCTGTAGTAATGTATGACTCTTAATGAGGAATTGCTATGAATGGGAAGGGAATTCTTTTTCTAATCATTGGTGCTAGGAAAATTGCGTTGCTAAACAGAAAATAAAGAAATATTCTTACACTTCTAAATAAACTCATGATTTGGGGGAAAAAAAAAGCAACTGACTCGTTTGACTTTCCATCCTCCTCTGCTCACTTGCCCTTTTCTTCCTCTTTCTTTTACAGTCAAGTTTCCTTAGCGTTGGTATAGACGGTGCCTCTCTTTCCTTAATTTTTCTTTTCTTAATCCTCTTCCACTTGAATCTCACCAGTAGCATTCTTCTAAATGGATCCAGCAGGGACCTAATTGAAGACTGAAACTCCAAAGCCTTCCTTCAGCTTCCAACTTCACAGTGTCCACTGGGTCCATCTCTAAACTCATCCTGCGTTAGCTTCCACAGCCCCCTCACCCTCAGCCCTCCTGGCCTTTCTGGAATGAACCCTTGTCCTCTGGACACTGTGAATGCAGGTGGTTCTCAGACTTTTCTTATTGGCCCCTTTCTCTCTCCTCCTCTTTGCCCTCATCCAATCCCATGGCTGCATCTGTGTTCAGAAAGGAGTTTGGGATGAGCAAACTATTGCATTTAAAATGGCTAAGCAATGAGACCCTACTATATAGCACCAGGAACCATATCCAGTCTCTTGGGATAGAACATGATGGAAGACAATATGAGAAAAAGAATGTGTATTTGTGTATGCCTGGGTCACTTTGCTGTATGGAAGAAACTGACACCGCATTGTAAATCAACTATACGTCAATAAAAAAAGAAATGTGGATGTCCAAAAAGATATGATTTCTCCTTCCTGAACTCTTTAAGCATTTTCTTTAAATTTCCCCAGTTCTTTCTGGCTTGTAGTCAGAACTGCTTTGTAGTCAGTTCTTTCTGGTGCCAGGCTTTCCTTTCCCTGACACTAAATTATAGTCTCCTGAATGACAGTGATGACATAGGTTCTTTTATTTATTTATTCTTTTAGTTCTCAGCAGCTCTTGATGTGGTAGTTTGCACAGAGCGAATGCTCAATAGCTCTCTATACTTATATTGAAACTGCTGTTTTAACACGCTAATTAAATGAAGCAAACCAGCTTGGACATTTTCCCAGGGAAGTTCCACTGTAGATCACGACATTGTTGGAAGCAAAATGCACAGAGGGACTCAGAGTGACCTCCCTTCAGACGTGCTGAGGTGCTGATACTTCTTTAAAACTAGTTCAGAGTTAATTCACGATGAGACAAGACTTAGGTTAGTGTTCACCACCTTCTATTGCCAAAAAGTCAAGTTACAGCCCCACATTGTGTTAAACTATATTTCTAACAGAACAAATTTAATGTTCAACACCATGTGCATTTGAAATTTTTGGTGATTAAAAAAGTAATTTTTTTTTTTTTTTTTGTGGTTGCACCTGCGATATGTGGAAGTTCTTAGGCTAGGGGTCAAATAGGACCTGTAGCTGCTGGCCTGCACCACAGACACAGCAATGCCAGATCCTTAACCCACTGAGTGAGGCCAGGAATCGAACCCACATCCTTATGCACGCTTTGTTTGGTTCTTAGTCTGCTGAACTACAATGGCAACTCCCAAACACTTCAGTTTTAACTATGAAAATGATGTAGCAACAATAATAGAAATTTAGAAAAAAGGGGAAGTTCCATAGCTCATAGCTTTGCAGCAGAATATAAGAGCAATAATCACCTGCATTATTTCCATCCTTTTTTTAATATCTGTTTTACAATTACTATTGATTATATCTACAAGCTTGTATTGTGTTTCTCATAGTTAACATTATTTATATCTGAATTAGAAATTGTCAGCAAGTTTTACTCATTCTATTTTTTTCAACCCAATGAATTTTATTACACTTATAGTTGTACAAGGATCATCACAACCCGATTTTATAGCATTTCCATCCCAAACCCCCAGCCCATCCCCTCATCCCCCAACCTGTTTCCTTTGGAAACCGTAAGTTTTTCAGTCTGTGAGTCAGTATCTCTTTGCAAAGAATTTCATTGTATCCTTTTTTTAGATTCCACATATAGTGGTAAGCATATGATGTTGGTGTTTCATTGTCTGTCTAACTTCATTTAGCATGATCATTTCTAGGTCCATCCATGTTACTGCAAATGCCATTACTTCCTTCCTTTTTATGGCCGAGTAATATTCCATTGTGATATATACCACATCTTCTTTATCCACTCCTCTGTCATGGATGTTTAGGTTGCTTCCTTGTCTTGGCTATTGTATATAGTACTTCAATGAACATTGGAGTGCATATATCGTTTCTAGTCATTATTTTTTCTGGTTGGAGGCTGGATCAAATGGTAATTATGTTTTTAGTTTTTTGAGGAATCTCCATACTGTTTTCCATAGTGGTTGCACCAGTTTACAACCCCACCAATAGTGTAACAGAGTTCCCTTTTCTCCACACCCTCTCCAGCCCTTATCGTTTGTAGACTTTGTGATCATGGCCACTCTGGCTGGTAAAAGGTGGTACCTCATAGTGGTTTTAATTTACATTTCTCTAATAATTAGTGATGTTGAACATCTTTTCATGTGTTTTTTGGCCATCTGTTGTCTTCTTTGGAGAATTGTCTGTTTAGATCTTCTGTCTATTTTTTTTTTTGTCTTTTTGCCTTTTATCTAGAGCCGCACCCGTGGCATATGGAGGTTCCCAGGCTAGGGGTCTTACAGGAGCTGTAGCCGCCGGCCTTCACCGCAGCCACAGCAACGCGGGATCCGAGCCGCATCTGCAACCTACACCACAGCTCACGGCAATGCCGGATCCTTAACCCACTGAGCAAGGCCAGGGATCGAACCCGCAACATCATGGTTCCTAGTCGGATTCATTAACCACTGAGCCACGACGTGAACTCCATAGATCTTCTGTCTATTTTTTGATGGAGTTGTTTGTTTCTTTGGTATTGAGCTGCAGGAGGTATTTATAAATTTTGGAGATCGTCAGTGGCTTCAGTTCAAATATTTTCTCCCATATTGTGGGTTTTCTTTTCAATTTGTCTAGGGTTTCCTTTTCTGTGCAGAAACTTTTAAGTCCCATTTGTTTATTTTTGTTTTTATTTTCATTACTCTAGGAGGTAGATCTGAGAGGATATTGCTGTGGTTACTCATTCTGTTTTAAATGGTTATGTAATGCTCCCATGGGTAATATTTATTCCATTGCCTGTTGTATTGGAGGTCATTCTAGAATGAATATCTTTATTCATGTAATTTTCATATTTTCTGGATTTTTGGGAGGGATAGAGTCTCAGAAATAATTTCAGTGGGTTATGCATTTGATCATCTTGTACCTAATTGCTTAGTTTTGAAGTCTACAGAAATTTATAATTGAAAAGATGAGAACTTTTTCTTTGCTGGCCAGGACTTTTTCCCCTGTGTAATCAGTGGACAAGAATTTCTGGGTATTCTGTGTACCTGGCCCTTCTGAAGTACTGCGATTGATAGAAAAATGGATAAGTCAGGATTTCTTCCTTCATCAGGCTGTTACTTAACCAGATGAGCAGAGTGCCCCTGGCACACACAAGGAATAATGAGGAGAAGGTTGAGGTGTCATTTGTAATTTCTGAAATAGAAAAAGCTGAGCTCTGTGAGGTTGAGATACTGGAAAAGTTGGCATGGAGGAAATCAGTTTGACTAAAATAAGATGATGTCTTAAAGTGAATGTTAAGTTCAAAGAACACCTCAAGTGCATTGTTTTTACCTGGCATAATTTTCCTGGAGAAAAAAAATCATGACTTTTCAGCTTTCAAAATATTAATCAAGGCCAAATTATGATGACAACAGAGATTTATAATTGGTACCCAACTCTGCATTTTTGCTCACTGGCATTCTAGCATTCACTGCTATCAAGAGCCTTGGTGGAATAAAGCTCTTTTCAGAAACATTGCCTCTCTATCCCTTAATATGAAAAATATGAATTTTTATTAGTTTTGACTGCATGACAGTTTATTTTTGCTTGAGACTAAACATAAGTTGCGTAATAGTGCATGCTACGCCTTTTGCCAATGGGTGATGTCTGTGTTATTCCACAGACTTGGTTTGAAGTGTGGACCTGGTTTTCCTTGACAAAGTAGTGTGTTTGTGAGGCGGATTTGGAATGGTGTCTCACTCCTCTGGCAGTCCTACCTGCGTGTCTGTGTCAAAGTACACAGTTGGTCACCGCTTCTGGAAGGACAGGGTTCTGGTGGTACAGCCTTCATTCGTCCCGCCTGGGTAGGCATGGCCTCTGCTCTGAAGGACCTCAGAGACGTGTGAGTTGATTTAATACCACAAGCACTGTAAGGATGGGAATCTCAACCTGCCCGCAGTCCTCAGAGCTAGAAGAATGGAGTTCTGTCTTGGGAGAGTCAGGTCCAGCTTTCCAGAGAAAGAGCAGTTGGGTTGGACTTTGGCATTGAGAATGTGCCAGGGAAGGCCGGCTTGGGATAGAGGGCGAAGGACACGGAGCGCCCCCCACTCAGTGTTGTGCAAGGGCCTGGGGCCCGGGGGGTGCAGAGCAGGGGAGCCCAGGGGCCCTGAGGAGGTGGGGTGGGAGTGCAGCCTGGGCACCTCCATCACCTTCATTCCCTTCTCTTCTCTGCATGTAAGATTTCTAGCTCAGAGTTGTTCCATTCTAGTCCACAAGCTGAGCCACGTGACAGATATTTCTGACATAGGGATTAGTGAAGCTTAGACTGGAGAAACATGAGTAAGCAAACTGCTCACAGGAGACTTTTAAGACCGTCTTGCTCCATAGTCATCATGTTGCTGTGAAGATTAGTTTTTGTCCAATTTTGCTGCCAGAAAACTCTCAAGGAATCTCAAGTGACTGAATATCTTATCTTTTGAAAAAGAGAAATTAACAAAGGATAAAATTATTGCCAAAACCCCTCCAAAAGATGGAAATTGCTTATTATCTTGGGTGTTTTCATCAGTTCTATCTTACTGAAGGTTTCTAAGGCTAAGATGCTTAAATATTTAGACTAGAGTGTGCTTTTCAGCCTTATTTGAGGAATGCGGTGATTTGTGTGCAAATGTATTAGTTATACTAATATTATAAGGTTAGACTGGCAAATGCATTACTAGACTTTATTACCCAGAAAAGATCATCCTTGATTGCTTTTACTTAAGGTCTAATGGAATATTTTTTGGATTTCACAGGCATCTGTGAACCTTGATTGTGGCTGTATTTCCCATTACAACTGAGACCCTTTTTAATCAACTGGTTCCCAATGATTAGCCTCCTGGGAATTTGCAAATATGTAAATCCTTGTTTTTGGAAAACAACTGTGAAGCAAAAATGGTCTTTTTTGGAGTTCCTTTTGTGGCTCAGTGGTAACAAACCCGACCAGTTTCCATGAGGACCTGGGTTTGATCTCTGGGCTCGCTCAGTGGGTTAAGGACCCAGCATTGCCCTGAGCTGTGATGTAGGTCACAGGCGAGGCTCAGATCCCATCTTGCTGTGGCTGTGGCGTAGGCTGGCAGCTGTAGCTCCAATTTGACCCCTAGCCTGGGAACTTCCATATGCTGCACATGTGGCCCTGAAAAGCAAAAAAAAAGAAACGGGTGGTGGTGGAATCTTTTTCATTTGATTCTTTCAAGTCAGCCTGTGCTCTTGTGAATCTGTGGGAAATTGGAAATAGCGACTTCTGGGTGCAGAGGTCATGAGAGATGACCAGTTTGACCACATGACCAGTTTTATGCTAAAGCATAAAACATAACAATGACCAGTTTTATGCTAAAGCATATTTCAATATTTAAATCATTTGATATTGAATATTACTATGAGCCCTGGGCTTGTCAAGGATGAGGAGATTCAGGGAGGTTCCATCAAGTGCCTGGAGACAAAAAGGGAGCCTAGGACATGGCTTGGGGCGGGGAGTGTTTCCTATCTGGTGTGAGGCGGTGGGGTTGGGATGGTGGTTGCAGGGAGAAAACTCAGGCCAAGATCTGAAAGGCGCTTTAGAAAAATATCTGGTAGAATATTGTTCATAGGCTGGATAGGAGGGGCAAGGGATATAAAGAAGTGAAAAACCATCCTTTCTGAAATGTTTTCACCAGGCTCAAAAAATCATGAGTGTGACTACAGATAGGTGGTAGTTCTGCGTCTATTTTCTCTTGCATTCCCTCCCCCACCCCAACCCCCGCTCCTTCTTCAGCCTTGCTTCTTAAGGCATTGAAAATTGAAAAAAGAGAGAGAAAAAAATCTCAGCAAAGATAACTTCAGCGACAAAATGATGAGTCACTGGGTGTGCTGTCTTCGGTACAATAGAGTGAAGTAAGGAAGTGGAAATTAAGTAAATACCACCCTGTTATTCTTTGCTTTATGCTTATTTTTTCCGGAGCCTGCCAGAAAAGGGTGAGCATATCTTTATATTCCTTCTTACACAGAATGGAATTTATCTTCCTGTCTGAAGGGTGGGGGCATGAAAAAGAGAGATTAGCCTATCCATCCATCTTGGCACTCCAGTGAAACAACACCAGAGAGCCTACCTTTCAAACAGTATTGAATTTTTCAAGTTTTTTTTTTAAATAAATCATAAAATAATATATACTCATTGTGAAAAATGTCCAACAATATAGAAATTCATAATGTGACATTCAAAGTAATTCATTCTTTTCTCATCCCACTTAAGGCATTTGCCTACATGCAGGCACACGTAGACTATTTTTTTTTCTACCAATGGGAACTGTTTCTGTTACAAAGACTTTTCTCGGTGCCTCTTTTTTGTTGAATGGGTGCAGAGCTCCATAGGATGTTGTCTATTTCCGTGGCCAGGCTGAGCTCTGTCTCAGTGAACCACGCCCAGGGCGCAGATTCACATGCAAGTTGCCAGCATCACAGGCATCAGCAGCAAGTTTTCAGATCCTAGCTCCTTCCCCGCCAGCCTGGTGACCTTGCATTTGGTTATTCGTCTTAGAGTGTCCGTGTGAGAATCGTGTTAAAGCACAACATACACAAAGGTCTGGAACATGGTATGTGCCCAACACATTACGTTAGCCTATGGTGAGCTGGTTGGCTCTTTGGGAGTAAAGTCTAAGGTCAAATGGTTCCTTCTTGCCCCTGCAGGTTTCCAAAGTACACCTGGGGCTCGCTTAAATATCTGACTCCAAATCTTCCCCTTCGAGATACTGTTTATTAATGATATTGATATCTTAGGTAGGCTCTCTGGCTATGTTCTGTTTCTTTTGGAGATTTAGAAAGCATTTGTCATGGATAAATTTTATCTTTCAAAACTTTAACTTTCCATTCCCCAGACTTTGGGGCATGTGGTCAGAGAAAGTACGTAAAAGACTTTATGGTGGGACCTATGAGTGGGAACTGAATTTGTTATTTTTTCATACGGGATGTTTTTATAACAATCTAAAGCCAAGGGTGGACATGCGAATACACACACATGTGTACATATGCGTGTATATACACATGCACACACACACACACCCCTCTCTGGGCATCAGCCTCCACACTGTTCAAGGCTGTTCAGACACTTCCCTTTCAAGGACCCTGGGAGCTGGAGATTCCTTAACAAGTCACCCCTTTCGTACCTGTTTCTGTGCAGGAATCCACTGTGAATCCTACAAGGACCCCTGTGCGAACGTCAGCTGTCTGAATGGAGGCACCTGTGACAGTGAAGGCCTCAACGGCACGTGTGTCTGTGCACCAGGGTTTACAGGCAAGTGACCTGGGAACTGTTTTCAGATTTATCACAAATCCCTGAGATTGCAGTTGTTAAGAACTCCAGAAACCTTTATGCAGACATTACCGCAAAATTTGAATGCCATTGCAAAACATGAAGTAGGCATTGCTTGGATGACGATCTGTTTAATAAGTCTGCTGTGTTGTCATTAAATGAAACTTTTCTGAGATCAGCCTTGGGTGTGGAGACTGGCCAGGACCGCTGTTTGCTGTACGTTGGCAGACCTGTTGCTTTAAAACATGGGAAATGAGCCATTACACTAACACCTGAGAAGGTTTCAGTGCAAATGGAAGCAAGACAGAGAAAGGAAGGATCAAATGTGTCATTCCTAGAAACTGCAGTCAGTGACCACCTGTATTTTTTTAATTGTATTTTTATTAGAGCATAGTTGATTTACAGTGTTGTAGCAATTTCTACTGTACAGCATAGTGACCCAGTCATATATGTATATATATAATCTTTTTTCTCATATTATCTTTCATCACGGTCTGTCCCAAGAGACAGGACAGAGTTCCCAGTGCTATACAGTAGGACCTCATTGCTTATCCATTCTAAATGTAATAGATTGCACCTAGATAACCCCAAATTCCCCATCCATCCCACTTCCTCTCCCCTCCCCCCTGGCAACCACTAATCTGTTCTCTATGTCCGTGAGTCTATTTTTGTTTGTAGGTTGGTTCATTTGCACCATATTTTAGATTTCACATAATGAGTGATATCTTACAGTTTTGGTCTTTATTCTTTCTGACTGACTTCACTTAGTGTGAGAATCTTTGGTTGCATCCATGTTGCTGCAAATAGTATTCCGTTGTGTATATATACCACATCTTCTTAATCCATTCATCTGTCAATGGACATTTAGGTTGTTTCCATGGTGAATAGTGTGGCACTGAATGTAGGAATGCATGTTATCTTTTTCAGTGAAAGTTTTGTCTGGATATATGCCCAGGAGTGGGCTTGCTGGGTCATATGGTAGCTCTATATTTAGTTTTCTGAGGAACCTCCATAGTGTTTTCCATAGTGGTTGTACCAGTTTACATTCCCAACAGTGGAGGAGGGTTCCCTTTTCTCCACACCCTCTCCAGCATTTGTTATTTGTAGACTTATTAATGATGGCCATTCTGACCAGTGCGAGGTGGTACCTCATTGTAGTTTTGATTTGCATTTCTCTAATAATTAGTGATGTTAAGCATTTTTCATTGTGCCTACTGGCCATCCGTATGTCTTTGGATGTCTATTTAGGTTTTCTGTCCACCTTTATTTTTGCTGAAAGATGGAACAGTGACTAGATTTTGAATGATGGCAAGGTAGTGGCAGTGGGGAATCGGGGGAAATTCTCAAGGTTCAAGGTTGAATTATTAGTGAAGGTAACGATGCGGAGAGGGAGAGGGGATAAGGGAGAGAACTGCCTGATGGCAAATCAGGTGGGGAGGACAGGGATGGGTACCAGAGGAGCCTCGATGGTCCCTGGTCGAGTCCCTTCTCCACTGTGGGGTCCAGATTAACAAGGGCTCCTTCTAAGTCACCCAATGTTTCAGGAGTTTATGGATCTCCCAAAACAGATGTGAAGTGTTGTATGTATGTGTATAAGCTAAGGGACGGCTCTCAAATCTTCATCAGATTCTCAAAAGAAATTATGAACCACTTGGGTAGAGAAGTTTCCATCCTTGGCTTTGCCAGCCGAACGCAGGAGTCTGGACACGTAAGAAGAGCTTAGGTCAGATCTCTGTTTTCAGCACTTGCTCAACTAACAAAAGCATCAGAGTCACTCTGGTTTACAGGTTATGGAAGGTTGACGAATAAGATGCAATAGAAGGTGGATGCTGCAGGAAAACGTGCTACTGGCTGGAGAGCACCTGGAGCGCTCACCTCTCCAGGCTGAGCCAATGTGGTTATCCCTCATCCCTTATCCCTGGAGAATTTCACAGAGCCCAGGTCTCAAGTCCATCCCTGAGGATCCCCAGTTGTGCTGCTGGGGAACTACCAATGGTCAAGATGTGGGAGAAGCAACTTCTGATCTTCTTTCTATTTATCTGTGTCACATCCTGGGTTTTCCTTTTGGCTTTTCCTGGGACTGGGCAGTGGGCTTATTCCATAAAATGATTTGCAGATGGTTTTGTTTCTCTGACTGGTTTATAAACACGTGGATATTTATATTCATCAGCAGATGCAAAAATAATATTGGGGAAACATCCTATTTTTTTCCCAGACATTTCTATCCCACAAATGATCATGAAAGGCATAGAAGAAAAATGAGCAAATACAGTGCCATGGGTGGGGGAACCCACGACTTAAAACTGTGCTACTAAGAGACAACTATTATTTTGATACACATAAAATTTTGATACACATAATCTGGATTTTTCCTGAAGGCCTGTGTGTGTATAATATACAGTGTATAGTGTAAATGCATTATATTTGAACATAAAAGGAATTACACTGTCCGTATTCTAATCTATTTTTCACTTAAAATGTATGTATTTCATAAATGTGTTTCCACATTAAGAAATTTGCTTCTGTTTTATCGTTTTTGTTAGCTGCCCTTTCATCCACTGTATGGTACGTCATGTTTGTCTTTTTGTTTTTTTTTTTTTTGTCT
Source organism: Catagonus wagneri (assembly GCA_004024745.2). Taxonomy (NCBI): domain Eukaryota; kingdom Metazoa; phylum Chordata; class Mammalia; order Artiodactyla; family Tayassuidae; genus Catagonus; species Catagonus wagneri. Next base: position 7,793,414 of record PVHT021183553.1, read on the forward strand.
TTTTAGGGCCGCACCCCTAGCATATGAAGGTTCCTGGGCTAGGGGTCTAATTGGAGCTGTAGCCACCAGCCTATGCCACAGGCGCAGCAATGTCAGATCCGAGCCGCGTCTGCAACCTACACCACAGGTCACGGCAACGCCGGGTCCTTAACTCACTGAGAGGGGCCAGGGTTCCTAGTTGAATTCGTTTCCACTGTGCCACGATGGGAACTCCATCCACGATTTCTTTTTAGCCCGTCCTCAAGTCAGCTTTTGGAGAGCTGGGGACCTTTTCCTATTATAAACAACATTTGCACCGAATATTTTTGCATGTAGATCTTTATGAACTTGTATGATTTTTTCTTTGAGCTAATTTCCTAGGAATGGAATCTCAGGGTCCAGGAGAGTACGTATTTATTTCCATACTGCTCTCCAGGAAAAGTCCTTGCACCGGTGTTCAGTCCAGCCAGAGTGCACGGGAGCTTTTATTTCCTTCTCTTCACTCAAATGCTGAGAATTGTCATTCTGGTTGCTCCAGAGGCTATTTAAATGCTTTCAGTCTGTAAGTCTTTGTTTGCCAGTGAGATTAAATGCTTTTAAAATGTATTCATAGTCATTTGCATTTTTTCTTAAACTCTCTATTCCTATCCTTGGCTTGCTTTTCTATTAGACCATTCTTGTATTAATCTTTATTCTTGATTTGAAATAGTCCTTTATATTAAGTATATTACATTTGATCTGTTATAGGTTGCCTTTTGAATGTATATAAAGTATTTTTTGTTATATATCATTTTAATTTTATGTGATTACATCTTTTTTTTTTTGTCTCTTTTTTGGGTCTGCACCCATGGCATATGGAGGTTCCCAGTCTAGGGCTTGAATTGGAGCCATAGCTGCCGGCCTATGCCACAGCCATAGCAACGCCAGATCTGAGCCATGTCTGCGACCTACACCACAGCTCATGGCAACGCGAGATCCTTAATGTCCTGAGCAAGGCCAGGGATAAAATCTGCATCCTCATGCATGCTAGTCAGATTCGTTTCCACTGAGCCTCAATAGCCACTGAGCCTATCGTTACATCTTAATATTTTCTTTCTTTTTTTTTTTTGTCTTTTTGTCTTTTTTAGGGCTGCAGCCGTGGCATATGGAGGTTCCCAGTCTAGGGCTTGAATCACAGCCATAGCTGCTGGCCTATGCCGCAGCCACAGCAACGCTGGATCCAAACTGTGTCTGCAACCTACACCACATCTCATGGCAACGCCAGACCCTTAACCCACTGAGCAAGGCCAGGGATCAAACCTGTGCCCTTCACAGGCACTAGTCGGGTTCATTAACCACTGAGCCATGACAGGAACTCCCATCTTAATATCTTCTTTTGGTTTCCTTTTTGTGCTTGAAAGAGCCCTTATGTATGAGATTTTATAAATATCCTCATATTCTAATTGTATATGAGTTACTGTTGTGCAGGCAAACCTTTAATACATTTGAAATGTATCTTGGTATCTTATGGGAGATAAGGTACAATCTTTTTTTGCTTAATAAGCATTTTTATTAAGGTTTAGTTGATTTATAGTTTAAAGTTTAGTTGTGCCAATACCTGGTGTCCAGCATAGTGACCCGATCAGACATGTATATACCTTGCTTTTTTTTATATTATCTTCCACAACAGTCTGTCCTAAGAGACTGGATATAGTTCCCCATGCTATATAGTAGGGCCGCGTTGCTTATCCACTCTAAATGTCAGAGTTTGCGTCTACCAACCCCAAACTCCATCATCCATCCCACTCCCTCTCCCCTCCCCCTTGGCAACAAGTCTGTTCTCTATGTCTGTGAGTCTTGTTTCTGATTTGTAAATGGGTTCATTTGTGCCATATTTTAGATTCCACATGCAGGTGATATCATATGGTGAAATGCAGCCTTTTTTTCTAGGATATTTATCAAATCTTCACTGCATACTCAGCATTCACCCTTGGATGTCCCTCAAAGATACTAAGTTGTTCTGGGTGGAAACTGAGGCATCATTTTGATACCATCCTCCCCTCTTCCCTTTTCTTCAGCCAAGCACCACGAAGTCTGAGAACCTCTAGATCCTTTCACTTCTTCCTAAAGCCAACACCAGGCTGCCTGCACCTCCACCTGCACTAGTGCACTGGTCTCCCCACGCCCACCCCCCTTCACCCCCAAACATTCTCCACACTGAGGAGACCTTTAAAATGAAAATCAAATCCTATTTCTCCCTACTTAAAATCACCTACTGGCATTCCATTATCTTTAAGAAGAAGATCAAAGCCCTTAACTTGATCATCAAGACCTGGGAGGTCTGGCCCCATTCAGTCTCTCCAAGCTTGTCCTGAGGCCCTCTTGCCTCCTTAATTCCTGAACACCCATGTCAGGCTCTTCTTGGGGATATCCTTCCCCCTTCCGTCCTGCCCCCAACCCTCTCTGCCTCCTGCTCCCTCCAGATCCCCACTCTAGCTGAGAGTTCACCCTGGGTGTTTCTTCGTGATACTCACCCTGATCACAAAGAGCAGCAGGACTCTTCCAATGACCTAGGTTCCAACATCACTCTAACTGGTCTTTGAAAACAACCAGTGCCTGTGTCTATTCAACCCTGGTAATTTTTCAAACTTGGGACCATTGGAATTTCTCCTATAGTTGTATGGAGAGTTGTTCTATTGATGTGTTTTGCAGAACACTGGTCCCATGAGATACTCCATGGAAGAAGACCTGTGTGGACAAAAGAAACTGGGGACATGGCATCTGCCATCTGGGGATTCACAAAGGATACCCACATACTAGAGGCTCTGACAGTGAAGAGTCTTATTTGCCTTTATTTTCCAAATATATTTGATCATAGAACTTTTCTCCCCCCTTAAAAAAGACCCTATTCTGAGAACTAGCTTTCCGTGGGAGAGGCCGTTAAAATGTGGGCTATCACCATGCAAGGACTAATGGTGCCTCTGCCCTTTGAGTTGCTACCGTGGAATTAAATACTTTTTAAAATTAAAGCTGAGGTTTAGCAAAAGTTACTCTTGGCCAACTATTAAATGCTCAAAACTCCCTAACTGACTGGAGTGAATTAGGCAACTCATTGTTATCTAATTAGACAGTCTAATGTCACATCTACCTGATAATGGCCCTTTCAGCTGGGTCAAGATACTTCAACTCTCAGGCCAGCAAGTTAACTCTGGGAGACGGTATGTGGGGAGTTCTGCCCTTTCTTAATGAATTTAAGGTTCTCCTTAAAGTATGCCTCTGTTCTCCCACCTCTGCATGCCTTCTTCACAGCTCTGTCCTTAGGACCTTGCCTAGGTCCTACCCATTTTCAAGCTTTTGAAAAAATGTATTGAAGTATATTTGACTGACAAATTTGTTAATTTCTACTGTACAGCAAAATGATTCAGTTACACATATATGTATTCTTTTTCATATTCTTTTCCATTATGGTTATCCCAGGATACTGAGTATAGTTCCCTGTGCTATAGAGTAGGACCTTGTTGTTTAGCCATCCTCTGTGTAATAGTTTGCAGCCGCCAGTCCCAAAGTCCCAATCCTTCCTTCCACCAGCCCCCTCCCTGTAGGTAACCACAAGACTGTTGTCTGTCTCAGTCTTTCTGATTTGTAGATATATTCATTTTTGTTGTATTTTAGATTCCATATGTAAGTGACATTATATGATGTTTGTCGTTTTGCAGTTTTTAACTCATTTTGTGTCCAGTCTTGTCTCAGGTTTTGTAATTCTCCAGCTTGAAGTATCTGGCTCGGGACCAGTAGATGGAAAGAAAGGACACCCTCATGCAACACAAATTCTCTAGGACCTGCTGTTTCTCTCTAAAACCATAGACTGGAGATAACTGTCTTCCAGTAGGGAAGCCCAAAGTTCTTTGAGGTCCATTGCCATTGCCGCTAAGGCAGTAATCCAAATAGGACACTGGTGACCCACTGCTTTCTCACCCTAGCAGAAAATCTATGTGCATCATTAAAAGTCAAATAACGTTATTGTATTTCCCTCCGTTTCCTAACTCAACCGCTTTTCAGTGTTTGTCCTTAAGCTCACAAGCATATTCTACAATTTCCAGCTCATTTTCATGGGCAAATGCTGTCAGCGTTTTATTCTCATTGAGATTTTAATTTGCATTTCTTTGATGTTGAGCATCTTTCTTGTAATTAATTGCTGACCATTCATATGTCTTACTTTGTGAAGTAACTTTTTAAATCTTTTGCCCATGTTTTAAAAATTGGATTTTTGTCATATTATTGAGTTATAAGAGTTATCTACATATTCTAAATATAAGTCCTTTGTCATGTAAACATTTTGCTAACCCATTCATTCCTATTTCCCCCAAAAGGATATCCGTGTATTCCTGTGGTATTTTTGTGTGGAGCAAGCATTTTTATTGTTAGTGATCTCTAATTTATCAATTTTTTTTCTTTTTGGTTTGTTCTTTCTTTGCCTACCTTACACTGATGACATTTTATCCAGTGTTTTCTTCTAGAATTTTTAAAAATAGGTTTTGCTTTTAGGTTTAGGTTTTGGGTTAATTTTTCTGTGCATGGTATGACTTAAGGATGGAAGTTTATTTTTTCCTCATGTAAATAGCCAGTTATCCGAGCATGTTAGCTAATGGAATTCATTAACACAGTTTTTTTAAAAGAAATAACTGACTATAATATGTCTTTTTTCCTTTAGTTTTTTTTTTTAAAAGCACAGTTTTTATTTTGAGAAAATTAAAACTTCAAACTTCATAAACCATTTTAAGAAATGATAGAGAGGGATCCAGTGAACCCTTTAGCCATTTGCCTCCAATGATAGCATATTGTACAACTATAGAGTACAGCCATATCCAGGATGTTGACATCAATACAGTCAAAATACAGAATGTTTTCATCATGAGGATTTCTCATGCTCCCCTTTTATAACCACACCCATTTCTCTTCCACCACAGGAAGCTTTCCTTAATCCCTGGAAACCACTGTTCTGTATTTATATAGTTTTGGTATTTCAAGAATGTTTTATAAAAGGAATCATGTAGCATGTAGCATTTTGGATTTTTTTTTTTTCTTTCACTCAGCGTAAATCTCAAGGGATTCATCCAGATCATTGGGAGTATCAAGTTTCTTCCTTTTTATTGTTGAGCAGTGTTCCACTGTATGAATATACCACAGTTTAACTATTCAGCCTTTGAAAGAAATCTGGGTTGTTTCCAATTTTGTGTTATTATGAATAAAGCTGCTGTAAACTTTCATTTACAGGTTTTTGTGTGAATATAAGTTTTCATTTTTTTATGGAATGGTTGCCCAGAAGTTCAAGTGCTGGGTCATATGGAAGTTGCATGTTTAGTTTTCAAAAAAAAAAATGCCAAAATGTTAAGAATGGCTTAACCGTTTTTCCTTCCCATCAACATGTATAGTGATCTAGTTTCTCTCCATCCTTGGCAGCATTTGGTGTTGTTTTCATTTTTAATTTTAGCCATTTTGATATGTGTTTGGTGATATTTTGTGGCTTTAATTTGTTTCCCTAATGATAAATGATGTTGCACCTCTTTCCATGTGATTATTCGACATCAATATATCCTCTTTGGTGAAATATTTCTTCATGTCCTTCATCCACATTCTAGTCATGTCACATCATATTAAGCCTACATACTATCAATATGATTTCTGAGCATTGATGTTGACCTTGGTCACCTAAATGAGATAGTGTTTACCAAGTTTTTCCCCTGTGATGTTACTCTTTCCCCCTCTTTGCATACTTTGCCTTTTGAAAGGAGGTTACTGTGTGTGGACCATGCTTAAGGAATGGGGAGTTACTTGAGCGTAGAGTAGCTACATAAACTGTGAAATTTCTCTAAACGAGAGATTTGCCTGTTTCCCCACATTTATTTATTTATTTGATCGTTTATTTAAATCATGTAGACTCACAGATACTTATTTTGAGTTATATAATCCAAAATATTTAATTAATTTTGTTGCTCAAAATGTCCCAATTTGGGCATCGGGTATTCTTTCATTTGACTCCTACGTGCCTTTGACATACCCCGGTGTTGTGCTGTTGTTGGTAGGGTGTGTATGTGTGTGTGTGAACTTGTATGCTTTCTGACACCCCAAGATGCTGCAGTCTTATCTTGTGTATTTCCTGCTACAATCTTAGAATCAGCCATTTCTCTGAGGAGTCCAGACTCTTTTTATAGGAGAATGGCACTAGAAACTAAGATCTGTGTACCCACCATATGCATTGTTCCTGGGATGTCTTTGCTTCCAGGTCCTCTCAGCTGACATAGCAAGGGGATGTGTGTGTAAACTAACCTATGTATGTATTCATATCTATAAATATTGCCCGTATGTTATTCTATCTAGATTAAACTAAACATGAATTTATACCAATTTCTCCAATTCTAATCCATTACTCCATGGATCATTCTAATCTTCTCCCCTTGTTTACCTGCAAATTTCCACACCAACAGAAAGATTCCTGGATCCCACCATCCACACTCCATTTACTTGTGTAATTCCTGTGTAATGTAGAGCTGTATCAGAATTCTTAACTTGTATCTTGGTGGGAAACAACTTTGTAAGCTAGAGTGCAGTGCTTATGTACAGCTCCTTCTGCCTTGAGTCCTACCAACTCTACTCATTTCCAAAGATACTTAGGTTGGCACTGCCCCCTCACCCCTCAGTGAAGTTGTTTCATAAATTTATAAATACGGTAGATTGTTTTTCCATTGTCTGTATTCTTTCCTGGACTCTTTCAACTAAACAGTCTGTTTTTGTCTTTCATACAGAAGTACAATTTCTCAAGCACCATTTGTTATAAAGTCTGTCTTTCCTCATTGAACTGCTTTTGTGAGAGAAGGTGAACTTAAGTCCTTCTACTCTGCCATCTTAATCCCCTCCCACCTGAATTGCTTTTGTATGCTTGTTAGTACTCAGTTGATCATATTTATATGGGTTTGCTTTGGATTTTCCATTCTTTTTCATTGTTCTATGTGCCTATTCCTCTGCCAATACAACTCAGTCTTGATTGCCATAGAGATATAATAAACTACTGAGGTCAGGCAGAGTGACTCCCCTCAGTTACTCCTTTTCTTTGTAAACTATTTGACCCGTACTAATTTATTTGATTTTTAATATAAATATTAGGATGATCTTATCTATCTCTGCAAAAGGACTTGTGTTAAGCCTGTATCTTAATTTGGAAATAATTGATATCGTTACTATTTGGAGTCCTCCAATCCATGAACATAGTATGCCATTCTGTTTATTTAGATTTTCTTTTATTTCTTTCATAAGCATTTTGTAGTTTTCAGCATACAACTCCTATACATGTATAGCTAAATCTATCTCTTTTATGAGTGGTTATAAATAGAATTATAGTTTGGTGTGCGCATGTTCACTGCTAGTTTGTAGATATACAGTTAATTTTTGTATATTTACCTTGTATCCTGTGACTTTTCAGAGAAATACTTCTTTGTTTCACTGACTTTCTCTACCGTTTTTCTTTTTCCAATTTCATTGCCTTCTGCTTTTACCTCTATTATTGATTTTCTTCTACTAGTTTGGGGTTTATTTTTCTCTCCTCCTTCTAGCTTCTTTAGCTATGAGCTTATATGATTGATTTGAGACTTTTCCTCATTTCTAATATAGACATTTAGTGCTAGAAATTCTCCTTTCCATAGCACTCCTATGGCAGTGTCCCATAAATTTTATGTAGTATTTTCACTTTCATTCAATGCAAAGCTTTTTTTTTTTTTAAGGTTCCTTTAGATTATCTCTTGGTCCATGGATTACTTATAGGTGTGTTATATAGTCAGGGCCTTTTTTATGCACCTTTTGGCATTTCTGGTTTGCTGGCCTCTCCAGCACATAGTCTGGAACATGTGAGACTGAAAGAAAACAACACCATCATGTTGTCTCCTGGGTCCTGAGGTTCTTTGCCAGACTGTCTTCTTCTCTCAATCTCTTCATTTGTTTTACGTATGATGACCAGAGTTTCTACTTGTTCTTAGTGCAAGGACTAGGAAAAATATATATGCTCTATATTTTTGGAAACATAAATCACTCTCTGGTTGATTTTGGAATTTTTCCTTTATTGCTGCCTTTTAGCAAATTGATTGTGATGTGCTGTAGGGTGATTTTTGTTGGTTTTTATTTTGGTTGTGATTTGTTTTACTTCTTGGATCTGTGGTTTTATAATTTTCATCAAATTTGGAAAATTTTTAGCCATTATTCCACTAAATATTTTATGCATTGCCCCCCTTTCCTAGGGCTCCAGTTAAATGTATGTTAGACTTAAAATTGTACAAGAGGTCACTGAGTCTCTGTTCAGTTAATAGTATCATTTTCCCCTTGAGCTGTCTAGCTTCTATTACTCTATTTTCAAGTTTACTAATCTTTTATTCTGAAGCATCTAATCTACTGTTACAACCACTCACTGTTGTTTTGTTTTTAATTTCAGAAAGATGAATTCTTCATATTTAGATGTTCTATTCAGTTTTTTTTAATCTTCTGTTTCTATCCCTATTTCCCCCATGTTTTTCCTTTACATTTTGAGTAAATTTCTTGTTTACTCACCATCCTCTATTATTTCTGGATTTCTGTCTTTTGACTAAATTTCCTTCTGGTTATAGGTCCCACGTTTCTGCTTTGTTTTGCACATCTGATATTTTTTGTTTGAATTCTGAACATCATGGTTAAGTTGTTGGGGGACTGGGTTTCTTTTAAAAGTGCTGGCCTTTTTTTTATGGCAGGTAGTAGATTACTTGCTGACCTTTCAAGGTTAGTTTTCATATTTTGGAGGTATCTAGTAGCCTTTACTCTAGAGAGAGTTATGTCCTATTATGAGGTGTGACTTTTTCATTCCTGATTGCACTGGGTAGCCAGTGAAACGTCTGCATTCCAACTTCTGAGAGTTTGCATACTTCCCAGTCCTCTGTGGGCTTTGGAAACTGTCCATCTTTCATCCTGTTTGCCAGGCCTATGGAGTTCCAACTTACTCATGTACAAGTACTCAGCAGCAAGCTCAAGGGATGCAGCATATTTCTAATGCTCCTTTTCTGAGTGCCTCTATCTTCTGTGGTGGTCTGTCTTACAGAGTACGGCTATGTTGTCCTCCACAAATTCCAGTTATTCCCCTCAGTTTGCTGAAACCGTTGTGCTCTAAATTTCTTTCAGGCAGAAAGTCAGGATGACCATGGTACTTAGCTGTTTTGTTTCTCTCCTCTCAGCAGTTACAGTCACGCACCACCTGTTGTCTAATGTCTTAAAATGTTTTTTCAAATACACATTTTGTCCACTTGTTTAATTTTTTAGAGGCGGAAGGCAAGACAGTTTCCATCACAGTAGAAGTTCCAAGTAATTCTCTAGACTCATTTCATCTGGAATAAAATACTTGCAAAGTATGAAGGGGTTATAGTTAAAGCACCCATTCCAGTGCCTGGCATATAATAGTCTTAAATTTAATCCTAGGTATCATGATTATAATGATTTTCATTGATATCATTCAGTGGGATCTATTAAGCCAAGGATTTACTAATGGCAGTGACTTTTGATTTCTTTTATTTGTCATTGTAATTTATCTGAGGAAAGCATACAGAATTATACAGTACACCTGTAATTTTGTGTAAATACTGCCAAAGGTGATACCTACTGAACAGATTGCCTCTTAGAAGGTAGTCGATTGAAAAGTAATTGGAAAAGATTTAAAGTTCAGACTCTGATTTCCAGCCTTAGTCAAATAGAAATTTATTTTGTGTTCTTTTTACAAATGTTATTCAAGTCTAACAGTGATTAAAAGTAATTGATTTTCCCCACTCAAAAAAAGTAAGCAAGTCAAAGAAAAAGTTATCTGGCCCAAGCCAGCAAAAGCATAAAAATTTATTAAGTAAACTATGAGTGAAGAAAGATGATAGAATGTACTAAGAACTCTTCTACAGAAATAAGCTAGAATGTGTATTGCTTGGAGATGGAATGGTGAGGTGTTGAAATGCATGTAAAGCCATAATACTCCTAATACAGGAAAATATAAATGGCACCAAAATTACTCTCTATAATTTATAATAAATCTTCAAATACCTTGCATAAGACGGATGGCAAAGTGCATGATCATGAAGAAGCAGAGAAGAACAGTTGTCTTTGAAAGTCTTCTGGCTGAAAATTTCCTTGAGTGGCTCCATCATTAGAATCACTCTATATGCCTCCCACCAGCATGTGACACAGTGAAGGCCTCAACTGCAAGCTGGTTGGCGGATAACTGATTCAATTAGAAGTGTAGGTATGTTGATCTGTAAAATAGGCCAATAGAGTAAATCTAAAGGTATTTGTGAACTGTGCTTTGCTCCCAGGCTCTGCCTGAACACATATGCTGTGGAAATAGCTGTCAGCTATTTGGGCTTCTGACTGGCATGGAGTTTTCTCACAAACTAATATCACTGAGCCCCAAGTAGAACTCTTAAGAACACTGGGGTGGTGAAGATCAGACTGGGTAGGTTTGGGACTCTCTCTGGGCCCAAGTGCTTTTGGTTCCTGGGTCTTAGATATTTGATAAATATCTGCAGAAAAAGTTCATTCTATCTTCTTCCATTCTCTGTTGCTACCAAGTTCTTCCAAACTGGTTACTCCTAAGAACAGATAAATCTAAGGATCTTGGACTTCTCTCAACTCTCTGAGAGCCACTTAGAAGTCTAAGAGCCAAACATGCATCGGGCTATTCTGGGCCCTGAACTTGGCATTTACGTCCCTAAGGAAGCTCTGGACCAGAGCAGGAGTGGTGGGCCAGACTGACAGCTCTAGGACTGGACTGCCTAGAATTTAGGGAGTTAGAAGGGTTTGACACTGACATTAGAATTTTGGAGCCAGGTGGGCTTTTGAGTTTTGCTAGACTACAGAAGTAGGAAGAAGTCAGAGCACTTCTAGAGCTATTGTTGTAAAGGCAATAGAGCATCTTATTTCAGAATTTGCAATATTCAGATTGGCAGTGAAAGAAAGCTCCTGTTGAGTAAATACCTCAATTAAGCCTGTCTTTTTGAATGGATGGAAGGCAGTACTGATGTGTATATTTGTCAAGACCTTTGATTTCATCCTTTTAATATTTCTCAGCACGTTCTTTTTTATATGTCTCTTCAACTAGTCTACCATGTAATGCCATTTGTAATAGTTTAGTCTGCGCCCCTCACCAGTCAGAGTGATTGCCCCATTAATAGAAAGACAACCTTTGAAATTGGTTAGTAAGAGGCAATCAATTTCACGTCTTTCCTATTGACTTAAATGACTACATTTTATTGCAGGAAACAAATTCACTTAGAGACCACTGAATTATTTCCACTGCAGTAGGCCCTGGACATAGTAAATGTTTCATCTGACAGATTTTACTTTAAAAATAAAATAGTCAGATGCCAGGTATGAAAAAAAGTGTGAAACGAAACAGACATAAAATATTTTAGTTTGAGATGCCACCTCTGAAATGGTCTGTGAGTGACATATGGTGGTTTTATAAACACAAGGTAAACCAATGGCAGATAAAAAAGCACTTTAATGTGAATTAGGTGAGCCTGGAAGTAATTACTGCAGTGAACACCGAAACATGGCCTTTGAAAATGGACAAAATATTTGATTTTGCTCTTTTGCTTTAACTCAGACTATAGCAGAGCTAGGAGATTTTTAAAAAATATCACCTTTTACATGTAAGCCAATGGAGATATATTTACAATTTTCTCTTATTTTCAAACTTTTAAGAAAGAGTGCCTCCGCCCAAAGTACCTTCTGTTTCGCTTTGATGTGATGCCTTTAAGAGGAGTGTACATTTTATATTGACTCATCACATGGCTTTAAAAATCACACTATGATGGTTCTGTTTGTGTCATTTCTAATAGCAAGCTCTTTCCCGTAAGTTGGTCTTTGAACCATGGTGACATCTACCTGTGTTCGATCTATTAGTTTAAATCAGGCTTTCTCAATGGGGAGGGGGCAAGGGTGCCACCCACATGTTGGGTGTAGTAAGATCAGGAGCCCCAAGACACAGTTTGCATTATGGGAGAAGGACAGGCTGGAGCAGACGAGAGCTCCTCTGGGCTGGGCTCTCCCCAGAAGTCACAACTGTCATGCCTTAGGTGGGTTTGATGTTCCCCCTGAGCCTGTCAGTCCCTCCCAGAAGCAGATCCAGGAATTTGGCACGAGGAGAATATTTTCCTAATTGACTGAGGCTAGGCTCACAGCTGGGCCCTAGAAAATAGCCAAATGTCCAGACTCACACAATCAAACACTTGGCTACCAGAAAACAAAACAAAACAAAAACATAAACTATGAGTTTTTGGCTTTCCGGAGTCTCAGAAAAATAAATAAGGCAATTCAGCTGACTAAATCCAAAACAAAATCGATTTCTTTAATAAAATCAGGAACCTGAGTTTGTTTTTCCGATAAACCTTGAAAGGTTTATTCGGACATGGGACTCAGCTTCAGATAATGAATTCAATGGATTAAAGAAGATTCTCTGGACTGGGGCTATTTTTTTCTTTTTTAGTTTTACTTAAATAAGGAATCCTTTGTCTGGAATTTGGGGGGACTTTTGCACTTTATGCAGATAGCCCATTGGTCTGCATTTCTGGAGACTGTGACCCCAGCCTTAGATCTTCACTTAGCCAGAGAAGTGATGGGGGCCAGATCCTCTGGGACAGCTAGCTGGCTCACTGCCACTTTGCTTTATCTCCTCAGGTGAAGACTGTGATATCGACATAAATGAATGTGACAGTAACCCCTGCCATCATGCCGGCACCTGCCTGGACCAGCCCAATGGGTATACCTGCCACTGCCCACATGGCTGGGTGGGAACAAACTGTGAAATCCGTAAGTGTTTCTGCAGCACAGTCACTGTTATTTACCGTTACATTTTCATTCAATAAGAAGAGGATGCTGATGGCGCCCAGCCAGTCCTCATAGATGAGGCACTGAGGCCCAGGGGGGACCTCGCGTCGCCCATGCCTCCGAGTCCCAGCAGAGGACTTTTGCTCACTGCCTTATTCAGCTCCCACTCCCTTCTGCGTCTGAATCCATCCTTTCTACCCGGATGAGAAGATGCAGATGTCATCCAGAGTTCACGGCTGCTAAGACAGCCAAAAATGTTCGTAGCCGAGAAACATTAGAATCGTATCAAGAAAGAGCGTCTTTGTGCTGAAAGAGTAAAACGAAACAAAGCAAAACACACACAGAATGTAAATTCACTTTGCAGTTATGTCTTCCAGGGTGTTCAAACGTCTTCGTTTCCATCAGTTGCCTGGAGGAAAGTCCAGTGAGGATGAGTGTAAAAGAAAACCTAAAAAACATTTTGAGTGGCTTAGAGTGAAGTGTTCTCTAAAGATGGAGTCGTAGAGGTTTGACAGTGTCATGATCAGGATTTTTTACATCAAAATAATGTCTCTACTGGGATTGAGGTGAAAAGGACAACTGCCCTGGAATTGGGTTTTCATTGTTTTGTCAACTGCTAAAAATTTAACTGTAAAAGGTGTTTTGCTCTCATTTCAATTAGTCAGAGCAGTTGGCTTTGAATCTTTCATAGAAGCTCCCTCCTGGGCCCTCTTGCCCACCCTCCTACTCCTCAAGAGCAAAGCCAGCTCATCTGTTGTGTGAGTTTGGAAGGAGGCAGCTGAGTATACATAGTGCTGTCTGTCTGTCTCCTTCCCGGGCTGGCCTCCCCACTGCCTCTTCTCTTCCATGCTCTACGTGCTTCAAGAACAGGCAGGCCCCTCACTGGTGGCCCTGTACAGCCTATGGCAAAGTGAGCTGGTCTAATGCTTAGTGTGTGTCTGAGGTCAGGGAGTGGCCAGTATCAGGAACTCTTCTTCTCTGCAAATATGGACCACATTCTTCAACATCAGCTTGGCCAGTACTGAAAGTGTTATTTGGGCTCTTATCTGCTCATGCTTTGTCTTTCACCTTGGCCCAGAGCTGGAGAGGGGAAGAGAATAATTCCTTTTAGGGAAGAGAATAATTCCTTTTAGGTCTCCCCTCAATCTTTCCAAATGCCTCCCTACAGAATGGTCTTAGGATCAACTGACCTTGCTCACAATGGGCGAAAAATACTCTTCTTGTTGAAAAAAAGGAAGGAAAGGGATTCCAGTGGTACAGATACTAAGGACTGTGATTTGATGTAGGATGTTAAGACTTAAGTAGGTATAGGATGTTAAGCCCGGTCTGATAAGATCTGTTGGTGGAAAGGATCCCAGATGCAGGCCAACAGATGGGCATGAATTTAGTTGAGAAACGACAAATTTCATGCCTTGGGGGCAGAGAAATATCTACCTATAATTTTTAAATCCTAATGGTGAAGATAAATGTGTAGTGGAGTACGGATAAGAAGTCAGGAACAGAAAGGATGCCCTTAAGAAGTTTTGAAGTAAAAGCTTATAGATAATTATAAAAAATTATAATTTAAAAGAGATAATTATAAGGCTTTAGATAATTGTAATGAATCTAAATTTTACTTCCCTCTGGTGATGTAATATAGCCAAAAGATATATAAATTTGGAATAATAAAGATAAAACTTGGCTTCATAGGGAGTTCCCTTCATGGCTCAGCAGTTAATGAACCCAATTAGGATCAATGAGGATACAGGTTCCATCCCTGGCCTTGCTCAGTGGGTTAAGGATCCAGTGTTGCCATGATCTGTGGTGTAGGTCGCAGACATGGCTTGGATCCCATGTGGCTGTGGCTGTGGCTGTGGTGTATGCCAGCAGCTGTATCTCTGATTCAACCCCTAGCCTGGGAACTTCCATATGCCACAGGTTTGGCCCTGAAAAGCACAAAAAAAAAAAAAAAGGTTGGCTTCATATTCTAGCTGTGTGACCTGAACAAAGAAATTTATCTCTTGGAACCTTATCTTTCTCACTTGTAAAATGGTGATAAGGAAGGTTACTGTGAGGACTAAGGAGGCAAATTTGTGCAAATCTCTGCTATGCAGTAGGCACTGAATAAACACCATTTGCCCTTTCTCTTTCATTTGACACAACTGAGTTCTTATACCATGAGCTACTCCTGGTGAGGACCAGCCTTTGGCAGTTGTCCCTTTAGATGATGTATGCCCAGGGCACAGATCATTGTGAGTGGCTGTGTGCGATGGGACCCATCACACATCTCAGTACACGCCTGGGTTCTCTGATTGCCCAGAACAGCACTTTCCATTTGAGGGTCTTGTTTGTATCCCTTCATTCATCCAAAGGTGTTAAAATAAATGTTATCACAGATTTGTTTCTGCTGGGTCCCAGTGTTGGATGCTTCTACCCTTGACCTGGGGCTAAGACTAGAGAATGAGCATATGAGGTTTGTGATGACACAGAAGTGAAGCTGGTGGCCAGGGCAGGAGAGATGGATCTGAATCAATGGAATGGATCCGAGGACCAGGAATGGAAGCAAAGTTTGGACTGTCAGTGGGCAGAGAAGATGTAAGAGGCTTCCAGTCCTCTGTAAGCAATGCATGGCTTCTGAGGTTTCTTTCTAACCCTGAACATCTAGGATCTTCTGAATTGGCTAGAAGTCAGGAGGAGGGTGCCTGAAGGGTACAAGTTCAGGTCGGTAGATCTCAACAGGAGAGCTCAGATATAGCAGAGAAGAGGGAG
Organism: Catagonus wagneri; assembly: GCA_004024745.2. Taxonomy (NCBI): domain Eukaryota; kingdom Metazoa; phylum Chordata; class Mammalia; order Artiodactyla; family Tayassuidae; genus Catagonus; species Catagonus wagneri. The sequence continues at coordinate 7,808,996 of PVHT021183553.1, forward strand.
AACCATGGCCTGAATAGCTACAGAGCATGAAGGGTTTTTGAGCTGTCAAAGGCAGTAAAAAGAAGCCTCCCATCAGCCTGCCCCCTTTCTTGTTCACTGCACTTTAGCCACAATGTCCTGCCTTCCCTTCCTTGAGCAGGTAAAGTTCATTCCTGCCATCAGAGCCATTACCTGAGCTATTCTCTCTGCCTGATATGGCTCAGATGTGGTGTTGTAGTGGCTGTGGCTCCAGTTCTACCCTAGCCTGAGCACTTTAATTCTCCACAGGTGCAGCCCTAAAAAAAAAAAAAATTTTTGATTTTAATAAAACTTTTTTTGACTTCCTAAAATCAAGGTCTCACATTCAAAATTCTTATAAATCTCTACATAGTGGTGTGTTTTGTATCATCTGGGTTGGAGACGTGGGCCTGTACAGTTAGAGTGAGTCTTGCTGGCTGAGTGTTGGCCAGTTTTATTTATCAAGCAGTTGAATCTGTGGTTAAACTGTTGAATTAATGACTTTCTGCAGCTGAGAGGGAGGGGAACAGGCTCTCTTGGATTTATGCATTCCATGACTAATCAAGGGCCTCTTACTGTCACACATTAAGCACAGTGCCCAGGATATAAAGATTAATGATGCAGTTCTTGCCTTCAGCATCTTGTAATCCAAGTGTGGTCATCATATGTGGTGGGGCAGCTGTAAGACTTTGTGCAGTCAGCTCCAGGAACCCAGAGAAGAAGTAAAGATGGGTGTCTTGGGCTTCTTCTCCCCCAAATGCATGGAAGTTAATACTGGTGGAAGAAGCCCATCAAACAGTTATGTTACACGAGAAGTCTATCATACAAATAGAATTCAGTCCTTTCGTTCTCATTTTTGTATAAACTAGGATTTTTAAAAAATAGGATTAATTAATCTTCTTCCGCATTGAGACTCCCACTTCACTCCCTAAAGGTGACAACTGACAACTGTTAGCCATCTATTGCAGATTCTTCCAGATGCTTTCAATCCCTATAGAAGTCCCGGTTTCCCCCATACAAATGGGACTCTTCTGTACGTACTATTCGGCATCTTGCCTTTATGCTTAATGATATAGCTGGAATGTTTATCCATGTTCGCTGAAGCAGATCTTCCTCAGTGTTTTAACACTACACAATATTTCTATTTTTCAAGATGCTCTATAGCTTATTCAACCAGATCCGTATTGATAGATGAGGTAACCCATTTTCAGATTTTTGGTATTAAAAACAAAAGAGTG
>PVHT021183553.1:7811230-7822605 GCA_004024745.2 Catagonus wagneri
ACTATTCGGCATCTTGCCTTTATGCTTAATGATATAGCTGGAATGTTTATCCATGTTCGCTGAAGCAGATCTTCCTCAGTGTTTTAACACTACACAATATTTCTATTTTTCAAGATGCTCTATAGCTTATTCAACCAGATCCGTATTGATAGATGAGGTAACCCATTTTCAGATTTTTGGTATTAAAAACAAAAGAGTGAAAGTTCTTCTATATGCATATACTTGTCTGAGAATATTAGTACGACCAATTCTTTTTTTTTTTATTGATGTATAGTTGTTTAGCAACATTCTGTCTCAAGTATACAGCAAAGTGATTCAGTTTTATATTTATATATTTTTTTTAGATTCTTTTCCCTTAAGGTTATTGCAAAAAAAAATTGAATACAGCTCCCCATACTATACAGTAGAACCTGGTTGAGTAGGATAAATTCTTGAAAATAGAATAGTCAAATTAAGTGGTCCTTGAATTTTTCGTGAGCGTTTATTTACACATTGGCTTTTTGCTGATAAAACTTATCCTCTCAGAAGCAATGGTTTGGGGCCCGAGGTTGACTCACAGATCCTACTTAAATCTATAATGACATCATTAAATACTTTGAACAGCCAAGTGCATCCTCCACTGACTTCTGGGGCGTGGTTGCGGCTGGATGTGGGGAAGGCAGCCTAACTGAATGGGAGGAACTTATTGCGGAGTTTCCGAGGTCCTGGTTTTAAATCCCAGCTCAGGTGCTCACTCCTGGTAAACAAGAGCTCTGAGCCACAGGCCTTGGTAAATGGAATCATAAATGTGAATGATATAGTAGCACAGTGCCTGGTTCATAGTAAGTGCTCAATAAATGGTTGCCTTAATTATTATCATTGCCTGTCACTCTCTCTGAGCAGCCTGTGAAGTGTGAGGGCAGCTCACAATGAAATTTCCCTGCCTCTGATGGCATGTTGATAAACTAGATGTTTGAGAGATAACTAATGATTTTCTAAAAGTACCGAATAATTTAGGCTAGCAGGCATTCTGTAGCTATGTAGTGCCATTGATGTAATTACAAGATTAGATCTTGATTTATCTATTCTGCGACAGATGCAGGTATTCCCTGAGGGGAATCTCTCATGGATGGAGATATGTAGGGAGTTGTTTCTCAGGCTTTTTGACTGCAACCTCCCTTTCAGGAAGATATTTTGAGTGAGGAGCGGGGGCACTGTGAGCTGTGGGGTGGGTCTCAGATGTGGCTCGGATCTGGCATTGCTGTGGCTTAATTTCTTTTTTTTATTGTGGTGAAATATACATAACTATCTTAACCATTTTTAAGTGTAAGTACATTTATACTGTTGTGCAACCATCACCACTGTCCTTCTTCAGAACTCTTCTCATTTTGCGAAACAAGCTCTACTGCCATTAAACAATAACTCCCCATACTTCCTCCTCTAGCCCTTGGCAGTCACCATTATTCTTTCTTTCCCCCTTTCTCTCTTTCTCTCTCTCTCCTTCCTTCCTCCCTCCCTTCTTTCCTTCCTTCCATCACCCTGCCCCCACCCTAGCCTCTCGTAACCACCCTTCTACTCTCTTGGTTTTGTTTTGTTTTGTTTTGTTTTGTTTACTTGGTGTTGCACATATAAGTGAGATCCCACAATATTTGTCTTTCCATGTCTGGTCTGGTTCACTTTGCATAATGCCTTCCAGGTCCATCTGTGTGGTCATAAATGGCTGGGACGTCTTTTCCAGTGTTGAACGCTCAGGCCCTCCAGTCCATCACTGTTTCTATCCCTGCCCACGCCAAGCTGCTATTAAAATATATTAATGACTAAAGAAAGTCCAAAGGCCACGCTACTGCCACTGGGACCTGGAGGGCGGCCCCTACACTGTGGGGAGGCGCCCCTCTCCTCACTCAGCCACTCTGACTCACTCCCTTGAACAGCCAACCCATCTTTCTTCCGGTCGCTCCCTCGGCTCTCTACCTCCTCCTAGGCCATTGCCTGGAACAGCCTTCCCTTGGCTGTTCTCCATCCCTGGTTATACCATTCACCCTTAGAGCCCCACTTGCTGTGGAGCCCGTCACAAAAACCTTCTTGATTCCCCAGTTGGGCAGAGCGTCTCTCGTCCTCTTCCACAGCACTGCAGAGCTGGTCCCTCTGGCTTAGCCCACTTTGACTAGGGGACCCATCAACCCACTTTTCTCTCAGTTTTCCCTTGATCCTTATCCCAAGCACCCAGCACAATGCCCGGCAGAGTGCTTATTGATACGTGTTCAATGTTAAACGTGAAAGCACTTTACAAAATACAAAACCTGAAGTTCACATTGGGGCTTAGTGCTTTAACGATCTGGTGTTGCCGTGGCTGTGGCATTGGCTCCAGCCGCGGCTCCAATTCAACCTCGGGTTGGGGAACGTCCATATGCCATGGGTGCAGCTGTTAAATAAAAAAAGAAAGGAAAATACAAAGCCTCAAACAAACTGTGCTTAAAACAAGATGCAAAAATGCAAAAACTAAAAATAGATCTGCCATATGATCCAGCAATCCCACTCCTGGGCATGTATCCAGAGAAAACCATAATTTGAAAAGATACATGCACTTCTGTGTTCATAGCAGCACTATTTACAATAACCAAGACCAGGTAAACAACCCTATTTATAATAACCAAGACCAGGCAAACAACCCAAGTACCCATCGACAGAGGAATGGATAAAGATGATGTGGTACATATATACAATGGAGTACTACTCAGCCATAAAAAAGAATGAAATAATGCCATTTGCAGCAACATGGACCTAGATATTACCATACTTAGTGAAGTAAGTCAGGCAAATATCTTATGATATCATTTATTTGTGTAATCTAAAAAAGTGATACAAATGGATTTATTTACAAAAAACTCACAGGCATAGAAAACAAATTTGTGGTTGCCAAACGGGAGGAGGAGAAGGATAAATTAGGAGTTTGGGATTAAAATATACACACTGCTATATGTAAAACAGATAAACAACAAGGACATACTCTGTAGTACAGGGAACTATACTCAGTATCTTATAATAACTCATAATGAGAGAGAACGTAAAAAAAAGGATATCTATGTATTTATGTATATAGATATAAAATTGAATCACTTTGCTATACACCTGAAACTAACACAGACTGTACTTCAATTAAAAAATGCTTCCTTGGACCCAGAAGTGCAACATTTTCCCTGAACAGTTTGTGTGCATGTCTTCCTGGTCATGCACCTGCCGAAACGATGAGGTCATCCCGTCCAGCGTGTTCTGGTGCATGATTCTTCCCTGAGCTGTGCTGCAGCCAGCAGAGTAAATGATTCATGCCCTGGGGCTCCCAGGATGCGGCAGAACAATGACTTCCGGATAGGAGAGGGCACCTGCAGCCACCCCATGCAGATACCTTCGCTTGTTGTATTTCTTCAGATCCAGCCTGGCCGCTAGCCCCATTAGCATGCAAAGCAGCCACGTTCACTTAGACACATTTTAGATGACAGTAAGGTGGAAAAAAGCAAAAGGCAGGTGCAGGAAGGAGAGGAGAAACTGAGGTTTTAGGAGACAGTTGGAGAAAGTTTCCCCCCAAATCCAAACAGCTCGGAATTCAGAGTTTGGGGAAATAGAGCAGATGGTCAGAAATGCAAGCAGTTCGGGCAGCTCAGCAGGCCGGGACGGGATGCCAAGCACGTAAACCAGAGCAGTCGTCTTTCCACCGTAGTGGCCTTGTGGTTGCGCACTGGCTGTGGATACACAACCGTGCGATGCATAGGCTATTTACACAAGGATGTGCCTCCCTAGGAACTCATCAAGAGCTTCCCTGCCACGGCAATCAGATCTGAGCCCTCTGCCATGCTGGTGTTGAAGCAGCATTGGCTGCCCTTGCGTTGTTTCTCAGTGGGTGTTACAGCAAACTCTGTGAGCGCTGGCCTCCAGCCTACAACTGAATTTTTCAGAGAATGTCAAAATACTTGGAAATCGAGTGAGTCATGCTTCTCTTGCAGCCAGAAAAATGAGTCGTCTCTCTCTCAGTGTGCACCAGGTATTGCCAAGTGAAATGGCTGCCAACCTGGGGATGGAGCCTTGGTTTTCATTTCACACAGCACCTTCTCTCTTCCATGGCAGCCATTTATTTGCGGTGATTTATGGTCTTCCATCTGCTTGTGTGTGACTTGGCTCCCATGGCACGGTGCACTCGCTGATGGTCAGTCTCACGGCTCCACCAGCTTTGCGGGCTCAGGCAGGAAAGCCCGAATGGCAAAACCAGACTCCGAAGGCCTTGGTGAAAAACCTTCAGGAGTCAGAAGGTCTAGACGCAAACTCAGAAGTCACCTCATTTGTCCTGCCCGGTCTGCTCAAACTCTCAGGAACTGTCCAGGTTTGGGGCACACGTCCATTTTCCATCAGCTTCTAAGAAAGGGTCTGCACACGTGGACCCTTTTCAGGTGTTTAGCTGTGCTCTTCTGCAGCTGGTGACTTTTCAAGGGAAGGAAGAGCTGATTCTGAGACTGCAGGGCCTCTGAAGATGTTACTAAGATGAGAGTATGAGGACCCAGAGGTCTCAGATACTTTCACCTAAAATGGAACAGTGGAAAGAGCCCTGAGGATTTCATTGGAAGTCAGGACTATTTTCCCACTCACTCCCATTTCCAGGCAGCCGGAGTCCTGAAATAGAAATGTTGGCGTGGGGGTGGGAGGTGGAGGTAGGGGTATCAGTAGAGAAGGCATGCTCTATTCCACATGAGTTTAGCTTCTCTTTGGTCTTACCTAGCTTATTTATTTATGTATTTATTTATTTACTTATTTATTTATTTATTTATTGGTAATGACTGCACCTGTGGTGTGTGGTGAAGTTCCTGGATCAGGGATGGAACTTATACCTCAGCAATGACCCAAAATGCTAAAAAGACAATGTCAGATCCTTAACCTGCTGCACCACAGCAGGAACTCCTACCTAGCCCTTTTTAATTTTCTCAGCTTCCTTTCAAATCCTGATCGTGTTTTCTGGACCGTTACATGTGTATGCAGGTCTATAAACAGGACATAATTTGATACTCTTGACCTGTGCCAGACACGGGAATTAACGTACCATCCTTTCATTTTTCTCCTGTCCCTGCAGGTTGGTGTTTTTTGAACAAGCACAGGGCAGTGCTCAATAATCTTCAGCTCAGAGTACATGCCTTGGAGGACAGCATTCTCCTCCGTATCTCCCTCTCCCACCATCACAGCTGCCCCTCCTTAGGGTCCGCTCACCATGTGCCCAGCAGCAGACTTTCTTACTTTTCTTTATACATTTTTAAACTTATGCTCACAACAAGCCCGTAGGGTGTATGTTGCAATTTTCATCTTATAAATGAGGAAATTGAGGCTCAGGGAAGTCAAGGAAATGAAATGTTGCTGCTGGGAAAGCAAGGTTGGTGTGATCCTAAGGCTCATGCTCCTTCCACTAGTTATTCTGGAAGATAATCCCATGGGTGTTTTAAGATGACTTATTGCTTGTTTTTTATTATTATAAAGAGATGATATTTTTTTAAAAAGGTGGAAAAGAGTGAGAAGTGTACAGAAGGAAATGAAAATCACTTGTAATCCTGCCTTTCAGAGATCCTTGTTGTTAGCGTGCTGCTCTGTGAGGCAGAAACAGAGAACTTGGACCTAGACTTGCAGTCAACATACTCACCCAGTCACCAGTTTCTTGGACTTCATCTATTAAATGGGGAGAAAGAATAATATCTCTTCTGGTGATTATGGTGACTAAATGAGATATTTTCAAAAAGCTTAGCATAGTAAGAAAATGATGAATGTGTAGATAGACATTTTAAGTTCACATGTGATTGTTCTATACAGCTAGGTTCTGTTTAGTAACCTTCTTTTATTCTTTTTGATGCATATCTGTCCATCTCTCAAAGAGTTAGATATTTAGATTGTTTCTCATTTTTCCGTTTTTATGCATTGCGTTGTCTCTTGGTGGGGTGGAGAGAGAATATGAGGTTGAGCGGCTTTGACTGTATCTGTATCATTTTATTTCTATTTAAAAAACCTTTAGAAAGCAAAGAATGTCAAATGTAAATATTTATTAACTTTTTAGGGGTGAGTAAATGTGTGTCTGTGCCTATTTTCTGAATTTTTTAAATAAATGCGTAATAGCTGATAATCTAACATTTAAAATTTGTGCTGCTAAGATGAACATCCTCATACACAGGGCTTTATTCATTTCAAGGACCATTTCCCCAGCATACATTCTGAAAATTGGAATTTTGGGGTCAAAGGATATTCCAGTTTAACTCACACAGGGGTTATGTATCAATTCACACGATCCCTATTTCTGTACCCTTGTCAACTGTGGTTATAAAAATCTAGAAATAATATTTGGAAACTGATATAGGAATTGCATTTAAAAAATAATTATGAAACTAAACAATTTTCTCCTTGTATTTCCTCAGCCAATTCCTTTTTATAGTCTTTGTCAATTTTTCTGTGGTGTGTTCCTGGTTTTTCCTAATGATTTGTAAGAAGTCCTTATATATTTGGAATATTAGCCCTCCAGATTTCCCGCTCTGGCCCAGTGGGTTAAGGATCTGGCGTTGCCTTAGCTGTGGCATAAGTTGAAGCTGAGACTCGGTTTTGACCCCTGGCCCTGGAACTTCCATACGCCACGGGTATGGCTGTAAAAGAAGAAAAAAAGAGTGTGAGCCCTTGGTCTGCATTATCCATGGAAAGTCATTTTTCCCACTTCGGACAGCCCTCATATTTTAAGTTCCCAATGCAAGATCAGGAAAGTCCTCCCCATTCAAAAGGCCATAACCCCTCCCCAGCCGTTTGCTTATTTTCGCCTTCAGACCTCCAGTGGAAGTCCGGGCACATGGCGGAGAGTCTCACCAACATGCCTCGGCACTCGCTGTACATCATCATCGGCGCCCTCTGTGTCGCCTTCATCCTGATGCTCATCATCCTGATTGTGGGGATTTGCCGCATCAGCCGCATCGAGTACCAGGGCTCTTCCCGGCCGGCCTACGAGGAGTTCTACAACTGCCGCAGCATCGACAGCGAGTTCAGCAATGCCATCGCCTCCATCCGGCATGCCAGGTGGGTGGGCCGAGGTGGGAGGAAGGGAGATGCTGATTTCAAATGTGCATCGTCAGTACCAGGGTTATAGCATAAACAGGACTTGACATCCACATGGAGGATTTCAAAGCATTAAACATAGGTTCTGGGGAGTATTGGGGGCTGGATCCTTAGACCTCTCGACATAAGCAAACCGCTTCAGTTTGCTGCTAGTTTTCTGTTTTTCATTGAATACATTCATTCATTTAATTTGTGTTTATCTGACTTATTCACTGTGTAAAATATTTTCTGATTATTTCTTTTTGGAATGTCTAGCTATGCTGTTCTTCAAACAGTCAGCGTGGATATAAATTATACCATTTGATTTAAGGGGTTACTTAAAGAGAGTCAAATGGCTATAATACTGCTGTTAGAGTTCTTAAGTGTAAAAAATAGTGTCCTCTCTTGGAGGAAAGATTCCTCGACAGATAGTGGTTAGTGTGATATAGAAAGCGCATGAGTTTGGTTGTCTGAGGAACATTGTTAAGCCCTCTGCTCCACAATCTGACTGTATTTTAGGCAGATGATTTAAACTTCCACAAATACAGTTCCCTCAACCATAGGAAGAGCTAACTACCTCCTTAAAGAGTTATGACAATCAAATTAAATTACAGATATTAAAGGATTGTATAAACAGATAACAACATATTTACTTCTCCAAATCTATTACAACATGGAAAAAAATAAACTAATCTGTTTGAGTTTTTTTTGAGGAATATTCACTATAAAAATAATAGTGATATGGTATGTTAAAAACCACCTTTAGTTGATAGAACAATCTAAAGCACACAGTTCAGAAAGTGTACTATAGCAAAAAGTGGGCTGAGCTTGGTGTCTTAAGGTTGGGCCTATTAGCTGTATGATCTTTGTGGGGAATCCTGATTGATCTTGATCAAGACACAAGCAAATCCAAATTCTGGCTGAAGGGCATGGAAGCTCAGAGGCTCAGAGAGTTGACTTTTTTTCAAAAGGAAACGCCCAAACGCAAGGCTCAGACCTTAGAGTGAGTCCACTGGAAGCGAAAACCAGAATCTGGCTTCCAGGGAGAGGATCCAGGAAGAGAGAAGTTGAAAGACATAGATCATCTGCCCCAAAGCCAAGGGCAATTTCTTTGTGGGAGCTGCACTAGCCTCCCGTCTTTAACTTTGAGGGAGAAGAGAGAATTCAACACTCTTCCAGATCAGGCCCTGCGGATCAGCCTCATCAGGGGCGCCTTCTTTTAAGAGTCAGCTCTGCAACACAGCTTCCAAGAAGCCCTGCACCAATCCCTGAAAATCTCATATTAATGGTTCATTTGACTCTTCCCTCTTAAAGGGCAGTGTATCTTCAGGGGATCCTGGCTCTTGGTAGACCTCACTAAAATATGAGGTCTGGCATGAATGGATGATCTCGCGAGGGGCTGGCATAGAATGTCTTGACCAGCCTAAGAAGTAGATTCATCTCAGGGCACCAGCTTAGTAGTTGGTACCAGCCTATAGGAGTATTTGGAATATCCTGAAATCATTGGATGAGACATAGAGGATGTAAAACAAGGAGGACAATAGACAAATTCCTTCGTTGCTCAAAAGTTTTCCCAGAGGGGCTTTGTTCACCAGGAAAGCAGAATCTATGGCTCTATACAGGGATGTATTGGGAGACCCAATAAATCAGATTTCCTTCCTCCTCCCCTACCCCAAGGAATCTCTGGCTGAGGTCCTTTTGCATTGAAGAGTATTTTATCTCAACCCTGGATTAGGTTAAGGTAGATTCTTCTGGGCTTCCTGCTTAAATAGCCCACTGAGAAGGTATTTAACTGAATACTCTTGGAAGGAAAGTACAAATTTGAAAACGTTTACAAACCTGGTTCTTATTTGATACTGATTTTTATCAAAAATATTTAATGCATAATTCCTAACCAGCAAGCTCCTGCATGCACCAGTGACTGCAGATAAAACCGTTGACGTTAATACAATATCTTCCCAAATATCTTGGAACATTCCTTTTTAAAAATTTATTCAACTGTGACCTGTGATTTCTATGGCATGGCTCTCCAGAAGCCCTGGCTGGGTCTCTGGCTGTTTGGTCCTTTTGTTCCCTTTTCCTGGAAACTCTGGAAAGGTAAGTACAACAACTGAGTCCTTTTGTCATCCCTCTCTTCCTAGTTTTCAGCAGCAGCCTATGACCAATATCCATTTCATGGCCTGTCTATGGCCACTAGCTTGGAGGTGACGTTGAATTAGCTTGGAGGTACCATTGGTTCTGAATGACTGCAGCTCATAAGCTGTGCAGTGGGTCATCTGTGAAGTTCACCAGTGACCCAGGAAGCACCTAGGGGTGCTGACGTTGGTGCTGGTGCTGGATTGAGAAGGAGCCCCATCTCTCTCTTGTCCTAAGAGTCATCTGTTCTACAGCCGCTTAGTCTTCACTTGGGCTGGAGAGACTTTGTCACTGACGTGTAGGAGTAAAGCCATGACTTTCCAGGTTCTGCATCTGAGGTCACATCTCGGTTGCTGATTGCTCACTGCTCTGCTAGCTATACGGGCCCAACCACAGAAAACAAACAAAAAGAGCTGTGAAAGGGCAAAGTCACTTTTTCTCAAAAAGCCATCTCCCAATGCGGGCCTTTTTAAAGGTCACATCCACCTGACATTCTCTGTGGTATTGTTGAGCTGTGGACTTCCAGGGGAATGTGAAATAACAGAATGTACACACTTTGACCTCCTTCATAACTGGTTTTGGTATCTTTTGCTTCTTTAGTGCAATGAAGCGCACAAGGCTAGTCACCAAATATGGTGTTTGAGCTGTAAGTAACATTGATACCACAGCTGCCGCCAGTTCTGTGAGTGCTTCTGTGATGGTTAACACAGCCAGATATGATGCTAAACCCTTTGGAAAGAGGAACTATGGGTGATTCTTTTTTTTTTTTTTTTTTTTTTTTGCCTTTTTAGGGCTACACCCACGGCATGTGGAGGTTTCCAGGCTAGGGGTCTAATCAGAGCTACAGCCGCTGGCCTACACCACAGCCACAGACAGCAATGCAGGATCCGAGCCATGTCTGCAACCTACACCACAGCTCACGGCAATGCCAGATCATTAACCCATTGAGCAAGGCCAGGGATCGAACCCACAACGTCATGGTTTCTAGTCGGATTCGTTAACCACTGCACCACGATGGGAACTCCAACTATGGGTGATTCTTAACAGTCTTCATCAATTCAAAATATTTTAGACTGTGTGGGCCATACAGTCTCTGGATTTCTGTGACCACTCAACCCTGCCTTTATTGTGTGAAAACACCAGAGGCATTATGAATGAAGTGCAACTGTGTTACCATAAAACTTTATTTAAAACACAGGAAACAGGCTGCCATTGGAATGTATGCTGTAGTCTGCTAATCACTGGTGTACATTATATTAAATTAATGCATATAGTTGTAATTTATGAAATTTAAACTTCTCTAGCTTCCATTTTTAGCTATTAAAATATCCTTTTATGATGAGGAAAAACAGGTGCATTATTTTTAAAAAGCACGGTTACATGAAGACTCTTGCCATAACACAGGCAAACTCTTACATTGGTTTAGGACCTGAGAATAAATGAAATTCTGTGTTAGCTTATTTCTTAACATCTGCCCAATTGTGAGACACAAAGGAGATAGAAAAGGCTGTTAGCATTGTGGATTTAAATAGGAACGCACATTCATTTTGCGCTGAATGTGAGCTTGCCGCTGTGATAGGTGTAGGAGATTCAAGGAGAGTCTTATTTCATTTCATTGTGTTTTGAAAACCACCTTAGCTTCCCTGTGGTAGCTACTGCACTTTCAAGACCTCTGTATCTCACCTGAGGAATTTGGGTAGGCTTCTCAGCATAAGTCAGAAGTCTGAATCATAATGCAAGGAATCCTGCTCCAACATGGTGCTGGGGGAGTTAAGTCTGCCTTAGCCAGGTTCCCTTTGTAACCGCCATTATAGTTTGTGACCCATACTGTTTGGAGTCCATTAATACTGTGCACAGGGGAGTTCCCTTCGCGGCTCAGTGGTTAACGAATCCGACTAGGAACCATGAGGTTGCGGTTCAATCCCTGGCCTTGCTCAGTGGGTTAAGGATCCGGCATTGCCGTGAGCTGTGGTGTAGGTTGCAGATGCGGCTCGGATCCTGCGTTGCTATGGCTGTGGCGAAGGCCGGCAGCTACAGCTCCTGTTAGACCCCTAGCCTGGGAACCCCCATATGCCGTGGGTGCGGCCCTAGATAAGGCAAAAAGACAAAAAACAAAACAAAACAAAAACACTGTGCACATACATGGTTGAATTTCTCACATAGAC